>CM031607.1:2852236-3017149 GCA_018398815.1 Conus ventricosus
AGCAGCAGCTGTGAGCATCCAAACATGTGGTTGTCAGCACCATAACTGACAGTAACAGAATTACCCACTGCTATGAATAAATCTGGACTTTCACTTAGAAGTCTTCTCTTATTCTTTCCTGCTTCAACTGAGGAATGTGGAATTCAAAGAAGAAAATGCATGGTCCACAAAACATAACTGTTGACATTCACATAACATCACCTAGATGTCATTCTGCAATATAACTGCTGACATTCACATCACATCACCTAGATGTCATTCTGCAATATAACTGTTGACATTCACATCACATCACCTAGATGTCATTCTGCAATACTTTTCAGCTCTAAAAAGACAGCCTACACCAACTTTTTAACAAATATTTTGAACTGGATTTTTTTTTCACATAATTTCGTATTTCAGAAACTATTTCTAAACTATGTATGGACATTCCACATTTCCAGGAAAATTCACTTGGATTGGCAGATTTGAGTCTATGCATCTTAAAAAAAAAAAAAAAAAAAAAGGGCTGAATATTCAAACCTGACCACTTCATATAATGTTCTTTAGTTCTACACCCCAACGTTCAAGACTGAGAGACACCAGACTACTCCCGACTGTTCCATGTTTTCATAACAGAACGATAAAAACACCTGAACTGGTGTTACACCAGACTACTCCTGACTGTTCCATGTTTTCATAACAGAACGATAAAAACACCTGAACTGATGTTACACCAGACTACTCCTGACTGTTCCATGTTTTCATAACAGAATGATAAAAACACCTGAACTGATGTTACACCAGACTACTCCTGACTGTTCCATGTTTTCATAACAGAACGATAAAAACACCTGAACTGGTGTTACACCAGACTACTCCTGACTGTTCCATGTTTTCATAACAGAACGATAAAAACACCTGAACTGGTGTTACACCAGACTACTCCTGACTGTTCCATGTTTTCATAACAGAACGATAAAAACACCTGAACTGGTGTTACACCAGACTACTCCTGACTGATCCATGTTTTCATAACAGAATGATAAAAACACCTGAACTGGTGTTACACCAGACTACTCCTGACTGTTCCATGTTTTCATAACAGAACGATAAAAACACCTGAACTGGTGTTACACCAGACTACTCCTGACTGTTCCATGTTTTCATAACAGAATGATAAAAACACCTGAACTGGTGTTACACCAGACTACTGCTGACTGTTCCATGTTTTCATAAAAGAATGATAAAAACACCTGAACTGGTGTTACACCAGACTACTGCTGACTGTTCCATATTTTCATAACATAATGATAAAAACACCTGAACTGGTGTTACACCAGACTACTCCTGACTGTTCCATGTTTTCATAACATAATGATAAAAACACCTGAACTGGTGTTACACCAGACTACTCCTGACTGTTCCATGTTTTCACAACAGAATGATAAAAACACCTGAACTGGTGTTACACCAGACTACTCCTGACTGTTCCATGTTTTCATAACAGAACGATAAAAACACCTGAACTGGTGTTACACCAGACTACTCCTGACTGTTCCATGTTTTCATAACAGAATGATAAAAACACCTGAACTGGTGTTACACCAGACTACTCCTGACTGTTCCATGTTTTCATAACAGAATGATAAAAACACCTGAACTGGTGTTACACCAGACTACTCCTGACTGTTCCATGTTTTCATAACAGAATGATAAAAACACCTGAACTGGTGTTACACCAGACTACTCCTGACTGTTCCATGTTTTCATAACAGAATGATAAAAACACCTGAACTGGTGTTACACCAGACTACTCCTTACTGTTCCATGTTTTCATAACAGAATGATAAAAACACCTGAACTGGTGTTACACCAGACTACTCCTGACTGTTCCATGTTTTCATAACAGAATGATAAAAACACCTGAACTGGTGTTACACCAGACTACTCCTGACTGTTCCATGTTTTCATAACAGAATAATAAAAACACCTGAACTGGTGTTACACCAGACTACTCCTGACTGTTCCATGTTTTCATAACAGAATAATAAAAACACCTGAACTGGTGTTACACCAGACTACTCCTGACTGTTCCATGTTTTCATAACAGAATGATAAAAACACCTGAACTGGTGTTACACCAGACTACTCCTGACTGTTCCATGTTTTCATAACAGAACGATAAAAACACCTGAACTGGTGTTACACCAGACTACTCCTGACTGTTCCATATTTTCATAACAGAACGATAAAAACACCTGAACTGACGTTACACCAGACTACTCCTGACTGATCCATGTTTTCATAACAGAATGATAAAAACACCTGAACTGGTGTTACACCAGACTACTCCTGACTGTTCCATGTTTTCATAACAGAACGATAAAAACACCTGAACTGGTGTTACACCAGACTACTCCTGACTGTTCCATGTTTTCATAACAGAATGATAAAAACACCTGAACTGGTGTTACACCAGACTACTGCTGACTGTTCCATGTTTTCATAAAAGAATGATAAAAACACCTGAACTGGTGTTACACCAGACTACTGCTGACTGTTCCATGTTTTCATAACAGAATGATAAAAACACCTGAACTGGTGTTACACCAGACTACTCCTGACTGTTCCATGTTTTCATAACATAATGATAAAAACACCTGAACTGGTGTTACACCAGACTACTCCTGACTGTTCCATGTTTTCATAACAGAACGATAAAAACACCTGAACTGGTGTTACACCAGACTACTCCTGACTGTTCCATGTTTTCATAACAGAACGATAAAAACACCTGAACTGGTGTTACACCAGACTACTCCTGACTGTTCCATGTTTTCATAACAGAATGATAAAAACACCTGAACTGGTGTTACACCAGACTACTCCTGACTGTTCCATGTTTTCATAACAGAATGATAAAAACACCTGAACTGGTGTTACACCAGACTACTCCTGACTGTTCCATGTTTTCATAACAGAATGATAAAAACACCTGAACTGGTGTTACACCAGACTACTCCTTACTGTTCCATGTTTTCATAACAGAATGATAAAAACACCTGAACTGGTGTTACACCAGACTACTCCTGACTGTTCCATGTTTTCATAACAGAATAATAAAAACACCTGAACTGGTGTTACACCAGACTACTCCTGATACTGTTCCATGTTTTCATAACAGAATAATAAAAACACCTGAACTGTGTTACACCAGACTACTCCTGACTGTTCCATGTTTTCATAACAGAATGATAAAAACACCTGAACTGGTGTTACACCAGACTACTCCTGACTGTTCCATGTTTTCATAACAGAACGATAAAAACACCTGAACTGGTGTTACACCAGACTACTCCTGACTGTTCCATATTTTCATAACAGAACGATAAAAACACCTGAACTGACGTTACACCAGACTACTCCTGACTGTTCCATATTTTCATAACAGAACGATAAAAACACCTGAACTGGTGTTACACCAGACTACTCCTGACTGTTCCATATTTTCATAACAGAACGATAAAAACACCTGAACTGGTGTTACACCAGACTACTCCTGACTGTTCCATATTTTCATAACAGAACAATAAAAACACCTGAACTGGTGTTACACCAGGCGACCACCGTGGTTGAAGCAAAACTATGAACTAAAACACTTTCCCAGTTGGCACAATACACAGCATTTGAGTGGTCAGAATGCGCAAATGGCACGCTGAGGATCCCACAAGGGATTTTGTTGGTTTTCTTTCTTTGTTGTGGGAGGTGGGAGGGGAGGGGGTATCACACCATTACCATTATTTTTAAAGTTGATAAACATGCAGTACACACTAAAACCTGAAGAATACAAAGAGAGAAACTAAATTTCCTCAGTGACGGCGAATACACTAAATCCCAATTTTGTGTTAAACCTGTTTTGGAAGTGTGGAGTAGTGTGTTTTATGTCCCATAATGTACAAGCACACTAGCAGTATATGGGGACACATAAGTTGATGGTGTGTGTGTGTGTGTGTGTGTGTGTGTGTGTGTGTGTGTGTGTGTGTGTGTGTGTGTGTGTGTATAAATAGCCTACACTATCATAGCCATGCCAAACTCGCAGGGCATTTTCAGGGCTGTCAAACTCATGCCAGAAAAAAAGTTCTTTTTTTCACATCTTATAAAAAGATCACATCACCGCAAAAAAAAAGGTCACATGTAATACGAAGGCAACATCCTACAGAATCAAAGTAAATGGCATGGCAACAACACTACTGGGTATGATTAGGCCAAGCTAAGATCGAAGGCAACATCCTACAAAACCAAAGTCAAAGTAAATGACATGGCAACACCACTACTGGGTATGATTAGGCCAAGCTAAGATCGAAGGCAACATCCTACAGAATCAAAGTAAATGACATGGCAACACCACTACTGGGTATGATTAAGCCAAGCTAAGATCGCCAGACATTCGCTGAAGTTGTCACTCTCAGGCTGAAAAGAAGAAAGTATAAAAAAAATCCATGAAAAACATTTAAGCATAACAAGAAATAAATAAAAAAAGCCTTCTCTGGTGCTTACTTTTAATATGAGACAGGTTGGTTAATCTGTAGTGATAATGTAAAATGCTGATATATACCAACAACAAAAAAGGAACCCTTATCTTGTATGTAGGAGTAAGCATTTTTTCCAAACGTATCCAGCAAGATTTTTGCCAGTGTACACAAAAAAAAAGCGCAAAATATTTTAAAAGCATTCTACCTTGTTAGAATTATTCAAAAACAGCTTATAACTGTTAAAAAAAGGGGGGAAAAATCTTCCTTACAGCCTGGGAGACAGAATGTAGTCGGAGTGTCTCCCAGCCTGATCCAGTAGCCAGTGTCTCGACGAACCCCTGACCCCTTGACACATGCCCACCTACGCTGCACCCAACCACATCTGTTATGAAGCCATCCAAACACAGGAATAGTAATGTATAAATCCCTGAACAAAATTACCTCTCTTGCTTGAGTTAGCATCGCTTTCATTGGTCCACTTTAGAGCCTGATGATAAACGGTCAGCTTGACAAAATACACCAAGTGTTTGAAATATAGTAAGAACGATTTCTTGAATTGCATGCTTCCAATCACACGATAACGACGTAAACGAGACATGAAAAGGGTCAGGGTCATTTTACACCTGTACAAATAGAATAAATTAAGTATTCGACCAAACCTTGGCACTGCTCTGCAGGAAATGTGTTCTAACCACTTGACTGCTGGATGCGACTAGATCAGTCCACCCAATCTCCCTTTCCAATCGATCTTGTAGTGATTGTGATAACTATTAGGTGCCTAAACTGACCTTGGAAACATCAGGACTATGCCCTGTCAACAGGAGCCTGATGCTCCTGAACTGACAAGGTGAAGGGCATCAGGACTATATATGCCCTGTCAACAGGAGCCTGATGCTCCTGAACTGACAAGGTGAAGGGCATCAGGACTATGCCCTGTCAACAGGAGCCTGATGCTCCTGAACTGACAAGGTGAAGGGCATCAGGACTATGCCGTCAACAGGAGCCTGATGCTCCTGAACTGACAAGGTGAAGGGCATCAGGACTATGCCCTGTCAACAGGAGCCTGATGCTCCTGAACTGACAAGGTGAAGGGCATCAGGACTATGCCGTCAACAGGAGCCTGATGCTCCTGAACTGACAAGGTGAAGGACATCAGGACTATGCCCTGTCAACAGGAGCCTGATGCTCCTGAACTGACAAGGTGAAGGGCATCAGGACTATGCCCTGTCAACAGGAGCCTGATGCTCCTGAACTGACAAGGTGAAGGGCATCAGGACTATGCCCTGTCAACAGGAGCCTGATGCTCCTGAACTGACAAGGTGAAGGACATCAGGACTATGCCCTGTCAACAGGAGCCTGATGCTCCTGAACTGACAAGGTGAAGGGCATCAGGACTATGCCGTCAACAGGCGCCTGATGCTCCTGAACTGACAAGGTGAAGGACATCAGGACTATGCCCTGTCAACAGGAGCCTGATGCTCCTGAACTGACAAGGTGAAGGACATCAGGACTATGCCCTGTCAACAGGAGCCTAATGCTCCTGAACTGACAAGGTGAAGGGCATCAGGACTATGCCCTGTCAACAGGAGCCTGATGCTCCTGAACTGACAAGGTGAAGGGCATCAGGACTATGCCGTCAACAGGAGCCTGATGCTCCTGAACTGACAAGGTGAAGGACATCAGGACTATGCCCTGTCAACAGGAGCCTGATGCTCCTGAACTGACAAGGTGAAGGGCATCAGGACTATGCCCTGTCAACAGGAGCCTGATGCTCCTGAACTGACAAGGTGAAGGGCATCAGGACTATGCCCTGTCAACAGGAGCCTGATGCTCCTGAACTGACAAGGTGAGTTCAGCAAGGATAGTGGTTTCCAGAATAAGTCATCAGGTCCCCTCCATCATGTGAAACTGGTCAGGCCGTCCTGTGTGATGCCTTCCAGTCATCAGGTCCCCTCCATCATGTGAAACTGGTCAGGCCGTCCTGTGTGATGCCTTCCAGTCATCAGGTCCCCTCCATCATGTGAAACTGGTCAGGCCGTCCTGTGTGATGCCTTCGCTAACTGGGTCTTCTCCCTTGGTTTACATCACACACATTCTCCAGGATCACAGACGAAAATAAGCAAAGCAGATCTTACTTCAGTCTCACCAGGACTTGCTGCCCTTGTGAATAGAAGAAACTTGGTAACACTAAAATATTAAACAGAATCATGGACCTGATTTAGAATTTCATTCATTTTGTTGACAGTACTTAGTGATTTATCGAAAGTAGTTGACTGGCGGAAATAAACGAAACAAATTCAATAAATGAAACAAAAATACTTCACCGAGTTATCATGAAAATGAATGAATGATCTATAGGATCTACATTTATAATACAAACACACACAATATATAAAAGAATATCTGGTTCACATCTGTTTCAATATTGCGGTGCAATTTCCTCCTATGCTAGGTTTTAGTTCCAGTTTTAAATTAAAGCCTTAATAGCTACAGCCTAGCCTACCACAGCTTGTGCTTTCCAATTCACAAAGAAAAAAAATCACATCACAATATATTTGTCATATAATTGTTTCATACTTCCGCATAATTCGAAAGAAAATCATTTGCACACCAACATAAATTTGAGTATGACAAAAACAGCTGTTTTATAAGTGAGAAACCTTACAAAATTATTCAATTAAACTGCATAAGCACCATACATAAGCACAGCAATTTTTTAAAATGAAACGAACAGAGTAATGGTCTTTAACAACATAAGATGATAGATGGAACACCTATACAAAGTTAATCAAGTGAACGTTTCACACACACACACACACACACACACACACACACACACACACACACACACACAGAGGCAAGAATTCACAAACATCTTCCTTTTTTTTCCCAAATGAAATTGCCATACAAATATGAAATCATTTCTATGGCACACCTTACTGAGACAACGCTGAAGATCTCTTAATGTTGATGAAGAATGACACTGTGTATGACAGCTGATCGGTGTCGCCATCTTGACTCCAACAAATGAAACATTCAGAAAGAGGATCCTACTTTTTGCGGCACGGGGACACCGTAAGCTAATCAGGAATAAAACTTTTACTGTTGTATCTCTTACATAATAAAATACACTTCTTGTTGGTATAACTAGCATTTTAACATTTACAATGGTTTTTGATATATTGTCATTTGAAAGCGATACTACATCTTCAACTCAGAATATCTCTCAACAGACTAAAATCAAACTGTGTTGCAGTCCTGGCTTTTTCCTACAAGAATAGCCGACCCATTATTCAGGCACAATGCAACATATGGCTTCACTGGTGAATTTTCTAAGATACTCCTATGCAGAGCAGTAAGCCGCCCCGGCACAGCAGGCTCTTCAACCGATGCTCAACAACTTTCAAAAGCTGTAATTCACTTAATACTGTATAAAATGAGAAAAGAAAAGACAGGTTACTCAGAACAGATGTCTCTTTGTTATGTTCAAATATAGCGACAATTCATGGGAAAAACTATCAAGATAACAGGTGTGGTAAACAAAACAAAAAACTGCGGCCAGTGGTCTGACCCACATAATTTGAAAGAAAACTGTTCACACACCAAAGTAAATTTGAGTATCAAAATGGAGTGACTGAGGGCGGAAAATTTGAGTATGGCAAAACAGCAAATAACTGATGTTTTATAGGTAAGAAACCTTACAAAATTATTCAGTTAAATTACATAAGCAACATATATCAGCACAGCAATAAAGAAAAAAAAAAGAAAAGAAAGAAACAAAGAGTAATATCACGGATGACATATGTTATTCTCCACATGCTAAGTTGCACTGTTGTAGAATCAAGCACCTGATGCACATTGGCAAGGAAAAACGTTTTACGATATAACATCAACATCAACACCTTGCACACTTCACATTAACTCAGAGTAAACGAACAGCAAGAACCAGCGCCATGTACGTGAATGTTGCTCCCCACATGCAGTGTAAACCTGTGGTAAACACTGGAACAGCTTGGTATGGCCGACTTGTTTGGAGTGTCAAACAGACGCTTTGTTCAGATCAGCCTGTCCACACTAGTTAGGCCCAGTATTGGTGAAAGCCTGTCCACGCTAGGTAGGCCCAGTATTGGTGAACGCCTGTCCACGCTAGGTAGGCCCAGTATTGGTGAACGCCTGTCCACGCTAGGTAGGCCCAGTATTGGTGAACGCCTGTCCACGCTAGGTAGGCCCAGTATTGGTGAACGCCTGTCCCTGGTGGACACTTGCACTGATAGGAACACTCTTCATCAAAACAAACTGCGTCGGCTGTAACGCTTTTTTACAGACACCAGCAGTGACACAGCATTGAACATGTATAAACGGAATAATAACAATATGTCTAGCATAAATATGATAAACCCATGCACAAGGTTAACAGTTGTGTTTTACAATGTCATGTTGGTAAAGTACTTCTAAAATGTACATTTCCATGCACAACTCTAATAGCCTATGTAACCTACTTTTAGTACAAAATATTTTGATATCAATTCATTACATTTAAAAAAACATAGCTACCTGTCCTACTTCTAACTTGACAAATATAGTTAAAATTTAAAGAAAGGAAACCTACTTCAGTTCATTTTCAGCCCAGCCAGCTACAAGGCAGGGGACATACCATTGCTGCCGTCTCGGGGGAAAAAAGTCAAATCCTTACACAGCTGTCTGAAAAAGAAACAGACAGCTAACAGAGACATATGCAAATGAAATATATTTATTAAAACATGCAAAACTTGCTTTAAAAAGTCTCTACCATAAAATCTTACATCACATAACTTTATCTCAGGAACTCATAAATCACATCAGGTGGAACACCTCTGCACATGATTTTCATGGAGTGTGCTGTACAGCATGTATGTCTGACACCATGTAAATTGTAAGTCCCAGCACTCCACATGAAGATGCTGTATGATGATAGTGAGTGACACATCACATGGAATACACACCTCCAACCTCCTTCACCTTTTAAAAGATACAGGTGGGTGCACTCCTTCACCTTTTAAAAGATACAGGTGGGTGCACTCCTTCACCTTTTAAAAGATACAGGTGGGTGCACTCCTTCACCTTTTAAAAGATACAGGTGGGTGCACTCCTTCACCTTTTAAAAGATACAGGTGGGTGCACTCCTTCACCTTTTAAAAGATACAGGTGGGTGCACTCCTTCACCTTTTAAAAGATACAGGTGGGTGCACTCCTTCACCTTTTATAAGATACAGGTGGGTGCACTCCTTCACCTTTTAAAAGATACAAGTGGGTGTAAAAGCTTCTACTTAATCAAACAAAATGAAACACTTGTTGGACCGAAGGTTGAACACTGGATCTTTCATCATTGATGAAAATGTAAAAGATTAAAAATGTATGTCTACATAAAATTCCTTTCAAGGACCAGCCGCCGTGGCGAAGTGGTTAGCGTCGCGGACTCCCGGCTGGGAGGTCGTGGGTTCGAATCCCATCAGAAGTCATGTGGGTTTTTCTGCCCCGACCGGCTCCTACCCAGAGTTGAGTTTGCTGTGGACTCAGTTGGGAAGACTGGGACCACACAGTCGAGTTTCATCCACTTAATGGATGCGTTTCTGAGAGTGTTGCTCAAATTTCCTGACCAACACTGCAGGTGCATGTATCTCTGGGGCCTGGTTGATGCCGGGATATATTATGAAAGGAAGCGTAGAGTACAGCCCTGTCATGTAGTCTCAGAACGAAATGGAATTCCGTAGCATCATCTTAATCATCCTCATCCTCATCTATCAGCATTAAAAAAAATGTCTCAAATTCTGTGGCCCTTCATGCCCTGCTCTCATGGTGACCTCAGTTTCGATGTCCTCTCCACGTCTGTGGCCTTGGTTTGGTTCCGTCGGGGTCACCGGTATCGAGTCCATGGGGGCTGTCGTTGGACGGACGTGGTGGCGCCCTCCGGAGGGAAAGCTCACTCACGCCGGCTCCGCGACTAAGCAATTATTGTCGTCAGTAGGGGGCTTAGTAGGTGGTGTCCTGCGTATGTTAGATCAGAACAGGCGCCACTGAACACCACCGAAGTGACTCGGCAGCAGTGCAGTGTCTTCTCCGGTGGGTTGCCTCTTGACGACTTGACATTGACTGCTCCCTGTGGATTGCCGGTGCCGGGGCTGTGGCGGGGCCGACCGGGCTGTGGCTGTGGACGGGGTGTCGGAATGAGCGGCGTGGGTGCACTGCCTCTGAGGTGGCGCAGAGGTTGGGACAGCAAAAAAAAAAAAAAAAAAAAAAAATTCCTTTCAAGGAACATCTTGCTAGGCAATCCAGGAAAGGGGAGACTAACAATGAAGAAAAAGCAGCCAGACTCCACCAGCCCTGCCCTCTACTTATGCTTCCCAGAGCAGCAGGTGGTCCTGGTGGCGGGTTTCACCTTGTGGCAGCAGGCCTCTGACCGCTGGGCGCAGGCAGCAGACGGGGTGTTCTGCCCACAGGCGGGGTGGAAGCCGGTCAGGTTCCTCAGCTGGCGGTGCAGCGTGATCATCTCGTTCCTCAGCAGCTGGCCCTGGGAGCCATGCAGCGTGTCGGTGGCCCACATCTCCAGGAAGGAGCCCAGGCTGGAGGGGGGAGGGAAGGGCGTAGGGCCAGCACAGGCAGAAAGCCGTCAGAAAGTCACACAGACACAGGTCAGGGAGCGCGTCCCCACACACTCTGCCCTCCTCCACCTCCACCCCCTGCCGCTGGGCTTGAACCACGACGCTAGGCCACGCGCCGAACAGCTTGTCCAGGAGAGCCAGGTCCTGGTCAGGCAGTGTGACGATGTGATCGCAGAAGGCTCTGAACATGTGGGTGGCGCGTAGCTCTGCAAGGAGCTGCCGGACCACGCACTGCATGGTGCAGCTCTGCGTGCAGCTCACGTGCTCCTGAGTCCTCAGCAGCTCTGCGCTCTGATCCAACTCCCTGGACACCTCCACCAAACCCTGAAGAATGAGTCGCACTACCCCTGAAAAGGGGGCAGCACCTGGTGAGGACAAAGACGCCCTCAGCTGCTGGTTCCATGCTGCAACGAAGCCCTCGTAGTGTTCCCGCCCCTCAGGACGGGCACTGACGCTGAACTGCTCTGAAGTCTTGAAGAGGAGCAGGCACTTGGTGTCGCGTGCCGGCCACAGCTGGATGTACCCTCTGGGCAGGCCTGCACATGCACAGTGGACACACCTGTCACAGTGGACACACCTGTCACAGTGGACACACCTGTCACAGTCACAGTGGACACACCTGTCACAGTGAACACACCTGTCACAGTGGACACACCTGTCACAGTCACAGTGGACACACCTGTCACAGTGGGTACACCTGTCACAGTGGGTACACCTGTCACATTGGACACACCTGTCACAGTGGACACACCTGTCTCAGTGGACACACCTGTCACAGTGGACACACCTGTCAGGCTTCTGTACTCTGTCTTTGACAAGGCACATGCACAGTGGACACACCTGTCACAGTGGATACACCTGTCACAATGGATACACCTGTCACAGTGGAGATACCTGTCACAATGGATACACCTGTCACAGTGGAAACACCTGTCACAGTGGAGACACCTGTCACAGTGGATACACCTGTCACAGTGGACACACCTGTCACAGTCCCAGTGGACACACCTGTCACAGTCACAGTGGATACATCTGTCGCAGTCACAGTGGATACGCCTGTCAGGCTTCTGTACTCTGTCTTTAACAAGGCACATGCGCAGTGGACACGCCTGTCACAGTGGATACACCTGTCACAGTGGACACACCTGTCACAGTGGATACACCTGTCACAGTGGACACACCTGTCACAGTGGATACAGTGGATACACCTGTCACAGTGGACACACCTGTCACAGTGGACACACCTGTCCCAGTGGATACACCTGTCACAGTGGATACACCTGTCACAGTGGACACACCTGTCACAGTGGATACACCTGTCAGGCTTCTGTACTCTGTCTTTGACAAGGCACATGCGCAGTGGACACACCTGTCACAGTGGACACACCTGTCACAGTGGACACACCTGTCACAGTGGATACACCTGTCACAGTGGACACACCTGTCACAGTGGATACACCTGTCAGGCTTCTGTACTCTGTCTTTGACAAGCCAACAACACGGTTTCTGCTCTGTGTGTTTCAGACGTTAATCAGGTCTGTAGGGGAGGGGAGGGAACTTTGGCTCAAACTATTTCCTGGCAAATGGCATATCACCAGTGACATGTCACACCCTCTGAACAAAGACAACTGACATGTCAACCCGATACATCACACTGAGTAAGCATCACATGCATCATGACTTACACACACAAAACTCATCTTGTACACATCATGCACAAGCATCATAAGTATCATGACTTGCATAAAAAGTGCACACCTTGTGCACATCATGCTCAGTCGCACTAACTAGACCTCGGCAAGCAAAAAGAAACCTTGGGGGAAATATTAGTAATGATATTTCCTAGCTGCAAACACTAGTGACAGACAAGGGAGCTTTTCTTCCTTTTGCAATGTCACTGGCTTCACAGTTCCACCCTAGTTCTACCTTTTCTTCACACCCACACATCTAACTTTTTACAGCTTAACATTGCTTTCAGTGTAATTCACAATCAAAATTTCTAATCCAAGTGAAGAATCACCACTGTAAATGCTTCAGCAGCATATCTAATGCAGTAAAGCCTCAGCCTGAGATCCCAGGCTTTTTCAACTAAAGGCTTCTCGCACCACTATTCACCAGAAGCAATCACGCTGTTTTGAGGCTACCCACCAGAGGAGACACTGCACTGTTGCAGAGTGTCTTCACTGATGTTCAGTGGTGCCTGTTCTCATACATGTGCAGGGCTCCTGAACTGGCTATGACGCGTGCTTAGTCACAGAACCAATGGCATCAGCCTGTCCCTCTGCACAGCCCCTCCACATGACAGTTCCAGTAGATGACCTTACGTCTTCCAGCCACTCGGACACAAACTTAACACAGGCATGGACATGGAGAGTATAAACGACTGAGGTCACCAAGAGTCTTTTTCTTCATGATGATCAAGGAGGATGAGGATGAACGAAACTGAGGTCACCAAGAGTCTTTTTCTTCATGATGATCACGGAGGATGAGGATGAACGAAACTGAGGTCACCAAGAGTCTTTTTCTTCATGATGATCAAGGAGGATGAGGAGGATGAGGATGAGGAGGAGGATGAGGAGGATGCTATGAGTTCCATTCTGACCTGAGACTAGACAACAAGACTGGGTAGATGTCGGCCCAGACTAGACAACAAGACTGGGTAGATGTCGGCCCAGACTAGACAACAAGACTGGGTAGATGTCGGCCCAGACTAGACAACAAGACTGGGTAGATGTCGGCCCAGACTAGACAACAAGACTGGGTAGATGTCGGCCCAGACTAGACAACAAGACTGGGTAGATGTCGGCCCAGGTCTTAAAAAACCCTCACATAAAAGGCTTGAATGGGATTCAAACCCACAACCACAAATTTCCTGTACCGGAATTCTGAGAAATTCCCGTGCTGAAATCTTCCGGTTTAATCCTAAGGACTTGTTCCCTTAAATCCGCTAGTGTTTCATCCTTTTGGCTAAGCTTAACAAAATCCATGCTTCACCACTTCTATGAACTACAAGGTCAACAACAACCACCACCACCTCATCAGCACGTCATTACCCATTCTTCCACTTTCACATAAGTATCAGTCAGAACCATTCCTTCCATTCACACTACAATTATCAGTCAGGTTTCAAAACAATGACTGAAGACAGAAAATGAAGCAAAATTTGGAAAGAGAGGAGTTAGTTACCGCCAAGCACACAGACAAACAAGAGTACAGGACAAGACACAATGCATTTCGACACACAATATTTAGGACAGTGACATGAACACTTAGCTGAACTTCTATTTATTTCCAAATTGAAAATGGCTGCCAGATGGAAACGAGGGGATTTTGGGAGAAGAAGAAGTGTGTGGGCCGGAAAAAAAAGGAAAACAGAAAGGGAGGGTGTGTGAAATGATGGTAACTTATATAAAGTGAATGAATTAAATTTAAAAAAAAAAAAAAAGATTATATATACATATATAAAGTGTAATACATAAATAAGTAAAAAAAAGAAAGAAAAATAATAAGTAAATAAATCAAATGAAGTGAATGAATAAGTGAATAAATAAATAATAATGAATGATAAATAGATAAATACAAATAGATAAATAAAATAAAATAAACAAAGTTAAAAATAGAATAAACTGAAATGAAATAAATTGGGGTGGCTGCAACTTCTGTATGCAGTGGTAGTAGGGGTTATGGTGGTGGTGTGTGTTTGTGTTGTGTGTGTGTGTGTGTGTGTGTGTGTGTGTGTGTGTGTGTGTGTGTGTGTGTGTGTGTATTGGTGGAAGATTATGCCGAATGGTGTGTCATTTCATTTAATTCTATTTTTAACTTTGTTTATTTCATTTTATTCATTTATCTATTTGCATTTATCATTATTCATTTATTCACTTATTCATTCACTTCACTTGATTTATTTACTTAAAATTTTTTTTTATTTATTTTACTTATTTACGTATTACATTTTATATTATATATATACAGCCCTGATATGGCCCTTTGCGGTCGGCTGGGCTATAAGCAACATTATCTTATCTTATATTATATATACATATATATATAGAATGCTGAACAATTAAGTAGTGGGGAAAACAAGTGCAGGTTAACAATTCTTCAGTCGTTATAGTAATGACTTGGCAAAGATTTGAACTTTTTAAAAAAAATTTAATTTTAAATTTGGAAACAAACAGGAGAAGCTCAGCAAAGTGTTCTTGTCACTGTCCTAAATATTGTGTGTTTTCACCTGAAGAAGACCCCAAGAGGTCGAAATGCATTGTGTCTAGTCCTGTACCCTTGTTTGTCTGTGTCCTTGGCGGTAACTAACCCCTCTCTTTTCAAATTTCAATTATCAGTCAATTACCACTCCACCTCTTCATACTAGCATCACTCAGTACTCGTTCCTCTCCCTTCTAACCAGTATCAGTCAGTACCCATTCTTCCACTTTCATACCAGTATTATTCAGTACCTCTGCACCATTTTGCATACCAATATTAGTCATTACCCATTACTCTCCTTCCAACCAGTGTGTCATAATCCATTCCTCTCTTTCATACCATGATTATCAGTCAGTATGTGTTCTTTGCATTCATACAATATCATTCAGTAACCGTCCGTTCCCTTTCCTACTATTAGCAGTCAGCAGCCATTCCTCCCCCTTCATACCAGAATCAGTCTGGGTCCAACATGTTCCCTGCTCTACCAGTACCAGTGAGAGCCCATTCCTACTTTTCATACCAGTATCAGACAGTACCGATTCCTCCCCCTTCATACCAGTATCAGTCAGTTCCCATTCCTCCCCCTTCATACCAGTATCAGTCAGTTTCCCATTCCTCTCCTCTCATTCCGGTATCAGGAAGTATCTATTCCTCCCTGTCATATCAGTTCTCAGTCAGTACCTGTTTGTCCCCCCATTGTTACCCATTCCTCCCCCTTCACGCCAATACTGATCATTACCTGTGACCTTGTCCAGTTTCTTCGTGGCCTCAAACAGCAGGAGAGAGGCACCCAGTGTGGGGGGTACTTGAACCGCGCCGTGTCCAGAATCAGCACCAGATCCCTGTCAGGGTGGTACCCCGACACGGGGGCAAAATGCCCGTCCCCTGTCTGGCTGAGGGTTTGCCGAGAGTAGGACACCACGAGAAAGGCGTCGTCTTTGAGGGTCATGGCCTTCACCAGGTCGCGGAAAGTGTCCTCGCTGCAGGAGCTGTCCGCACGCACGGCTTCCGTGTCCAGGTAGTTGCAGTCGGCTAGGCAGATGAACTCGTCAAAGGTGACGCCTTCCTGGCGGATGATCTGGGTCGGGACACAACACTCCAGCATGTCTTCGTGGTACCACTTCCACGGACCTGGCAAACAACATACATCACACTTTACAGCACTCCAGCATGTCTTCATGGTACCACTTCCACGGAACTGGCAAACAAAATACATCACACTTTACAGCACTCCAGCATGTCTTCATGGTACCACTTCCATGGAACTGGCAAACAAAATACATCACACTTTACAGCACTCCAGCATGTCTTCGTGGTACCACTTCCACGGACCTGGCGAACAACATACTTTACAGCACTCCAGCATGTCTTCATGGTACCACTTCCACGGACCTGGCAAACAACATACATCACACTTTACAGCACTCCAGCATGTCTTCATGGTACCACTTCCACGGACCTGGCAAACAACATACATCACACTTTACAGCACTCCAGCATGTCTTCATGGTACCACTTCCACGGACCTGGTAAACAACATACATCACACTTTACAGCACTCCAGCATGTCTTCATGGTACCACTTCCACGGACCTGGCAAACAACATACATCACACTTTACAGCACTCCAGCATGTCTTCATGGTACCACTTCCACGGACCTGGCAAACAACATACATCACACTTTACAGCACCCAGCATGTCTTCGTGGTACCACTTCCACGGACCTGGCGAACAACATACACCACACTTTACAGCACTCCAACATGTCTTCGTGGTACCACTTCCACAGACCTGGCAAACTGTAACCAGAACCATCTTTTTTTACCTCAAGCACACTGCACAAAAAATCTTCAATATGAGACACTACTAATAATAAATGATGCTGAAGGTTCTTTCTTACAGAAAACAGAGGATTTTAATACTATCACTGTATTGTCACCATGAAAATACCCTGCATGCATTGCCATTCTTACTGATGATGTATACATGTCAAAATTCATTCCTGTAAGTCCTCTAATAACTAAATAGCATGATATAGATAAAATAACCCGCATTTTCAAGTTCTAAACACTAGGAGTGCTTCACTGTTGATAAAACAAATGCAAGAGATTTTTTTTTCTTAATGTATCATCCAGAACAGTTGCTGAAAAAGAACACCATTTTGGTTTAATTGCATAAATTAGCCTTTTAAAAAAAAATTCCAACAAATAGCACATTTTCTAACAAATTTGTGGATTTTCTAACCAGATTTATGAATCAAGGTATTATTGTCAAAAGTTGGGAAATTCCTGAAAAATTTGGTTAGGACAGCAGCTATTCAGCATCGATTGATGAACTCACTGGATGTTGAAAGTACTTTACACAGTGTGCAGCGAATCAGTGTGTCCCCTGTTGAGATAATTCTTGCGGCAAGCAGCTAACAAGTTATGGCTTTGGCAGATCCTGTCACACAGGTAAAATGGCTGACCTTTCCACACTCGGCCAGGGTCGATTTCCAGAGCGTTGAGCACCATGACTAGCGTGGCCAGTCCACAGTAGGCTGGTTCGTCCTGCGTGCGGAACTGAGAGGCGATCTTGAAGTAACAGTTCATGTGACCTGCACAAACACAACACACCTCATGTGTGGAGTAAGGGTGGGATGGGCTGATAAAGGCCGTTTTGTATCACACAGTACACAGTCCAGACGAGATGCTATACCTCTTGATGACTTTGATCTCTCATGGAATACAGAACACATGTCGCAATTTTCTCACTGTAAAAATAAAAACATGTGGCAATTTTCTCACTGTAAAATAAAAACATGTGGCAATTTTCTCACTGAGAAAATAAAAACAATGGAATGAAACTCACATAGGTAAATATCAATGGACCAAACACTGATGACCCTCAATTGTATGCTGATCTCCAACAAAAGTAACAAACAGACAACAACAAAAAAGCAGCTTATAAAAGCTTAATATGATCAAATGCGGGGACTCCAACCTGCCTCTTTAAAACCTTACAATACACTATTTCCCAACAACAATCTGAAAGCCACTGTCACAGAAATGCTCTTTGCTAATAAAGAGTCACAGTACCATACCTGTTCCTAGAGCCTCTTTAAAGATGGCCTTTCCTTCGTCGGAAGCAAAGGCGATGCAAGAGGTGGGCAGAGGGCGTCGGTACAACACCTGAGGCACAGACCCCTTCTGGCCAAGGGAGAGGAGGGAGGTGCAGGAGATGTGGGTGGTGAGGAAGACTTGGACAGCGGTGCCCACTGCTGCAAATCGCTCGCCATGTTGTCTGTCCTTCTAGTTGATGTTATTCTTTCAGTATGTCTGCAACAAGATAAACTAACTTGGTTATGTACAGTGTGTGTGTGTGTGTGTGTGTGTGTGTGAATCTGAATATGTGTGTGTGTGTGTGAATCTGAATGTGTGTGTGTGTTGTGTGTGTGTGTGTGTGTGTGTGTGTGTGTGTGTGTGTGTGTGTGTGTGTGTGTCATTCCTGTCTTTGGTAACATCTCTCATAAACCCACATTGGCTGATCCAATTTAGCTTTGTTCACAGGTTGACGAGACACCAACTTTCTTAGCCATTTGAAAATACTCTCTGCAATTCGCCGAAGGCCGACACTTGTCATGTCTGGATGTCACACCTCCCATTATGCTTATAAATGAACATTCAACAAAGCTAATATAAGGCATTAAAAGTGAGAAAAAAGGATGAAAGCTTAAAACCAACACATGCTGTACAACACATGCTGTGCTGACAGGCTGAGCTACCTCTGTTTCAATACACTGTAATGGCTGGCACATCCACAATGGCAAGGAAAGTGCAAGGCATTGGAGTAATCTTCTGGCCCCCCATAGTAGTTAGGATAAGATAATGTTGCTTATAGCCCAGCCGACCGCAGAGGGCCACATCAGGGCCCCCCCCCCCCCCCATCCTGCACTCCTTGAAAACTCGGAACCATTAGTGTGATAGTGTGTTCTTGTAGAGTAGGCAGTTCATGTTTTCTGAGATCTATATGTCTCAAACTGACTAAGTAGGAGTCTAGCAGTAGTGGTGGTCTATGGTACTGAATTATGAAGCATACTGCTGGTACTAGTGCTACATGCTTCACCCATTCAATACTATTGATTCTTGACAATGTCCTATTTACAGTCCCCCCACCCCCCTGCCCCCTTCCTTTCTGCAAACCCCTGGTATACCACTGCTATAACAGCCCCAGCTGTCTTGCTCTCATTGATTTTCATCCTGTGGCAGGAATGATTAACTGTTTAGGTGAGGTGCCAGTCAGTGAGATCAACACAAAGGGGGCTGTCAAAATAGGCATGGTTATTCTCTCCATACAGAGTGTGCGCACATCAGTGGAATCATCACAAAAGGATGGCTGTAAACTGGAACATCCCCCCCTCTCCCCCCCCCCCCCCCCCCCCCATCCACACACACACAATCTCTCTCTCTCCACACACACACACACACACACACACACACACACCATTACCTTCATTTGGGTTTTCTGCACAAATAATTTTCTACCTGATTCATGGTCAATTTGCAAAGAAATAGAAAGATTTTCTTAGGTACTCTCCTCACAAATAACACTTACTTTCTTTAAGCTTTTCCACTGCTGGAAATCATAAGAACACTCACAACATGACAAGGAATACAAGGGATTCTTCTCTTCTTCTTCTTCCTAAAATACCTAAGTCACCAGCGCGCATGTTAAAAAGTAAAATAAAATAACATAAAATAGTGCGACTCAGACTGTTGGCCCCTGGAGCAAGTTTGGCAACATGGGGTATGGGATTGACATGAAGAAAGCTGCCACAGGAAAGAATGTCAAAAATGTCCTAGTTTTTAGCCCCCCCCCCCCCCCCCCCCCTCCCAGTTTGTGTACTGTTAACCAACTAAATTGTTGGCAAAATGGCATTCATGCTCAATAGTATCTTTCAGTGGTTTCTTTCAGTGAGAGCGCTAAGCAATAAGATGGTCCCAAAAGGCGCCTCCAAAGAATCTAACCTGGTGACCTACTCGTTTTTGAGTGAACCAGTATTTTAGGAAGAAGAAGAAGAAAGACGGCTTCTAAACTAGGATACTGCCGAAGTGGCTTTGAGTTTGACAGACATCGACGATACCCTCGCAACATTCAAGTCAACAGGAAACCCCATTAGGGTAATCTTGTAGTTTAGCGTACTAAACTCAGGGGCCGTTCAAATGAAAACATAGAGGGTGTTTTACACTAACCTCGATGCGCTGAGTCGAATGCAACCCTCAGCTAAGCTCTAGGGCCACTCCTTGAAATAAATATTGTCAATGAACAGCGACAAAATAAACGTGGTGTTTGCGTCAACTTCTGGTGTTTTCAGTAGAAACTGAAAGATAAAATCTGTGGGTTTAAGACGGACAACAAGCGTGTCTTAGCTCGGTTCGAACCTCGTTGCCACCCAAAATTAAAATGGGCAGTTCGTATGGCAAAAGGAGTGGTCTTAGAGCTTAGCTGAGAGTGCATTCGACCAGCGCATCGAGGTTAGGCCTAGTGTAAAACACCCTCTATGTTTCATTTGAAACGGCCTCTGAGTTTAGTACGCTAAAACATACAAGATTACCTACAACAAATTATTAAGTTCAGCATGCCTGACCTATTAATTAGTCCGAAATTTCAAACTTATTTTGCCGGGGGGGGGGGGGGGGGTTACTATTGAATTGCTAGTTTTAAAAAAATTGGTCGGAAAATTCCCAAGCAAAAATCTGCTGCATTTCAATTCAAGCCTATCAAATAATTGTGAATATTTATGCAATCTCTTAGTCTAAACCTTACCAGAATCATGAAAAGTAAAACACGTGTGTAATTTATTTCAAAACATGCAGTCGCTAGCAGTAGCGATACATCCACAATATAGAGCGGTTGTTCTCCTCCGTAATTTTACCGGAAAAGTGACAAAAACACTTGGAAATATAGGAAAACGCTGCAAAAAAAAAAAAAAAAAAAGGTCTCTTCATCCGAAACGCCGATGGTGTGTGTGTGTGTGTGTGTGTGTGTGTGGTGTGGTGTGTGTGTGGTGTGCGCGCGCGCGCGCGCTTGTGGTGTGGGTGTGTGTGTGGTGTTGTGTGTGGGTGTGTGTGTGTGTGTGTGTTGTGTGTGTGTGTGTGTTTGACTGATGGCGCGCGCGCGCGTGTGTGGTGTGTGTGTTGACTAATGGCTTTTTAGTCTTATGTTGGACTATTTCTTCTTTCGTTAAGTGTCAACCTTCATCAAGTTGTAGATTCTGACTGCACATGTAGTAGGCTAGTAGTATAGTAGTAGTAGTAGTAGTAGTAGTAGTAGTAGTAGTAGGGACTGGCTCATTAGCCTAGACCTCTTCTTCTTCTTCTTCCTAAAATACTGGTTCACTCAAAAACGAGTAGGTCACCAGCGCGCATGTTAAAAAGTAAAATAAAATAACATAAAACAGTGCGACTCAGACTGTTGGCCCCTGGAGCAAATTTAGCAACAAGGGGTCGCACTCAATATTCAAGAAGATAAAAGCAATGGCCAAATTCAGGCCCAGGTAATAGTAAAATATCAGGGGAAGTAAAAATAGAAAATCGTCAATATGCAGATCTCAAAACTGTCGAATCAATTTGTCTCTTGAATGAGACCGCACCCGTGGCAATCTTGATGGCACCCGGCAGTGAGTTCCACAGCCGTACAGAACTGGGATAAAAAGAATGTAAGTGGCTGTCAATATTTGATGCAGGTATGGTATAACATTGACCGCCACTCTGGTGCTACTTTTATTCAATACCAGTTGTTCCATTGGAATATCAATTACTTTAGCTCTGCCTTTGAAAAAGGTGTTAAGTTTAATAAAAGCTCTTCTCTCTTCTAAGGGTTTCCATTCTAATTTCCTCATGTTCTTCCTAGTATTCCCCTTTTCTCTGATGTGGTTCCCTGTTACGAACCGTGCTGCTCTCTTCTGAATCTTTTCAAGGTTATCAATGTCCTTTAGATGGTAAGGATCCCAAACTGAGCAACCATATTCCAGTACTGGTCTAACCAGTGTTTTGTAGCAGTCGTCTTTAACCTTTTGGGGGCAGTCATTGATATTCCTGTGTAAGAAAGCTAAGATGTTATTTGCTTTCTTACATACTAAATTGTAATGTTCTTTCCATTTGAGACGACTATCTATAATCACGCCTAAATATTTTGCAGCATTAGTTTCTTTAAGAATAGTATTATGGGTAGAATAATCTGATCTAATTAGTGAGCGTTTGTTACATATACGAAAACACTTGGCACTTTTGAGGATGAAATTCCATTTTCCAAGTTCTTTCCCCTTGTAAAGCGTTTAGATCTTCTTGTAGAATGCGTGATCATTCTTGCTTCTGATTGTTCTATATACTAAACTGTCATCTGCAAAAAGCCTTATAGTAGTTCCAGGAGAGAGATTACTACTTATGTCATTTATATAAATTAAGAAAAACAAGGGCCCCAGAACAGTTCCCTGTGGTACGCCCGACAAGACTGGTTTACAATGGGATGACGACCCTTCCACAACAACTTTCTGCGTTCTCCAAACGAGGAATGATCTAGCCCATTTTAGCAAAGAACCGCCAATGCCAATGTGTTCTAATTTAAGCAGCAGGCCCTCATGGTCAACCTTATCAAAGGCTTTAGAAAAATCTAATAAAATTGCATCCATTTGCTGTCTGTTGTTAAGACAGTTACTAAAATCATTGAGAGTTGTTATAAGTTGAGTCTCACAACTCCTTCGCTGTCTAAAACCATGCTGGCGTTATTTAAGAAATCATATTTGTCAAGATGGTCCATTATGCTACTATATATTATGTGTTCAAGTAATTTAGCTGATATGGATGTAAGAGATACAGGTCTATAGTTCTCTGCTTTTGTTTTGTCACCCTTTTTAAATAAGGGAACAATGCTCGCATCTCGCCACTCATCAGGTATTACTCCCTGGTCCAGTGAAGCTTGGTAAAGTAATTGGTATACCTCACTCAATTCATTGGCACATAATTTTAAGAGCTTGCCAGGAACGCCATCGGGACCAGTAGCTTTGTTTTCATTGATATTAGTCAGTAACTTAAATACTCCTGCTTTGTTTACTTTGATGTTTTGTATTTCAGGGAGTTTATCATCATCCTTTAGTCTAACGTTAATTAAAGGTTTGGGATTTGAGAAAACTGAACAAAACTGCTTGTTTAGTAAGTTTGCTTTCCCTTCAGGGTCCTGTATTAGGTTATTCTGGTTGTTTCTCAGGTCTGGAATCCCAATGTTGTCCTGTCTCTTACTCCTTATGTAAGACCTCGCGGTCTATCATGTGTCCCCTCTAAATTTCTTCACTTTTTGGGTCATATGGCATGCTACAATTAATATCTTCATTGCAATCCATCATAGTCATGAAACAATTCTCTAAATTTTGAATCATTATCTAGAAAATTCTTGAAAGTATTAATATCAGGTGCAAATTTAATGGTAGTAGGTATTTCATTCCAGTGGTTAGCAACTCTATAAGAAAATGAAAATTTACGTTGATTAGTGTTACAGTGCTTTATAAAAATCTTTCCTTCAGAGTTTCTAGTACTCGAAGTTTGTGCAACAGAAAAGAATGTCTCAATGTCAATATCATCATAGCCATTAAAGATCTTATAAACTTGAATTAGGTCACCTCTGATCCTTCTTCCCCTCAGCGAGTGCAGATTCAAATATTTCAATCTTTCATTATATGATAAGTTTTTGCAATGCTTCAGCAATTTGGTAGCTCGTCTTTGAACCTTTTCTAACATTATTGATTGACGCTTTAAAAAAGGGCTCCAAATCACATTGGCATACTCCAAATGTGGCCTGACAAAAGCTTTGTATAATTTCAAAAAAGTATCTTTATCTAAATAAGTAAAACTCCTTTTTATGATACCTAACATCTGGTTAGCTTTATTTACCACTCTCTGTAAGTGAGGGTCAAATGACAACCTGCTATCGAAGGTAACACCCAAGTCTTTTTCTTCAGTAAGAGCCACTACTTGGTGATAAACATCATTCTCCATCATTTTATATTCATTATTTTGATTATTATTCCTGACGTGCAATACACCACACTTGGTCATGTTGAAATACAGATTCCACGACTCAGACCACTCTTGCAGTTTGTAGATATCGCTTTGAATACAAGTACTCTTTGATGTACAATTGTAAATCTTAGTATCATCTGCGAATATTTTACATGGACTGACAAGGTTATCTGCACACACACGCGCACATACATGCAGGCATATACGTGCATGCACACATACACAAACTACTCAGCCAAATGATTGTGGAGACGGGTCCGACAGTGGTGAAGAAGGATCCAGAAAAAAATACACACACAAGCGCGCACACATGCATGCACACACACACACACACCACACACACACACACACACACACACACACACCTCCGACGGCTGCTCTGGAAGACACCGAGGAAGACAGCAAGACGCATCGTGCTGCATCCACCCCGGTTCTTTCATCCTACCCAAGGCATAGTGATCTACCTTTTCCGCAAGACAGAGGCACATGGTGGAACTATTACGATGTCATTAGAAACTGATGGCGCTAGGTCAAGATCTGGCTGGATAGAACATTGTACAAGGACGTAGATGTGTTCTAATTTCAGCTCAGGTACAATCTTGTCTGACTGATTTCACTTTGAACTGTTGGAAATCATCGTTGTCTTGAAGATTCTCTCTCTCTCTCTCTCTGTGACTCTCTCTCTCTCTCAATATAATATATATATGTATGTGTATATATATATATATGTATATGTGTGTGTGTATGTGTATATATATACATATATGTGTGTGTGGGGTATATATATATATGTGCATATGGATATAATCTTATGAAAAATGATTATATGTTGTCCCCTTTTCTCTCTCTCTCTCTCTCTCTCTCTCTCTCTCTCTCTCTCTCTTCTCTCTCTCTCTCTCTCTCTCTGTGCGTGCGTGCGTTCGTGCGTGTGTATGTTCCGAATTCCGTACATACTTTGTCATATTCATTTTACTGTCTGATTTTATACAGGCTAATTATTGTACGTTTTAGTACATTTCCATTCCAAATAATTACATTTCATGGCTGTTCCCCCTCACCCTTCCATCCCTCTCTCTCTCTCTCTCCTCTCTTTTTTTTGCTCCCCCCCCCCCCCCCCCCCCCCCCCCCCCCCCCAATTTCATCTCACTTTGCTTAATACCTTCTACGTATTTTCATGCCTTGCGAAAAATGATTACATGTTGTGCCTTGCTCTTCTCTCTCCTCTCTCTCTCTCTCTCTCTCTCTCCTCTCTCTCTCTATGCGAGCGAGCGTGCGTGTATGTGTGTGTTCAAAAATATGTACGCACTTTGTCATATTCACTTCACTGTCTGTTTTCATACATGCCAATCTTGTACGTTGTAGTACACTTACATATATTCCCCCAGCCCACCTCACTCCCTACCCCACTCTCTCCTTCCTCTTCATTATTGTTATTCTCATTTTTACTTTTATTTCATTTTGTTGTTATTATTATTATTATTTTTATTATTATTCTTATTTTTTGTTTTGTTTTCATTTCTCTTCTATTTTCATTTGATGTTCCTCTATGATTACATGACCGCTTTGCTTGCTTCTTTGCTTTCTTACATTAATTGATTTCACTGCATGTTGTAGTCCCTACTCAGAGCGAGGACTGGATGTAAAAAAGCACGTCAGTGCTTATCTATTATCCTCGTAAATAAAGAATTTTGTCTTGTCTTGTCTTGTCTCTCTCTCTCTCTCTCTCTCTCTCTCTCTCTTCTCTCTCATGTTATAAGGCTTCAGGGCCTACTTTAATCAACAGACATTCAAACGTATTCATATTCCTTTAATCCTTCCCATCGTTGTGTTGAATTTGGAATATTACTTCCTTTCTTAATTTTTTTATACTGAGTTGAATTGTTGATATTTCATCAGTTACATGCCTGATAAATCAATGAGAATTTTACAATGGAATGCCAGATCGGTACTGACAAATGAAGCGTGGTTAATTCAACATCTAGCAGATCATAGTTATCATATATTGGTTTTGCAATCTCTAAATGTATGCAAATTCAAATTACCAAAGGTACCTCACTTTTTACTACCCTCCAGTACATAATAGAGTTTCTGATTCAAAAGAAAAAAATCAACACGGTTGTTTATATCAGAGAAGGTACTGAATATGTTCACTGTTCATCACCTGCACCATCTGATCTACCACACTTATATTCATGCGCGGCCAGTGTGAAACTTAACAGCATTGTTCTCAATGTTGTCTCTGTATATCTGCCGAAAGGGCCAACTGACCAAAACACTGTGTGGTTACACACAATACAAAGCACGAATGAAAAATGGCTGATTGCCGGTGATTTCAATGCACACTCTTCTTTTTGGAAAAAGGTTTGTTCTACTGTAACCAGCAACCGTTTTGTTGAAAATGTTGTCGATTCCGATTTGTATTTGCTCAATAATGGAAGTGTAACCAGAATCCCAGATATTTCTACACATAAAGCAAGTGCTATTGACTTGTCTTTGATTTCTCCCCAGTTAGCTTTTGATTGCACTTGGCAAACTTACGAGGACACTCGGAAGTGATCATTTGCCGATCATAATAACAGTCAATGAAACGTATAATATTCAGGAGTTACCAGAGGACAAAATTCCCAAATACAATTATAAATTTGCCGACTTGGACAAGTTTAAAACTCTCCTTACCAGCATAGATGTAGATAATGTTTGTGGAATAGAAGAGAGTGTGGATAATATGTATTCAATTTTCAACAAACTAATACTTTTCGCTGCAAATGCAATCATATACACACAAAAACACGTCATGCTGGGAATGTCTGGTGGACCAAAGATTGTGAAGAAGCTGTAGCTTTAAAGAAGCTTAAATACAAGGAATATATTAAAAACAAAAGTGAGGAAAACCATCAAGAAATGAAGAAAGCAAAGGCGCACTCTAACAGAGTTATTGCAAAAGCAAAGCGGCTTTACTGGTCATCATTTTGCGCAAGAGAAGTTTCCCAGCATAAAGATCTTCAAAGGTATGGAAAAAGTTTCAAGTTATGAAAAAAGGGATAAATATTCCAAGATATTATATTAATTTGGAGACTAAGAAATTCCCGACTCCATTGAAAAAGCCGAAGCTTTTGCTCATATGTTTTCTAAGACCATGCGCCTGGAAAGCCTTCCACACGAATGCAGACAACATCGGGAAAAGCAAGAAAAAACAGAACTTTATGATGAACCAGTTCCAGACAATGACCATTTCATAAATGCACCCATAACCACACAAGAATTAACGGATGCCGTCTCTTTTAAATGCAATAAAACATCGTCAGTAGGGCTGGACGGTATTTCAAATCAAATGTTACAACACATGCCAGAAAACATTTTTCTCTTTTTATCAAAAATATTTCAAAAGATTTGGAAAGATGGTCTTATGCCAGTTATTTGGAAACAGTCAATAGTAATCCCAATTATAAAGCAAGGAAAGCCTGTCAAAAACATCGACAGTTATCGACCTGTCGCTCTGACTTCTCATGCTGCAAAACTTATGGAAAAAATTGTACTTAATAGACTTATCTATTTTTGTAACAAAAATCATATAATACCTACTAATCAAGCAGGCTTTATAAAGGGAAGATCTACCACTGATCATATCGTAAAGTTAACAACTCAAATCAAATATCAGTTTGCCAGACGGAAGAGTGTTCTTGCTACATTCTTTCATATTTAAAAAGCCGTTGATAGTGTATGGCATGCTAGATTGTTATATAAATTAAAGGCGATTGGGATTTCAGGTAATTTTTACAGTTATATTAAAGAATTTCTAACACAAAGAAGTTTACAGGTCAGAGAACAAATAAAAACACATATTCCAGTTTTAAACCATTGGATATGGGTATTCCTCAAGGTTCTGTTATAGCTCCAATGCTGTTTAATATTTTGCTGCATGATCTTCCAAAACATGTAACTAAAAATGCTACAGTTGTACAATATGCCGATAATCTGTGTATGTGGATAAATACTTGTATGAGAAAAAACACACCAATAGAGCAATAAACTACCACAGAAAACTTTATCAGGCAGAGCTTGATAACCTTAGCAAATACTTGTTTATAAATGGTCTAAAACTTTCCCAAGAAAAAACTCATATGGTTTTATTCAACAATGGGGATGATCCCTCTGATTTACCATCTTTTAAGCTGGATGGGATAACACTTGCCTACGTACACTTAATTAAATTCTTAGGTGTCCACTTCACATCGAAACTCACATGGAATATCCATATTGATTACCTTTTAAATAAGGCAAGAAAAACTTTAAATTTTCTGAAAATTTTGAGCACGCAAAGCTGGTGCCAAGATGGAAAAACATTAAAGCTTTTGGCTTTGGCATTAATTCGTTCTAAATTATCATACGCGCAAGAGGCTTTCTTTAGCGCAACTAAATATTTGTTACAAAAACTACAAAGTGTATATAGCAAAGCCTTCAAATTATGCCTAGGAGTTCCGGTATATGCCTCCACTTTGGGGACATACAGAGAAATAGACGTTTTACCGTTAAATGAATATAGGAATCTATCTCTTGCAAAATATTTCATGAAATGTACAACTATGGAAGGTGTGAATGAAACGGAAATATCTATAAACCCAGAGAGTGATTATCCAAAAAGAGCAAAAAATATTGCCTATCTGTGCACTATCAGTTCATACACTGCTGATTTGTTTAAGAAAAGTAATATAGATGTTAAGTCTTTGTCAAAAACGTCTCTTATAGATCCCATTCCAACTTGGGAATAAAATAGGGCGAAGTTTGATCTTGATTACACTGATACAAAGAAAGCAAATCAGCCTTACATCTTATCATATTTAACGAAGATGCAAATGCAAGATAGATATTCCAACCATCTTAAGGTGTACACAGATGGATAGTTGACGAGTAACAAAGAGGCCGGATCAGCATTTGTTATTCCATCGCTGAAAGTGGAAAAAGCATATTTCATTTGAAAAGATCGCTCCATATTCGTAGCTGAAATGATAGCGATACTTATGGCGTTGACATTTCTAATTGATTTACCGCAGTCAATTTTTTTCAAGTGTTGTTTTGTGTAGATTCGCTGTCACAATCGATTAAGTTTTTTTAAAATTCAAATTCAGATAACTTTATTTTGAAGGAAATTCAACATTTAATCCACGTCTTGATATGTAAAGGAACAGATATAATTTTCTTCTGGGTTCCTTCACACTGTGGAATTTCGGGCAATGAACTTGCTGATAGATGTGCGAAAAAAGGCGCTGAAAATGGAACGAGGGTACAAACTATTTCCACACCGTTCACTTTGAAAGAGAGTCAACAAATCTTAAAACAAACAGCTTGGGAATATTTTAGAAATGGGCAGAACAAAGCTGTTACTCATGTTCAGAAACAAAATAATCCTCTTTTTAATATTGATCATTTCAAAAGCATCCAAAATCTGCACATTTATGATATGCATCAATACAGAAACGTCGTTTCAATATTTCATCGATTGAAACTGGATGCTTTTAGAACTAAATATAGCTCTGCAACAAAATGCATATGCGGGGAAACAAAATTGACAAGAGATCATGTTTTGTTCGAATGTGTGCCTCTCAAGGCATTTCTGCCACATTTATCAGGCATGTCTGTGACAGATATTTTTTCTGATGTTGATTTTGCTTTGAAAATTACTTTCTGCTTGATTTGTAGTCCAGTCAGGTATTTGCTTTAATCTGATATTGACAGTGTGTGTAGGTTTGTTTGTTTATTCGTTTGTCTGTCTGTTTTCTGATGTTATGTACACCTCCCTCCGCTCACTCCCCCCCCCCCCCCCCCCCCCCCACACACACACACACACACACGCGCGCACACACACACTTGTAAGCAACATGAACAAACTCTATCTATCTCCTCTGTTGCCTGTCTATCTCTCCTTTCTTGTCTAATATCACATAGTTTGTGAAAAGACGTTAAATTAAAGTACTACTACTACTGCTACTACTACTACACACACACACACACACGCACACAAGCGCACACGCAGGCCCCTGCCCACACATCCATACACACACGTGTACATTCACTACACACAGCAACCAATGTTAGGTAGGCACTTAGGGTCTGACCAACGCATTGGACTAATGCGTAGATCAGATAGCTGTTAAGTCGTAGCCTCGAGACCCTCTTCTTCAATTCTCTCATGTTAGTTGTTAATTCATTCTACTTAAAATCATGCGTAGATTGGTCTCAAAACTTAGCGGATGTGGTGTAGTGTATAGTTCACAAGCAGTGACGCCTCCTTGATAAAACTGAAACTGAAACTGACTATTTTACATCTGATGAACAAGTTTTGCGTTATCATTACTGTTGTTTGGTTGTAGCAGTAGTATTCAGCATCAGGTTGATAAACTCGAAGCTAAAAACGAGTAACAAGATACTCTAGAGACACCCTGACAGCAGAAGGTCTTCAGAGATGACCCCCCCCCCCCCCCCCCCCCTCAGACAAGTGTTTCGGCCCTGAACCCCTTACACTCTAAAGGGGCCGGGTCGTAACCAGGTCATGACTCCCGGATGCCGTTCAGCTATGAATTTTTCTTTTCTTGCGCTGCCGGCATCGAACCCGCGACGTTTGGATGGGTAGACGTGGAGAAGATGAGTTTAACGTCCTCGACCTCACAGCATCAGCTTTTAGGGACAGGTTTTCGCCGCAGCTAGCTGCGGCGTGGAGACGTTCGTCTTGGGAAAGACTTGGTAAGTTGGCAGGCTGGGTCGAGGTTGGTGTTTGTTCTGGCAAAGACTTGGTAAGTTGGCAGGTTGCGTCGAGGTTGGTGTTTGTCTTGGCAAAGACTTGGTAAGTTGGCAGGTTGCGTCGAGGTTGGTGTTTGTCTGGGCAAAGACTTGGTAAGTTGGCAGGTTGCGTCGAGGTTGGTGTTTGTCTGGGCAAAGACTTGGTAAGTTGGCAGGTTGCGTTGAGGTTGGTGTTTGTCTGGGCAAAGACTTGGTAAGTTGGCAGGTTGCGTTGAGGTTGGTGTTTGTCTGGGCAAAGACTTGGTAAGTTGGCAGGTTGCGTCGAGGTTGGTGTTTGTCTGGGCAAAGACTTGGTAAGTTGGCAGGTTGTGTCGAGGTTGGTGTTTGTCTTGGCAAAGAATTGGTAAGTTGGCAGGTTGGGTCGAGGTTGGTGTTTGTCTTGGCAAAGACTTGGTGAGTTGGCAGGTTGGGTCAAGGTTGGTGTTTGTTCTGGCAAAGACTTGGTAAGTTGGCAGGTTGGGTCAAGGTTGGTGTTTGTTCTGGCAAAGACTTGGTAAGTTGGCAGGCTGGGTCAAGGTTGGTGTTTGTCTTGGCAAAGAATTGGTAAGTTGGCAGGTTGGGTCGAGGTTGGTGTTTGTTCTGGCAAAGACTTGGTAAGTTGGCAGGCTGGGTCAAGGTTGGTGTTTGTTCTGGCAAAGACTTGGTAAGTTGGCAGGTTGCGTCGAGGTTGGTGTTTGTTCTGGCAAAGACTTGGTAAGTTGGCAGGCTGGGTCAAGGTTGGTGTTTGTTCTGGCAAAGACTTGGTAAGTTGGCAGGTTGGGTCGAGGTTGGTGTTTGTTCTGGCAAAGACTTGGTAAGTTGGCAGGCTGTGTCAAGGTTGGTGTTTGTTCTGGCAAAGACTTGGTAAGTTGGCAGGCTGGGTCAAGGTTGGTGTTTGTCTTGGCAAAGAATTGGTAAGTTGGCAGGTTGGGTCGAGGTTGGTGTTTGTTCTGGCAAAGACTTGGTAAGTTGGCAGGCTGGGTCAAGGTTGGTGTTTGTTCTGGCAAAGACTTGGTAAGTTGGCAGGCTGGGTCAAGGTTGGTGTTTGTCTTGGCAAAGAATTGGTAAGTTGGCAGGTTGGGTCAAGGTTGGTGTTTGTCTTGGCAAAGAATTGGTAAGTTGGCAGGTTGGGTCGAGGTTGGTGTTTGTCTTGGCAAAGAATTGGTAAGTTGGCAGGTTGCGTCGAGGTTGGTGTTTGTCTTGGCAAAGAATTGGTAAGTTGGCAGGTTGGGTCAAGGTTGGTGTTTGTCTTGGCAAAGAATTGGTAAGTTGGCAGGTTGGGTCGAGGTTGGTGTTTGTTCTGGCAAAGACTTGGTAAGTTGGCAGGTTGGGTCGAGGTTGGTGTTTGTCTTGGCAAAGACTTGGTAAGTTGGCAGGTTGCGTTGAGGTTGGTGTTTGTCTTGGCAAAGACTTGGTAAGTTGGCAGGTTGCGTTGAGGTTGGTGTTTGTCTTGGCAAAGACTTGGTAAGTTGGCAGGTTGCGTTGAGGTTGGTGTTTGTCTTGGCAAAGACTTGGTAAGTTGGCAGGTTGGGTCGAGGTTGGTGTTTGCGGGTGGGCGGAGGGACCTGGGATTGACGGCATCGTCAGGCGGGAGCCTGGGTGAAGGTGAAGTCGTTAGGACCGCTGAGCGGTCGTCTGAAGGTTGTTGTTCGGTTGCGTTTGATGTTGTTGCTGTCATCATTGTCATGGGGGTTCCTCCAAAGCCATCGTCAGGGCTACGGGCGGCCATCTTCATGCTGTGTGGCGACGGTCCTGTGCCGCGTGAGGCCGACTCGGGAGACGCACGGGACACAAGTCGCCGAGCCACTGCTCGTAGGTCCATGTCCACTCTGCGCCCTTCGGGGACGTTCCCACCCTCCCCCCACCACCAAAGGGAGGGCCCTGCTAGACGTGCAGGCCACTGGGTAGTTTGCAGAAGGGCAGCGCCTTATCGCCAAAGTGCTCCTCCGCCTCGAGAGCCGTCCCCAGCGACACAGGCTAATCCCGCCGCCACCTGGGAGTCTTCTGCTGGTCGCCGCCACCTTGCCAAATATATGTTTGATATTTGCAAATATATGTTTGAAATGCAGAAATGCCAGGAGTAATGAGTGTATTTATATTATATATATATATATATATATATATATATATATATATATATATATATATATATGAACTGAGACTTCCTTTCCTGTCGAGATTGCAGTGTATATACATACACATACACACAATACACACATCATTTTGTGTGTGTGTGTGTGTGTGTGTGTGTGTGTGTGTGTGTGTGTGTGTGTGTGTGTGTGTGTTTAATGTATGGAAGATGATTAATCTATTGTTTACCATCAATCCAAAAATGAATTCCTAACTGGTCACTGGAATTACAGTGTTGTGGTTTAATGGAAAAATATCCTTTGGAAACAAAGCAGGCATACATGCGTCTTTCTTTATACATACAACAATGCTGTGTACATACAATTATGTGTCACAAATGTCTAGCGGTTCTTTACACAGAAAACAAACTCAAAACATGCTGCATACTTTCATGAAGAACAGTTTGGAAAGCCATTTTGAGGTGTGGGAGGGGGCTTGGGGGCGAGTTGGTGGAGGGGGCCTTACAACATGCTGCAGACTTGCCAAGTATGTGTTGACATACTTCACACCAAAAGCCAATAAGGACATTACTGCTACTCCTGTGACTCCCTCCATTTCACATGAGTTCAGATGGACTGTGTCATTGTTTGATACAGGTTGGAACTGGCATAAGCCAGCCATGTGATGCTGCGTTACATAGGCATTGTCCTAAGCGATGGTAATCCCAGGATTAGAATCCAGACTGAGTAAAATCCTCTGAAGAAAAGAGTGTGACTTCTCCAGTATTCAAAAACAAAATGTGCAGGCAATCCTTTCCCTTGTGAAATGCACTGCAAGACTGGGCAGTTGGTTGTGACTTTGCAGACAATCCTTTCCCTTGTGAAATGCACTGCAAGACTGGGCAGTTGGTTGTGACTGTGCAGACAATCCTTTCCCTTGTGAAATGCACTGCAAGACTGGGCAGTTGGTGGTGACTTTGCAGACAATCCTTTCCCTTGTGAAATTCACGGCAAGACTGGGCAGTTGGTTGTGACTGTGCAGACAATCCTTTCCCTTGTGAAATGCACTGCAAGACTGGGCAGTTGGTTGTGACTGTGCAGACAATCCTTTCCTTGTGAAATGCACTGCAAGACTGGGCAGTTGGTGGTGACTGTGCAGACATGGGTCAACAGAGCTATTCTAAGGCAGTCATCTTTATAGTCTGAGGTGGGGAACACAAGACAGGCACACACACAAATCAATTAAGTCATCTATATAGTGCTCATATTGGGAACATTAGATACCAGAAACAAAAAACAAACAAAAACCCAACCCAACTTAAGGCCGTCATCCACATAGAGCTCAGCTGGGAAACATAAGACACACACAAAAAGATTATTAAAAAAAAACACCACCAATACAACCCAGCCATCTATATACAGTACTGAGCTGGGGAACATAAGACACACACAAAAAGAAAAAAAAAAACCCACCAATACAACCCCGCCATCTATACAGTGCTGAGCTGGGAAACACTTAACACACTAACACCACCAACTCATGGCAGTCATCATTATAGTGCTCAGTTGGGGGAATTTCTATAATTATACCAACAAAACCAACTTAGATTTAAAAGTGGGTGCATGCAGACAGAAAACCAACAACCCCAACCAATTTCAGTCTTTCACACAGCACTGAGATGCCACTGACAAAACCCACTTCCACACCGTTGGCTTCTTTCACACAGCACTGAGATGGCACTGACAAAACCCACTTCCACACCGTTGGCTTCTTTCACACAGCACTGAGATGGCACTGACAAAACCCACTTCCACACCGTTGGCTTCTTTCACACAGCACTGAGATGCCACTGACAAAACCCACTTCCACACCGTTGGCTTCTTTCACACAGCACTGAGATGGCACTGACAAAACCCACTTCCACACTGTTGGCTTCTTTCACACAGCACTGAGATGCCACTGACAAAACCCACTTCCACACCGTTGGCTTCTTTCACACAGCACTGAGATGCCACTGACAAAACCCACTTCCACACCGTCGGCTTCTTTCACACAGCACTGAGATGGCACTGACAAAACCCACTTCCACACCGTTGGCTTCTTTCACACAGCACTGAGATGGCACTGACAAAACCCACTTCCACACCGTTGGCTTCTTTCACACACCACTGAGATGGCACTGACAAAACCCACTTCCACACCGTCGGCTTCTTTCACACAGCACTGAGATGGCACTGACAAAACCCACTTCCACACCGTCGGCTTCTTTCACACAGCACTGAGATGGCACTGACAAAACCCACTTCCACACCGTCGGCTTCTTTCACACAGCACTGAGATGGCACTGACAAAACCCACTTCCACACCGTTGGCTTCTTTCACACAGCACTGAGATGGCACTGACAAAACCCACTTCCACACCGTTGGCTTCTTTCACACAGCACTGAGATGGCACTGACAAAACCCACTTCCACACCGTCGGCTTCTTTCACACAGCACTGAGATGGCACTGACAAAACCCATTCCACACCGTCGGCTTCTTTCACACAGCACTGAGATGGCACTGACAAAACCCACTTCCACACCGTCGGCTTCTTTCACACAGCACTGAGATGCCACTGACAAAACCCACTTCCACACCGTTGGCTTCTTTCACACAGCACTGAGATGGCACTGACAAAACCCACTTCCACACCGTCAGCTTCTTTCACACAGCACTGAGATGGCACTGACAAAACCCACTTCCACACCGTCGGCTTCTTTCACACAGCACTGAGATGGCACTGACAAAACCCACTTCCACACCGTCGGCTTCTTTCACACAGCACTGAGATGGCACTGACAAAACCCACTTCCACACCGTCGGCTTCTTTCACACAGCACTGAGATGGCACTGACAAAACCCACTTCCACACCGTTGGCTTCTTTCACACAGCACTGAGATGGCACTGACAAAACCCACTTCCACACCGTCGGCTTATTTCACACAGCACTGAGATGGCACTGACAAAACCCACTTCCACACCGTCGGCTTCTTTCACACAGCACTGAGATGCCACTGACAAAACCCACTTCCACACCGTCGGCTTCTTTCACACAGCACTGAGATGGCACTGACAAAACCCACTTCCACACCGTTGGCTTCTTTCACACAGCACTGAGATGGCACTGACAAAACCCACTTCCACACCGTTGGCTTCTTTCACACAGCACTGAGATGGCACTGACAAAACCCACTTCCACACCGTCGGCTTCTTTCACACAGCACTGAGATGGCACTGACAAAACCCACTTCCACACCGTCGGCTTCTTTCACACAGCACTGAGATGGCACTGACAAAACCCACTTCCACACCGTTGGCTTCTTTCACACAGCACTGAGATGGCACTGACAAAACCCACTTCCACACCGTCGGCTTATTTCACACAGCACTGAGATGGCACTGACAAAACCCACTTCCACACCGTTGGCTTCTTTCACACAGCACTGAGATGGCACTGACAAAACCCACTTCCACACCGTTGGCTTCTTTCACACAGCACTGAGATGGCACTGACAAAACCCACTTCCACACCGTTGGCTTCTTTCACACAGCACTGAGATGGCACTGACAAAACCCACTTTCACACCGTTGGCTTCTTTCACACAGCACTGAGATGGCACTGACAAAACCCACTTCCACACCGTTGGCTTCTTTCACACAGCACTGAGATGCGACTGACAAAACCCACTTCCACACCGTTGGCTTCTTTCACACAGCACTGAGATGCCACTGACAAAACCCACTTCCACACCGTTGGCTTCTTTCACACAGCACTGAGATGCCACTGACAAAACCCACTTCCACACCGTCAGCTTATTTCACACAGCACTGAGATGCCACCGACAAAACCCACTTCCACACCGTTGGCTTCTTTCACACAGCACTGAGATGCCACTGACAAAACCCACTTCCACACCGTCGGCTTGTGTTCCTGATGGTTTATTCCATGCGGCAGTATTCAACATACAGTAAATTTATGAAGGAAGGGCACAAGGACTTCACAGTAAATATTTATTCCATGCGGCAGTATTCAACATACAGTAAATTTATGAAGGAAGGGCACAAGGACTTCACAGTAAATGCCAAGTCCGGAAGATCTGGTTCATTGTACACTGACAGAAGGCGGGGAGCTGCTGTGTGATAGACTGGAAGGCAAGTACATGTGCGCACTTCACATAATGCACAAAAGTGACCTTGACATAGTGTGTCGAAAAAGATGCATGCAGATAATCTGTACACTCACTGAAATCATGTTTCATAATGACACATGTGGATAATGTTTACATCCACTGACTTAGTGTTTTGGTAAGACACATGTGGATAATTTGTACATTCACAAGTGGATAATCTTGTCCATTTGCATGTGGATAATCTGTGTGTTTATTTGTGGATAGTCTGTACATTTACATGTGGATATCTGTATAATCATGCAGATAGTCTGTACATTTTCCTGTCCCGCATTTACTTATATAGATTTTATTGCTGTTCAGTGAACAAATGTTACATACAATTGAATAAAGCAATTCTGTATATTGTCAAAATATATATATATACTCAAGATGAACAACCAACATTTTAGAACATTCTATCAACAAAGCCATTTTTTGTTTGGGGTGGGGGTGGGGGGGGTGGGGGCATGATGGAGAATGGGAAAGCATGCAGTCACGTGAAAACATATCAACATTTCTAATTTCAAAACCGTTTGTAGGCTGCTACTGAGTGCTACAGAGAATTTTCAAGTTTTTGACTGTTAGTTTCAGTATCTGCCATACAAGCAAAGTTGACGATGGACAAGTCGAATGGTCACTTGGCAAAATTCTTGTCAAAGGTCACTCCAGTTAAGTGCCACTTTGTTCATGCTATCTGATGCCATCTTCTGACTACATGGCATTTTGGAGGACATGGCTGTTCACAGATTCTGGTCTATTTATTTCTAACATCAGGGTACAAACAGGGGACTGCCTATGTCCAAGAAGACCTTCTGACCTGTCTGTCCACAACAGGAAACAACAGCAGCATCACCTTTTCACTGGATGTCATGTATCTCATTCAACTGTCAATGACATGCTTAACCACTGAATTATCATAAATGAAACTGAGAACTGAAAGAGTGTTTGCTCAAAAGTTTTCCAAAGAAGCCAACACCTGTAGAAAAAAAAATGCATGGAGGAGAATGGAATTTCTACAGAGAAAACTCATGACAGCAAATACACTCTTCACAAATATCTAATCCTATTTTACCTTGCAAGACTACTTTACAGGTAACAGCACAGATCAACACAGGAGGGGCCATGTCCTTGGCCTCATTTTCCCCGTTACCTGCTTTACGTTTCTTGAAGGCTTTATTTTAATCCCATGACTTCCCACTGACCTGGACCCTTACTCCATGACTTTCAAAGCCTGAAAAATTACCATTATAAATCCTATGACTTCCCACTGACCTGGACCCTTACTCCACGACTTTCAAAGCCTGAAAAATTACCATTATAAATCCTATGACTTTCCATTGACCTGGACCCTTACTCCACAACTTTCAAAGCCTGAAAAATTACCATTATAAATCCATGACTTTCCACTGACCTGGACCCTTACTCCACGACTTTCAAAGCCTGAAAAATTAGCATTATAAATTCTATGACTTTCCATTAACCTGGACCCTTACTCCACGACTTTCAAAGCCTGAAAAATTAGCATTATAAATTCTATGACTTTCCATTGACCTGGACCCTTACTCCACGACTTTCAAAGCCTGAAAAATTAAAAATTAGCATTATAAATTCTATGACTTTCCATTGACCTAGACCCTTACTCCATGACTTTCAAAGCCTGAAAAATTAAAAATTACCATTATAAATCCTATGACTTTCCATTGACCTGGACCCTTACTCCATGACTTTCAAAGCCTGAAAAATTACCATTATAAATCCTATGACTTTCCATTGACCTGGACCCTTACTCCATGACTTTCAAAGCCTGAAAAATTAGCATTATAAATTCTATGACTTCCCATTGACCTGGACCCTTACTCCACGACTTTCAAAGCCTGAAAAATTAGCATTATAAATTCTATGACTTTCCATTGACCTGGACCCTTACTCCACAACTTTCAAAGCCTGAAAAATTAGCATTATAAATTCTATGACTTTCCATTGACCTGGACCCTTACTCCACGACTTTCAAAGCCTGAAAAATTAGCATTATAAATTCTATGACTTTCCATTGACCTGGACCCTTACTCCACGAATTTCAAAGCCTGAAAAATTACCATTATAAATCCTATGACTTTCCATTGACCTGGACCCTTACTCCACGACTTTTAAAGCCTGAAAAATTAAAAATTAGCATTATAAATCCTATGACTTTCCATTGACCTGGACCCTTACTCCACGACTTTCAAAGCCTGAAAAATTAGCATTATAAATTCTATGACTTTCCATTGACCTGGACCCTTACTCCACGACTTTCAAAGCCTGAAAAATTAGCATTATAAATTCTATGACTTTCCATTGACCTGGACCCTTACTCCACGACTTTCAAAGCCTGAAAAATTAGCATTATAAATTCTATGACTTTCCATTGACCTGGACCCTTACTCCACGACTTTCAAAGCCTGAAAAATTAGCATTATAAATCCCACGACTTCCCATGACATCCATGACCTGTACAGACTGCCATTTGCTCTCACAGGTCACCGACCCCTTCCAGGCACCAGTCACTGTGCATCTCAAGAGAACTGTTCAGTTGAGTGTGCTGCCCTTTCCAGAAACCATGCATGGCTGCTTCTTCTTGGCCACTGCTCAGCGAGGGCAGCCCACTTTCTGCACACAGCCTGTGTCCCTATGAGAATCACTACGTGTGTGCTCCAAACTTGACAGTCTGACACTATCAGGGGCAAACTGTGGTGAACAGAGAGCTGACCTGGGAACAGGAAACAGCCTGCCAGCCAATCAGGTCAACAGGAAGCAGAGTATACCTTCAATGCGAGCAATGAAATCAACGAACTGAAGGCCTGGGACACTGATCCTGTCCTCTCCCTATCAGTGGTAACAGGCTGAGCCTGAACAGCTCTTCATCCCTACACTGATCCTGTCCTTTCCCTATCGGTGGTAACAGGCTGAGCCTGAACAGCTCTTCATCCCCTTCCACATCAACATAATTGTAAAGCATACATTAAAACACAAACAGGTCACAAGGTGAAACTGGCACAAACAACATTTGATCTGCAGAGCACATCCAAGAACAAACAACACAGTCTTATTAGGTCTTGTGGTTACTTGCATGAGAACCATTGCCTACTCACTGATAACACTTCAAATGAACTGGTTAGGAAGACATGCTCAAATAAAACAGAAAAAAATCTGACCCCTCAAAGAAGTGTGTGGTCAAGTGTTGAAATACAGGCACAGTTCAGTCTGTGGTCAAGTGTTGAAATACAGGCACAGTTCAGTCTGTGGTCAAGTGTTGAAATACAGGCACAGTCCAGTCTGTGGTCAAGTGTTGAAATACAGGCACATGAACTGTTCACAGTTCAGGGAAAACTTTCAGTTCCCAGCAAAACTTGGAGAAAAAAACACAAACTTTTCCTCTCAGGAAGAAAATGTAAAAAAGAAAAATACTGAACTTGAAAAGAAGCCGAGTGTAAACTTTGTGAAGGCAAATTTGGCTACGGCTGCAATATCTGTCATACAAGTGAAAGGAAGCATGAAATGATAAAAAATGTTTGATGATCAGAAATTCTGGAAGAGCAGGGTTGCGATATGACTCCCACTTCCCCTCCCCTCCCTCCCCCCTCCCTGCTCTCCTGATCAACCACTACAGACACAACATGCTGGTTGCAGTTTCACTGTAGCCCATCCCACCACACAAAACCCTTTCAGCAACAGACAAATGTCGACAGCTCTACCTACCAATCAGCAACAGACAAATGTCGACAGCTCCACCTACCAATCAACAACAGACAAATGTCGACAGCTCCACCTACCAATCAGCAACAGACAAATGTCGACAGCTCTACCTACCAATCAGCAACAGACAAATGTCGACAGCTCCACCTACCAATCAACAACAGACAAATGTCGACAGCTCTACCTACCAATCAGCAACAGACAAATGTCGACAGCTCTACCTACCAATCAGCAACAGACAAATGTCGACAGCTCTACCTACCAATCAGCAACAGACAAATGTCGACAGCTCTACCTACCAATCAGCAACAGACAAATGTCGACAGCTCTACCTACCAATCAGCAACAGACAAATGTCGACAGCTCTACCTACCAATCAGCAACAGACAAATGTCGACAGCTCTACCTACCAATCAGCAACAGACAAATGTCGACAGCTCTACCTACCAATCAGCAACAGACAAATGTCGACAGCTCTACCTACCAATCAGCAACAGACAAATGTCGACAGCTCTACCTACCAATCAAACAGAGGTTTACAGAATTCAGCAAATCAAGCACCCTGACACAGAACTTCATATTTATACAGAAAACAGGAGAGATGAAAAACCGAGGAGGTGCCTGAACAATCTAGTTTCTAATTCTGCTTCTCTCTGTATGAAATACACTTTACCTTTGTTACCACCAAGACTGAGATCAGAGGTCAAAAAAGAAATCCTTTCTAGTTCTGTTTGGACATTCTTCCTTTCCCCCGTACACCAAAATAGCAATGTCCTCTTGACAGGTGGGAAGAGCTGAAGCAATGTCCTCTTGACAGGTGGGAAGAGCTGAAGCAATGTCCTCTTGACAGTTGGGAAGAGCTGAAGCAATTTCCTCTTGACAGGTGGGAAGAGCTGAAGCAATGTCTTCTTGACAGGTGGGAAGAGCTGAAGCAATGTCCTCTTGACAGGTGAGAAGGGCTGTCAGAAATCTGGCAATTTCAGGCTTGATGAAAAGCTGCATCCTCAACCAGCAGACAGTGACATCTGTCATGTCCACAGTACAAGTGAAGCAAACACATCATACAGGCACTGTGTCAATGTGTCGGCAGTACAAGTGACAAAAACACAATACAAGCAGGCACCGAATAACTGTGTCGACAGATACTGACAGTTGTCATGTCGGCAGAACAAGTGAGACAAGCACAATATATACAGGCACTGTGTCGACAGATACTGACAGTTGTCATGTCGGCAGAACAAGTGAGACAAGCTCAATATATACAGGCACTGTGTCGACAGATACTGACAGTTGTCATGTCGGCAGAACAAGTGAGATAAGCTCAATATATACAGGCACTGTGTCGACAGATACTGACAGTTGTCATGTCGGCAGAACAAATGACATAAGCATAATACATGCAGCCCAGTGTTACCAGATATTGACAGTTGTCCAGCACACAGTACATGTGAAATACACATAGTATAAACAGGCACTGTGTCAACAGATGCCGACTGTTGTTAAATGGGCAGCACAGGTAAAACAAGAATAACTCACAATGTGCTAGCAGCAGGCATGTAGGTGAATAAGCAATTATTACAATGTCAAATTCTTAAGTCTGTCAGCAAAATCTCATAACGTCAAGGAAGTTGATGAAATAACTTCATTTTAATGGCTTTTTAAAATCTCAGAACTCCAGTGAAACAAAATAATCTCCGATGATTCTGCCCCCCCAGGAGATTAAAAAAAACTGCTGCCATCGAACAAGATTTTGACACATCTCACCTTGATCCAGCCGTGTGCCGCTGTGTATGAGTGTAAAGGCGAAAAACAAATTCAAAATACAATTCTAAATGGTATTTTGAATAGGCAACATGTGTCATGTGTGTGTACCTTTTTGTTTTATGAGGCACACAGGTGATTGTTCTGGATTCTATGTAATGCAGAGTGAACTCAACCCATTTATGCATACAGACATTTCAATATATCCGTTTTCAGGTTAAGAGTTCTCAACTTAGTCTGATTTTTCTTCATAGTACAAAGAACATCCCCCCCCCCCCCCCCCCCCCCCCCTGCCCTACATTCCCCAGAACCAGTAAAGACTCTTTCTTTAACTCCCTGCCCTACATCCCCCAGAACCAATAAAGACTCTTCCTTTAACACCCTGCCCTACCTCCCCCAGAACCAATAAAGACTCTTCCTTTAACACCCTGCCCCACCTCTACCCCAGAAACAATACTCTTCCTTTAACACCCTGCCCTACATCCCCCAGAACCAATAAAGACTCTTCCTTTAACACCCTGCCCTACCTCCCCCAGAACCAATAAAAACTCTTCCTTTAACACCCTGCCCCACCTCTACCCAGAAACAATAAAGACTCTTCCTTTAACACCCTGCCCTACCTCCCCCAGAACCAATAAAGACTCTTCCTTTAACACCCTGCCCCACCTCTACCCCAGAACCAATAAAGACTCTTCCTTTAACACCTGCCCTACATCCCCCAGAACCAATAAAGACTCTTCCTTTAACACCCTGCCCTACATCCCCCAGAACCAATAGAGACTCTTCCTTTAACACCCTGCCCTACATCCCCCAGAACCAATAAAGACTCTTCCTTTAACACCCTGCCCTACATCCCCCAGAACCAATAAAGACTTCCTTTAACAAGTTTTTTTTTTTTATTAACCCTGAATGAGGACTCCATTCCATTCAAAATTTCAATGTTGTGTGTGTGTGTGTGTGTGTGTGTGTGTGTGTGTGTGTGTGTGTGTGTGTGTGTGTGTGTGTGTGTGTGTTTGTGTGTGTGTGTGAGTTTGTGTGTGTGTGTTTGTTTGTTTTGCCTTTCAGAGTCAAATGTTATTTTTGTGAGTGTGTTTGTTTGTTTTGCCTTTCAATGTCAAATGGTTCCACTGCCAAGGAAAGTACAAAGGAAAACAATGGACATGTCAACTGATGAAAGTGCTGCTTGTAACACACACACACACACACACACACACACACACACACACACACACACACACACACACACCACAACAGGTTTCTCCAGAACTGCAACGTACCAGATGCACAGCAACCAGATCACGGGAATTCTGCTCCGATCAAACCCATTCGTACGTTTGCTTTTTCTTTGTCTTCTTTGTTTCTTGAACCAGATATTATATATTAGAACGGTGAACAGGCCTCTTAAGGCCTCAAACACCTACATGTTCAAGTTCAAGTTCAAGTTCTTTGCAATATTTTTGCGTGTAAAAATATAAAATATTCCCACATTCACCTCAATGGCACAATTCAGTTAACTGTATTAACTGATAGGAATATTCATGACAGTTAAACATTATCCCTGACTGCCCATACTTTGTGACCTGGTCTGAGGTGAAGAAAATAGCAGAAATATAGCAGGGAAGACACTTGGGATAATGCCGGTCAAAAGGGCACAACCTCAAAATGAACATGGTCTACAGTGGACCCTGTGGGACAAGTCAAGCATTAAAAACAAACTTAGAATCTATGCATTCTGTCTTGGAAGACTTAGCCATCTCAACTCAAAGCATACTTGGAAAAACAAAACAAAAGCAAACAACCCCCCAAAACAAACAAATAAAAAGCAGGACTGATTCCATGGAAAGTGTAAAAGTGATGATGAGCATAAAGAGTTGACTGGTCTGTGATGGATGACATTTCAGAAACAAAAAATAAATCATGCAGGATTTTAATGCTGAACTGAAGGATATAATGGAAGATAATGGTGAAAAAAAAATAATAAAGATGAGCAAGTCTAAACTATATCTATACGTACTGTAGTCAACACATCTCATGTTTTGTCATGTGTGAATTTTTGCCAATATTCTTACAGTGCGCCACAGGATACAAAGTGTTCACCAGCTGAAAGTGTTACTGTTGTTGTTTTTTTGGGTTTTTTTACCGTTTCATAAAATATTTAACATATTTTCCTTTCTTTCCTAAAACAGTGAATCAACTAATACAAAAAATAGGAATCTATCAGCGGCCAATATTTCAGTGATTCAATTGCTGTTTCTTTTGTTAAAACTTGAAGGCCACATTAGCACCATGGGAGGACATCCACAGTACACTGACATTCTTGCAGATATCTCAGTCTTCCTGGATGATGACATTCTTGCAGATATCTCACTGTGTTCCTGGATGATGACATTCTTGCAGATATCTCACAGTCTTCCTGGATGATGACACTCTTGCAGATATTTCAGTCTTCCAGAATGATGACATTCTTGCAGTATTGGAGGAAGCAGGTCAAATTATCACACACACAACATTAGGTGCATGACATGCTCTGCCATGTATATCTGGTGTGCTATGGGACAACATCCTATGGAACAACATCCTAAGGAAAGCAGATTTGCACGCAGCATTTCTTTCCCAGCTGCAGCTGTTTAATAGAACATCCAGTCTATCTAGTTTAAAGTTTTGCTTCACACAAGTGTGAATTTTGTGAAGATAACCAAGTATATTACAAAAACATTATGACTTAAGCTAGAAACCTTGGGGAACAAAATCAGTGACACTACAAAGAAAGCGTTATTAAACTGTTAAAACACCACAGAAGAAAAGACATCTAATCATGAAGTTTTGGGGAAGGAGGAACCACTCTGAAGTGTTGTGCATTATGCATTCTGAGGACAAGGAGAGGCCTCTTCTGACTCCATGAAACAGATGATCAGAAGAGAGAAACACACAACAACCCAAAACACCCCAGGCCAATCATTTTGTGGGCCAACATGCCTGGATGCATCACACTGCTTCACTCCTTTTCTCTCCAAAATCTGCACGGTGAAGGAAAAGCAAAAAGATGGGTGAAGAACTAAAACTAACGACCAGCATGTCCACCAGCGAAGATCTGGACGTTTTCATCCCACATGGTTGACATTCCCCGCCCCTTCCCTTCCCCTCCAACTTCATCATTATCAAAGCGTAAAAAAACCAGTCTCTGCTGACTCACAGCTGGCATGATACAATATTTAGTGGGGAAGGTGTCGGTGTCTTTATGTGCTGCTGGTTCTATTTTTCTAACTAACATGTCTTTTGCTACTTTCGCACTTCACGGGTCACACACAGCCTTCATAATAAAACTTAAAACAATCAGATCTGTAAGCCATGTACCGGTCCAGCTGCATATTCCAGTCCCCTCAGTGGCGTTCCAGAACAGTAGAACCGACCATCAACAGGGGGAAACTGGGGGGAGAGCTTGACTGCAGGTATCCCAGGAAGGATGAGTTTTGGCCCTGACCTCCCTGCCAACACTCCTCCCCTCAGTGAAGCTCTAGAATGTTGGTCTTCACAATAGCAGGGAGAAACTCTACAGAGAGCTTGGCAACATAAGGTGTTCAGAGAATAAGCCCCTTCAGAGAACAATCCCCCTCTTGCACGCCCTTTGGTGCTGAACTCCTGGGCTGAAACACTTCTTCCCTCAGCGGTGTTCATGACTGTCAGACTCAATGAGCGTTTGACAACAAGCAGGCTGGATTCACCAATCCATGATGTCACAATCTGGCACCTGGGAAACACACCTCAGTTTTACATCAGTTTCTTTGTTGCTGTGGACACTGTGCACATGTGTGTGTTGACCACAGTGTGGAGTTAGAGGGATGGGGAAGACGGCATAGGAAGCAGTGTACTGGGTGTGGCTGTGCACATGTGTGTGTTGACCACAGTGTGGCTGTGGACACTGTGCCATGTGTGTTGACCAGTGTGGAGTTCAGGGGATGGGGAAGGGAGGCAGCAGTGTACTGGGTGTGGCTGTGGAGCAAGTCCAACGCTGATCACACTCTTGATCCTCCTGTTCTGTCACCTGCACACACAGGTCAATGTCATGATGAACACCTGTCTTTATTCTGCTTAACACCTGCAACTACACTGAGCTCTTATTCTGAAACAAACAACATAAATAAATACAGCTCTGCTTCTTTGTTGAATGATTGTAAACACACTTAATTCTCATTCAGGAAAGGAAATGATCCAATCTGTGAACACACGTAGCTCTGCTTCTCCGCTACAAAATTTGTAATGACATCCAGCTCAAATTCTGACACACAAAAACCTGCTTCCGTGTTCAACAACTGGAAACACAGTTAGCTTTAATTCTGTAACTATGTAACTTCTGCCAACAACTGTACATAAATTCAACTCTAATACTATAACAATATTTGAAATGAAATGAGGCAGGGAACAGTAAACAATAAACAAGTGGGGTAAGTTTTGCTCCCATAAGAAAACCTAACACAGAGTAACTTTTATTCAAGACTGGCACAGCCTTTTAAACTTGAATAAAGTCAGACAAATACATAGACGAACAATCTAATAGTGGGGGAAAAAAACAAGCGCAGGCCAACAACTCAACTGTCTTCACAGTAATGACTTGGCAAAGATTTGGACGTATTTGTCTGACTTTATTCAAGTTTAAAAGGCTGTACCAGTCTTGAATAAAAGTTTCTCTGTGTTAGGTTTTCTTATGGGAGCAAAACTTACCCCACTTGTTTACTGTTTACTCTAACAATGTTAACTACACACAGCCTTACTTCTCTGTTTCATGACAGTCAAAACAGATCTACTGGTGTCTTTCACTAATGGTCAGTATCTCTCAGGAGAAAAAAACCCAATGCCTAACCTAAATTTCACATATATGTCAGTGGGACAGTACTGCAACTGACGCAACACACGGAAGCATACAGGGAGTACAAATGTCAGGATATATTTATATCCACACATACCCCATGGGTACTTTCATCTAATATCCACACATCAGAGCTTAATCTAGGATTTTTCAAAAAGGGGGGCAGTCCCCCCTCATATCAAAAAAAGGGGGGCACCCCCCCCCCCCCCCTCCTCCCCCGGGCCTCTTCTTCAGCCAATCGTCTTGAAACCGGTGTTCCCTTGCACTGGCACTCTTTTCGGGCTGCTTCTCCGAGCTTTTGGATGTAGTCGCGGTTTCTTTATGATCTCCACCCTCGCATGGCAGAGAATCTTTTTTTTTTTCACTTTTCTTCCATGAAAGTCGAAGTCAAATGGGGTGGGTGCATGCTTCATTTTGGAAAATATCCAATATGGCGTCTTAAACTCTCGCAACTTCTCGTCGGTGATCGAGAAGGAGGAGATGAACGCCGCCGATTGGTTGATTTACACTAACAGCCAATGAAATATCAAGAAATCGTTCGCTCCTGCTCAGTTATAGTTTCAGTTTTTCAAGCAGACGACAAACGAGCGCCCGCCATGATCAGTGAACAGGGCGGGCAGTTCTGCAACTGTGCGGGAGTCTGCCCATGTTAAGACTCGATAATTGCGGGAAGGAACAGATTTTCGGGGGATTGTACAAATCCTGCGCTCCAGAGTAAGCTCTGACACATACTCCATGGGCACTTTCATCTAACTGAGAACTATGGTTTCTGTGCGTGTTGATCACTTTAGCCATCCATGTCACTGACATCACCACTGACCAAGGGTGATTTTCTGGTGAACTTGCATGGAGTGCGAGTTAAAATTATCTGACTGGACTGCTCTCTTGACATTTGAACTTGCATGAATTATGAGTCAATATGATCTGATTGGATTGTTTTCTTGACATTGTGTTGATCAGTCAGCACAACACAAAGGATGTCAAAGTTCAGTTGATGAGTGATAGCAATAACATCGACATGAATTTTGCAGCAATGGAGGAATAATCTTGAAGTATACAAACAGTGAGAAAGTGTTAACAGTGTTAAACTGTCACATTCACACAGACCTCCCTGGTGGAATCCATTCAGTCACGGGTCAGTTGCAGAGTTTGGAAGACTGGGATAACAGCAACATTCACATTCAGTCACGGGTCAGTTGCAGAGTTTGGAAGACTGGGATAACAGCAACATTCACATTCAGTCACGGGTCAGTTGCAGAGTTTGGAAGACTGGGATAACAGCAACATTCACATTCAGTCACGGGTCAGTTGCAGAGTTTGGAAGACTGGGATAACAGCAACATTCAATCATGAAATGATCAGCCAAAATGGTGACAAGAAACTGAACAATGTGAAATCACACTGTTCCACTTGTCATTCTGAACAGAAATTTTCATGTCTGTGGCTGTTTGTCTCCTTTACCTGGTTGTTTCATTTTGTTTTTGATAACAATAACAGTTCTGACTGGGTCAAGTTCCACAACACAGACCAAGAGTGGAAGGGACCAGGTTCACGTCCATTTATGGACCATGCCACCCTGCCATTTTTTGCTGCAGAAATTTGCCCTTCTCCGGTGGCATGGCATAGGGAATGGTGAAGTTTATCCAGAAGGAGTTGATCTCAACCACACTGACCTCATCAAATATGACCGATTTCAGCCACCCAGACATATCCACATACTCACCCTCTTGCACCTTTTCACCCATGTGTGCTTGTTAAGGCACAGTACACAGAGTTTACCTTCTTTTTCTTTTCTTTTTTTGCAGTCCCATCTTCTCTGCCACCTTAGTGGCAGTGCACCCACGCCCCTCATTCACCCCCGTCCACATCCACAGCCCGGCCCTGCCTGCCGCAACCCCAGCACAGGCAATCCACAGGGAACAGTCAATTTCCAGCCATCAAGAGGCAACCCACCGGAGGAGACACTGCACTGCTGCCGTGTCACTTTGGTGGTGTTCAGTGGCACCTGTTCTGATTCAACATACGCAGGACACCACCTACTAAATCCCCTACTGATGACAATAGTTGCTTAGTTGTGGAGCCAGCGCGAGTGAGCTGAGATCTAGAGGGCACCACAGTGTCCGTCCGACAACAACCCTCATGAATTTGCTGATACCGGTGACCCCGACGACAACCCTCATGAATTTGCTGATACCGGTGACCCTGACGCAATCTAACCAAGGCCATAGACATGGCGAGGACATCAAAACTGTGGTCACCATGAGAGCAAGGCATGAAGGGCCACCAAATTTGAGACTTTTTAAAAAAAAATGTTGATCAATGAGAATGAGGAGGATGAAGATGATGCTATGGTTTTCTATTCCTGTCTGAGACTGCACAACAAGGCTGCATTCTTCGCCAACTTTCATAATATATCCCGGCATCAACCAGGCCTGAGAGATACGGACCCACAGTGTTGGTCAGGAAATCTGAGCAACACTCTCAGAGACGCATCCATTTAGTGGATGGAACTTAACTGTGTGGTCCCAGTCTTCCCAACTGAGCCTGTAGCAAACTCAGCTCTGGGTAGGAGCTGGTCGGGGCAGAAAAATCCCACATGGCTCTGATGGGAATCAAACCCATGACCTCCAAGCTGGGAGTCCAAGATGCTAACCACTTCACCACAGCGACTGGCACATGGAGCTCACCTTTCCACCCCCCTGCCCCGGCTGGTCTGGCCTGACCACCCCCGGGAGGCTTCCCTTCCAGAGCGCCGGGGTCGCTGCTGACCGAGGTCACCGCCCGCTTGAAGAGGGGAGGAGAGGGGTGGGGCACGGTGGCGCTCCCCAGTGAGGATAGACTGTTCAAGGACAGAGCACTCCCATACTGTGACGACCCTTCGTCTATCTCCTCCTCACTCTCACTGTAGTATGCATCTGGAAAACAAGGTCATGAGCAATTCTATTAAAGGCACTGGTATTACAAGGTCCAAACTTGGGAAAATCACGTATCAAACATCATGTCACTTAACGGGCATATTCTCACACTCACTGTGTCCAGCATGAGGCACTTAGAATGTACAATACACCTGATCTACCACAAACTGTAAGATTAAAAAACACTTAAGGATGTACAATACACCAAATCTACCACAAACTGTAAGATAAAAAACACTTAAGGATGTACAATACATCAAATCTACCACAAACTGTAATGATTAAAAAACACTTAAGGATGTGCAATACATCAAATCTACCACAAACTGTAACGATTAAAAAACACTTAAGGATGTACAATACACCAAATCTACTACAAACTGCAACGATTAAAAAGCATTAATGGCGCAAGTTTTACCAACAAAAGAAATATGGAATGGGTGAAGCCAGCACCTGGTAGTTCTGATGAATGACTGGTGGAGAGAAAGACATGTATGCAGTCTCTTATTTCTTATCAACTAATCATATCAAGTTCAATACCTTTACAAGAAGGCACTCATTTTTTTTCTTTAATCAGGTACATAACGGTCAGTACCATTACTTGATAGGATTGACACTGAAACTGACTGTCCACTCTGTCTCTATTGGTATAACAAACTGGGATATCACAAGAATATGCATTTTATTCTCTGCTCTGAGTTCAGACCTAACTACATGCCCCGGTGACCATGGTAACTGTCAACTCACTGGCCATTCCCAGGTGGTTGGATCGAGGCTCAGGTTTGATGAAGCCGCCCGTCGTCACCACGTTGCTGGTGTCAAAACTGATGGCCGCCAGACCCATCTTGTTCATCCATCTGTCAGTACACAACTTCAATGTTTATTGGAAACAACACAAAACTGTAACAGGGAGTAGTCCAACAGCACAGCTGAATACTGTCTCTGACACCTTGTGATTATGTTGAAATCAAGATGTCTGCAACAACAACAAATTTAAACAATTATGTGGATCTCTGGTCACACTAAAGCCTTTTTTTCCCCCAGTAACAATGAAGACAGCTTGAACATTTCTTTACGAGGTAAACTCTTCTAAGACAAAGGCCATGATCACTTGACCTTCTTTTCAGATGAAGGGCCCCAATCAATCAACAATCGTCTGAGATGAAGGGTCCCAATCAATCAACAATTATTATCCGAGACAAAGGGCCCTGATTAATCGACAGTCGTTTTAGACGAAAGGTCCCAATCAATCGACAGTCGGTTGAGACGAAGGGCCCCAATCAATTGACAGTCGGTTGAGACGAAGGGCCCCAATCAATCGATAGTCGGTTGAGACGAAGGGCCAAGATCAATCGACAGTCGGTTGAGACGAAGGGTCAAGATCAATCGACAGTCGGTTGAGACGAAGGGCCCCAATCAATCGACAGTCGGTTGAGACGAAGGGCCAAGATCAATCGACAGTCGGTTGAGACGAAGGGCCCCAATCAATCGACAGTCGGTTGAGACGAAGGGCCAAGATCAATCGACAGTCGGTTGAGACGAAGGGCCCCAATCAATCGACAGTCGGTTGAGACGAAGGGCCAAGATCAATCGATAGTCGGTTGAGACGAAGGGCCAAGATCAATCGACAGTCGGTTGAGACGAAGGGCCAAGATCAATCGACAGTCGGTTGAGACGAAGGGCCCCAATCAATCGACAGTCGGTTGAGACGAAGGGCCAAGATCAATCGACAGTCGGTTGAGACGAAGGGCCCCAATCAATCGACAGTCGGTTGAGACGAAGGGCCAAGATCAATCGACAGTCGGTTGAGACGAAGGGCCAAGATCAATCGACAGTCGGTTGAGACGAAGGGCCAAGATCAATCGACAGTCGGTTGAGACGAAGGGCCCCAATCAATCAACAGTTGGTTGAGACGAAGGGCCAAGATCAATCGACAATCGTTTGAGATGAAGGGATCCGAATACTTCATTTGAGACAAAGAGCCCCGATCAGTTGACAATCGTTCCAGATGAAGGGCCCCTATCAGGGTTTTCACAAGTGCTAACTTTTTGGAGTGGCACGTCTTCTTCATAAATGGCGTTATATGTTATCAATATCTTCACTGACCTTTCCCCTACAGAACAGAACCACTGAATGCAGTTTGTCTCTGTGGTCGTGAGCATTACAGGTTTTTGTTAGGAGAAAACTGGCAATACTAAGCGAGTTCACGGTTCAACTATTTGTGAGAAATTATTCTCTTTTCTTTGAAACACACCTTTTTAACAAAATCATGGAAGCACCTGTAGCCCTATTCCCATGTTTCCCACTGTAGTCCGATTCCCATGTTTCCCACTGTAGCCCTATTCCCAATGTAACCCTGTTCCCTACTGTAGCCCTGTTCCCACTGTAGCCCTTTTCATCTGTTCCCACTGTAGCCCTATTCCCATGTTTCCCACTGTAGCGCTATTTCCACTGTAGCCCTGTTCCCTACTGTAGCCCTGTTCCCAGTGTAGCCCTATTCCCATGTTTCTCATTGTAGCCCTATTCGCATGGGTCCCATTGTAGCTCTATTCCCATGTTTCCCATTGTAGCGCCATTTCCACTGTAGCCCTGTTCCTTACTGTAGCCCTGTTCCCAGTGTAGCCCTATTCCATGTTTCTCATTGTAGCCCTATTCCCATGGGTCCCATTGTAGCTCTATTCCCATGGGTCTCACTGTACCCCTATTTCCATGTTTCTCACTGTACTCCTATTTCCATGTTTCTCACTGTAGCCCTATTCCCATGTTTTCCACTGTAGCCCTATTTGTTTCTCACTGTAGCCCTGTTCCCATGTTTCCTGCTGTGGCCCTATTCCCATGTTTCTCACTGTAGCCCTATTCCCATGTTTCTTACTGTAGCCTCATTTCCATGTTTCTCACTGTAGCCCTATTCCCATGTTTCTTACTGTAGCCTCATTTCCATGTTTCTCACTGTAGCCCTATTCCCATGTTTCCCAATGTAGCCCTATTCCCATGTTTCCTGCTGTGGCCTTATTCCCATGTTTCTCACTGTAGCCCTATTTAATAATAATGAATACTTATACAGCGCCTATTCTCGGCTAGAGACCAAGCTCTAAGCGCTTTACAATCAACACTCGTTTACACAACGGGCTGCCTACCTGGGTAGTGCCGACTGAAGAGCTGCCAGCTGGCGCTTCATTCAGTCGTTTCCCGTGTCATCCAGTCAATATCGTTCAATATCGATCACTCATTTTCCTTACTTCCTTCATTCTTTCCATTTCTCACGCAGGGTGCATGCTATGTGTAACGTGTCATCCATACCAACGGCCAAACTGGCCTACTCTTCCGAAAGTTGGTGATGGGATTTTACGTGTGTGCAAGATGTTATGCGTGCGTTCACACATGGAACCTCAGTTTATAGTCTCATTCGAAGGATTGTATGGGAAATGGAGTCAGAACCAATGTTAACTCCGAGGGAAAAATCCCCCTGTACTGAAACGCCCCGGTTGCGGGTTCGAACCCGCAACCCCAGGATCACCAAGATTACGAGTCCAGCGCTCTACCATCTGAGCTATTCCGGATCAATGTTTCTCACTGTAGCCCTATTCCCATGTTTCCCAATGTAGCCCTATCCCATGTTTCCTGCTATGGCCCTATTCCCATGTTTCTCACTGTAGCCCTATTCCCATGTTTCCTGCTGTGGTCCTATTTCCCTGTTTCTCACTGTAGCCCTATTCACATGTTTCTCACTGTAGCCCTATCCCATGTTTCCTGCTATGGCCCTATTCCCATGTTTCTCACTGTAGCCTCATTTTCATGTTTCTCACTGTACCCCTATTTCCCTGTTTCTCACTGTAGCCCTATTCCCATGTTTCTCATTGTAGCCTCATTTCCATGTTTCTCACTGTAGCGTCATTTCCATGTTTCTCATTGTAGCCTCATTTCCCTGTTTCTCACTGTAGCCCTATTTCCCTGTTTCTCACTGTAGCCTCATTTCCCTGTTTCTCACTGTAGCCTCATTTCCCTGTTTCTCACTGTAGCCCTATTTCCCTGTTTCTCACTGTAGCCTCATTTCCCTGTTTCTCACTGTAGCCCTATTTCCCTGTTTCTCACTGTAGCCTCATTTCCCTGTTTCTCACTGTAGCCCTATTTCCCTGTTTCTCACTGTAGCCCTATTTCCCTGTTTCTCACTGTAGCATCATTTCCCTGTTTCTCACTGTAGCCCTATTTCCCTGTTTCTCACTGTAGCCTCATTTCCCTGTTTCTCACTGTAGCCCTATTTCCCTGTTTCTCACTGTAGCCTCATTTCCCTGTTTCTCACTGTAGCCCTATTTCCCTGTTTCTCACTGTAGCCTCATTTCCCTGTTTCTCACTGTAGCCATATTTCCCTGTTTCTCACTGCAGCCCTTTTTCCCTGTTTCTCACTGTAGCCCTATTTCCCTGTTTCTCACTGTAGCCCTATTTCTATGTTTCTCACTGTAGCCCTATTCCCATGTTTCCTTCTGTAGCCCTATTCCCATGTTCCTCATTGTAGCCTCATTTCCATGTTTCTCACTGTAGCCCTATTTCCCTGTTTCTCACTGTAGCCCTATTTCCCTGTTTCTCACTGTAGCCCTATTTCCCTGTTTCTCACTGTAGCCCTATTTCTATGTTTCCTTCTGTAGCCCTATTCCCATGTTTCTCATTGTAGCCTCATTTCCATGTTTCTCATTGTAGCCTCATTTCCATGTTTCTCACTGTAGCCTCATTTCCATGTTTCTCATTGTAGCCTCATTTCCGTGTTTCTCACTGTAGCCTCATTTCCCTGTTTCTCACTGTAGCCCTATTCCCATGTTTCTCATTGTAGCCTCATTTCCATGTTTCTCACTGTAGCCTCATTTCCCTGTTTCTCACTGTAGCCCTATTCCCATGTTTCTCACTGTAGCCCTATTCCCATGTTTCTCACTGTAGCACTATTTCCCTGTTTCTCACTGTAGCCCTATTCCCATGTTTCTCACTGTAGCCCTGTTCCCATGTTTCTTACTGTAGCCCTATTCCCATGTTTCTCACTGTAGCCCTATTCCCATGTTTCTCACTGTAGCCCTATTCCCATGTTTCTCACTGTAGCCCTATTTCCCTGTTTCTCACTGTAGCCCTATTCCCATGTTTCTCACTGTAGCCCTATTTCCCTGTTTCTCACTGTAGCCCTATTCCCATGTTTCTCACTGTAGCCCTGTTCCCATGTTTCTTACTGTAGCCTCATTTCCCTGTTTCTCACTGTAGCCCTATTCCCATGTTTCTTACTGTAGCCTCATTTCCCTGTTTCTCACTGTAGCCCTATTCCCATGTTTCTTACTGTAGCCTCATTTCCCTGTTTCTCACTGTAGTCCTATTTCCCTGTTTCTTACTGTAGCCTCATTTCCCTGTTTCTCACTGTAGCCCTATTCCCATGTTTCTTACTGTAGCCTCATTTCCCTGTTTCTCACTGTAGCCCTATTTCCATGTTTCTCACTGTAGCCCTATTTCCATGTTTCTCACTGTAGCCCTATTGTAGATTGATGATAGCCGCCTGGTATTTCTTACAAAGCCACAAAAATTGTCAATTATTGTTATCGTGTGCCATCGTGTACCGGTGGAAATGGAGGACACGTATAAACAACGTATGCATCCTATGTGAGAAACTGGAGGAATAAATGAGATAAATCAAAATGAGTGACTGATATTTGAATGGTACGGGAAACGACTGAATGAGCGCCAGTAGGCTGCTCTTCGGCCGGCTCTACCTGGGTAGGCAGCCCGTTGAATAAGTGAGGTAGTGTGTTTATTGTAAAGCGCTTAGAGCTTGGTTTGTGACTGAGGATAGGCGCTTGTCACGACCGACCCCTGGAGGTCTGCCCTGACAGGATCGGTCTAGGTGGGAGTGAAGGGAGTGACTGACCTCACACGCCCCGCAAGAGACCACACAATAAAGATTACGATACAACACCCCATTTATTCACACCAACATACAGTCATAAATAAGCATTCCAAACACACACAACATGCACAATCACAATCAAGCATTCCAACACACACAACATGCACAATCACAATCAAGCATTCCAACACACACAACATGCACAATTATAAATAAACATTTCACCATACGACGTACACAATCACAATCACAACATTTCAACACATATGGCATATACATAATAATAAATAAACATTTCCAGCATCCATCCCTTTCCACACCATGGAGTGCCTCCACACCCCTGCCTCTCTCAAGTCTACTGGGAGCACCCTGTCGCACTAGGTGTTCCGAACCAGGTCGGTTCTTGAAGAGAGTCGTTCAAGGCCGACACCCTCGACACACACAAGCAGGCAGTGAAGAGCGCGTCCCGGGGGGGGGGGGGGGGGGGGGGGGGGGGGGGGAACGTGGCGTTGTTACTGGAGGTCCTGGACGGGGATCAGGGCCGGCCAGTCAAGCCGGCGGGCTTTTCTACCAGTCCGCGGTCCGACCAGAGCGTGGCCTCAACCAGCACGTGTCACCAACCAGTCCGCAGTCCCAACCAGAGCGTGGCCCCAACCAGAGCGTGGCCCCAACCAGCTCGTGGCACAACCAGTCCAGGCTCCGGGTGAAGCCCCCGGGAGGGGGGGAAAAGGTAGCTGGGAGGAGAGAAGAAAGGGAGGGAAGGAAGAAGGGTACTGGAACTCCGCCGTCAGTACAGTCTGACCCATGCTGTTAAATCCTAACAGCCACTCGCATGATGGGCGAGGGGAGGTCTACTAAACACACCAGCTCAACACAGACCTGAGCATAACACGTAACCAATCAAATCAGGACTGTTCGTTAAAGCCTTCTCACACGAAGCAGGTAAAAGACTGCATTAAATCAACAGGCTATAAACAAATATGAATTATCTTCATCCTTCTCTCACTCACGTTTAACAATTCCCTTTCTTAGGAAATAAACCAACACAGCGATCATCGCTTTATAACTGCCACCACATTTGCAAATAATAATTCAATGGCATAATTGTCACATTTTATAGCCACATTTCAAAATAACACAAATCTCTAACACGCATCCGAACGACAAATCATGCGTACGCACGCTCGCAACATAAAACTCGTTCTCCTTGCACACACAAACAGACGGTGGCCGAAGGATAAGAGTCCGGCGAATATGACAGGGCGGGCACGAGCGAGACCAAGCAAGTACCAACCCTGAATCACAGGTTCTCTCCCATCCCCACCGACTACCGCATCACCAGATGCATAAACAGGAGAAAGAATTTTGGATATAATTTAGAATGGCCAGGTTAAAGATTGAATTAACCAGAGAAAAGGTCTCAAACAATATTTCTTTTACAATTTTGAAACAAAGAAAATTGCGCAAAAGAGAAGAATAAGCCGGCTAACAACAACAAACCAAAACAAACAAAACCACGAAACTGATGCTTACCAGCTACCCGTGGGTGACCCCGAGAGGCGGGTCAAATGACTCTCTCTGCCCTCTGTCCAGTCGAGAGGACAGAGGCACAGATGCGGAAAAAGAAGAAGTGATGTCCTCTCCTACAGGCCGACTGTAGGAATTGAAGATACCGACTGTACCTTCGACGATACGGTGAAGAACCAAGACCGGAGCAGGCGCTCCCAGAGACATCTTCCGCTCGAGTGAAGAGCTAACCTCCCTCAGCGATGGCGGCCAACATGCCACGCTACGTCACAGAGTGAGCATACTTCAAACTAAAAGAAATGAAGCACGTGCGACAGGTAAAAAGACAGGCGAGAGGCCGATAGACAGCAAGTTCGAGAGAAAGGTACCAGCCACCCGTGAACCTGCAGGATGAATAGCACGGGCAGTGGAATTAGAGAGAGAGAGAGAGAGAAAGCAAACCGAACGTGAGCTGAACTACACCAAAGGTGCAACCACACCACAAGCCACATTAAGGGACGGATATACGACAATAACGACGACAACAACCAAATGAACAATTCCACCATCCTTGATGGGTCAATCGTCGTAGGCCTCGTGACAAACTCGTGACAAACCCCCTTCTAAAAGCATCTGTTTCTCTGAGATACAGTGCTCCTTTGAACCTTGACGCATGTGCAAATTCACAACAATGGGACCGAACCCAACCCTCTGTGATCGACAGAGTACGATAAATCCAATACAAACATTCCACGATAGAATTCCACAGGGAGATACATAATACTACATGTATCAAACAACTAAGCAAACCTTCCAACAATGAAAATAACAATCCGAACCATTGGTGATTCACTACCGTTAACATCATTGAAGTGAAAACCGTCACTACACTGATACGGAGACCAAAAGGGGATATAACCCTGGTTGAGGGGAAGTGTCCCTCTGACTGATTTCTCCAATGTGCTGACTACGGAGCTCGGCTAAAATAGTCAGCATCCGTATTGCTGGAACCCTTGAAATGCGGGAAAATGACTCTGCAGTTCCACTGCCTAACTCATGAGTCGACGACCGACTGGCCGGATCCGGTCCAGGCACTGGAGAGGATGATGATCGCTCTCCAGTACAAACTTCCGGCCGTGCTTCTTCTTGGGCACGCCAGTGCGCGTCCAAATCTGCCAGCGAGATCCAGCAACAGTAGGGGCATCGATAGTCCTAAGCGGGACAGCCTCTGGGTACCGAGTCGCAGAGTCCGCTACCGAAATGTGGCGGTGACCGCGATCGGATGGTGGATTAATGGGTCCCACCAGGTCGACCCCAACTTTGCTGAATGGCTCCCCAACCTGTGGCACTGATCCAAGGGGAACACGCCTCAAGCGCCCTTAGGCGTTGTCGTTGGCAGGTATCGCAACTGCGGCAGTACTGCCTAACCTGTGAGTTCATCCCGGCCAGAAGAAGTCTCGTCTCACCCCTCGAGAGTCCGCTTGGAGCCCATATGACCTGCCATGGGGGAATCGTGGGCCTGCCGGAGAACAGATTCTCTCAAGCTTTGGGGGACGACTAGCTGCTTGGCCACACGATCTGCCCGAGTGAAAACCCTAAAGAGGATCCCCTTGTGGAGCTTAAAGCTCACCTTGGCGTGTCGGGCAGACTGAGCAGGACGATCACCAGTTGTCGTAGGCATTGGACATCCGAGTCCCTGGCCTGAAGACGAGCGATGGAAGCAGGATCGGCCTTTGCAAGAACCTCGTCAGAGATCGGCTGTAGAACAGGGCGCAATTCCTGTTCCTGCTTCTTAGCTTTGGCGCGTGTGGTGACTCCCACACACGCCTGTACAGGCAGATCCGTAGACACGGACTGACTGCGTCCGTCTGCGAAGGTGATAGTATTCCCTATGATAAGGGAATACAGAGGTCGCTCCACCGCGATGGCCCATACTTCGCCACAGAAGTAGGGGGTGGAGATAGAAACGAGTACTGAAGGACGGGTGGAGGTAAAACCAGCCTCCAACCCGCACACATCGTAACTGGCGCCCCGCCGGGCCTTAGGGGAAACTAAATCCTTATCCACAAAGAGTGTTGATGCTCCCGAATCCCTGATGGTGTCGACCAAGGATGAACCAACAACAGAAAGAAACACTGGACACTCTGTACCACCAGAAGCTTGGATGGACCCACGTTAGCCGAGGCGCGAGGATGCTGGAAAGGACTAGCCCCATGACTACCAGCGGCTTTAGGGCAATCTTTCCTAATGTGGCCGGGACGACCACAAAGAAAACAAAATCGGGGTACTGAGGTCCCCGATGAACTGCCTGCCTTGTTCGACTCGCTAGCAGTCGTCGGCGCCTTATTGCCACCAAATCCTGTGGAGGGCTTCCTCTCCGTATCTGGGCGATGCCCATAAGCCCTGCGAGCTTCAGCAAACACCTCAGCGATATGAATCGCAGCCGCGAAATCCTGAGGTGCTGTCTCGCTATCCGGATTCTCAACTCTGGGGACACAGTGTTGGTGAGCTGTTCAATGAGGATCAGATCCTCCAGCTCCAACTTAGCCAAACTGACGCCAGTACCCTAGCGTTTTGCGCAGCCTATCACCAAACTGCACGAAGGTCTCGTCGTTATTCTTCTTCATGGACCTGAACTTCCTCCTGTACGTCTCTGGGGTAAGGTGGAAACGCTTACGCAGAGCCAACTGCATGTCTGCATAAGACGCGCCTTCATTTAGAGTGAGCACACACTCCTTGCAGCACCAGATAATCCAGAAAAAAGGTGCATAGCCTTTGTTCCTCAGACAATTGGTATGAACTAGCAACCTTGTCAAAATGCTCTAGGAACATATCAATGTCCTCACTAGGTCTGAACTCTGGAAGCTTTAACTTTGGGCCTCTAACTCTATCGCTTGCCTGTCGATCAACCCCCTGATTACAGATGCGGGAGACCGCGAAAGAAGTTGTTCCATCTCCTCCCTACGCAGAGCCTCCATCCTGTCTAGTTCTTCCCTACGGAGGGCAGCCTCTTCCCTACGCTGAGCCTCCTGTCTGGCAGCCTCCTCTCTGCGCAGAATAGCCTCTTTCCCTATGCAGAATTTCCTGTCTGTCAGTCTCCTCTCTGCGCAGAGCCTCCATCCTATCTAGCTCTTCCCTACGGAGGGCAGCCTCTTCCCTACGCTGGGCCTCCTGTCTAGCAGTCTCTTCCCTACCCAGAGCTTCCTGCCTAGAAACCTCTTCCTTACGTAGGGCCTCATGTCTAGCAGTCTCTTCCCTACGCAGAGCTTCCTGCCTAGAAACCTCTTCCTTACGTAGGGCCTCATCCTCCCGTCGCTGTCGCTCCAGAACATCAGGACGGAGGTGATGTCCTGGGCGGGGTTCACCACTCCCGACACGGGAGGATGACCCGTCTGGACCCGTCCCTTGGGTCTCGACCTTACCATGAGGAGAGTCTCCCGGGGCATACTCCTTACGAGGGGAAGCATGGAGAAGAGAGGGCTTTGGTTTCTGCGACTCAACAGAAGCCCATAGTTGCTTCGCTATGCTCTGACGCTTCCGAGCGGAAGTGCCAGTCGGGGTCTCGACAGGAAGATCCCTTAGTGAAGAAGTAGTGAAAGTACTCACTGGACTATCGGCTACAGCACTGGAATAAGTGGAAGTCACTGTAGTCGAAGTGCTGGTACTAATAGTAGGGACTACATTCTGAAGACCCTTCTTCTTCGACGCACGAGTCGCCATACACCAGCCCGGACGTCGCCATGACAACAATATCCTACGGTTTTCAAATACGGGGGAAAGACGATTCCACTTGAAAACAAATATTTTAGGGGTGTGTGTATATGTGTGTTATGTGTGTGTGTGCGTGTGTGCGGACAAGTTCGGCTGCTCCCACTCTGGCAACACCGCGCTCCACAGCACGAGCAACAGTGCGGTGGGGCTCACCGAAAAAAAAACAAAACAAAAACTATGTCCGGCTGCCCCCACTCTGGCAACACCGCGCTCCACAGCACGAGCAACAGTGCGGTGGGGCTGGCCGGAAAAAACAAACAAACTGACAAACGGAATCCGGAGAGAGGAAAAAAAAAGAGACACTAACGTCGATACAACCCCTGTACTCAATAACCCGGTAAAAAAAAAACTGGCTAACTACAAAACAGGAATGGCAGACTGAGCGGCAACAGAAAGGCAAGACTTACGGCCGTACCTGAGTAAGGCACCCGGCGGAAGGAAGGGGTCTGGTCGCGGTCGACTCCCCCTGGTCTCACCTCGACTCCCGAGTCACACCGGATGTTCCCTCAGGCCACAAAAAGACTCCCTTCACACTAGAGTCACCCAGCAACCACCCACGAACAAACACGACAAACTGACTAAACATATACAAAACAGACAAAACTAAACAGGTACTCCGCGAAACGAGAGAGACAGTCAGAGCCCTTCACATCTCGGACGAGCCCCCACAATTGTCACGACCGACCCCTGGAGGTCTGCCTGACAGGATCGGTCTAGGTGGGAGTGAAGGGAGTGACTGACCTCACACGCCCGCAAGAGACCACACAATAAAGATTACGATACAAACCCCATTTTATTCACACCAACATACAGTCATAAATAAAGCATTCCAACACACACAACATGCACAATCACAATCAAGCATTCCAACACACACAACATGCACAATCACAATCAAGCATTCCAACACACACAACATGCACAATTATAAATAAACATTTCACCATACGACGTACACAATCACAATCACAACATTTCAACACATATGGCATATACATAATAATAAATAAACATTTCCAGCATCCATCCCTTTCCACACCATGGAGTGCCTCCACACCCCTGCCTCTCTCAAGTCTACTGGGAGCACCCTGTCGCACTAGGTGCTCCGAACCGGGTCGGTTCTTGAGAGAGTCGTTCAAGGCCGACACCCTCGACACACACAAGCAGGCAGTGGAAGAGCGCGTCCGGGGGGGGGGGGGGGGGGGGGGGGGGGGGGGGGGGGGGGGGGAAAACGTGGCGTTGTTACTGGAGGTCCTGGACGGGGATCAGGGCCGGCCAGTCAAGCCGGCGGGCTTTTCTACCAGTCCGCGGTCCCGACCAGAGCGTGGCCTCAACCAGCACGTGTCACCAACCAGTCCGCAGTCCCAACCAGAGCGTGGCCCCAACCAGAGCGTGGCCCCAACCAGCTCGTGGCACAACCAGTCCAGGCTCCGGGTGAAGCCCCCGGGAGGGGGGGAAAAGGTAGCTGGGAGGAGAGAAGAAAGGGAGGGAAGGAAGAAGGGTACTGGAACTCCGCCGTCAGTACAGTCTGACCCATGCTGTTAAATCCTAACAGCCACTCGCATGATGGGCGAGGGGAGGTCTACTAAACACACAGCTCAACACAGACCTGAGCATAACACAGTAAACCAATCAAATCAGGACTGTTCGTTTAAAGCCTTCTCACACGAGCAGGTAAAAGACTGCATTAAATCAACAGGCTATAAAACAAATATGAATTATCTTCATCCTTCTCTCACTCACGTTTAACAATTCCCTTTCTTAGGAAATAAACCAACACAGCGATCATCGCTTTATAACTGCCACCACATTTGCAAATAATAATTCAATGGCATAATTGTCACATTTTATAGCCACATTTCAAAATAACACAAATCTCTAACCACGCATCCGAACGACAAATCATGCGTACGCACGCTCGCAACATAAAACTCGTTCTCCTTGCACACACAAACAGACGGTGGCCGAAGGATAAGAGTCCGGCGAATATGACAGGGGCGGACGAGCGAGACCAAGCAAGTACAACCCTGAATCACCAGGTTCTCTCCCATCCCCACCGACTACCGCATCACCAGATGCATAAACAGGAGAAAGAATTTTGGATATAATTTAGAATGGCCAGGTTAAAGATTGAATTAACCAGAGAAAAGGTCTCAAACAATATTTCTTTTACAATTTTGAAAACAAAAGAAAATTGCGCAAAAAGAGAAGAATAAGCCGGCTAACAACAACAAACCAAAACAAACAAACCACGAAACTGATGCTTACCAGCTACCCGTGGGTGACCCCGAAGAGGCGGGTCAAATGACTCTCTCTGCCCTCTGTCCAGTCGAGAGGACAGAGGCACAGATGCGGAAAAAAGAAGAAGTGATGTCCCTCTCCTACAGGCCGACTGTAGGAATTGAAGATACCGACTGTACCTTCGACGATACGGTGAAGAACCAAGACCGGAGCAGGCGCTCCCAGAGACATCTTCCGCTCGAGTGAAGAGCTAACCTCCCTCAGCGATGGCGGCCAACATGCCACGCTACGTCACAGAGTGAGCATACTTCAAACTAAAAGAAATGAAGCACGTGCGACAGGTAAAAAGACAGGCGAGAGGCGATAGACAGCAAGTTCGAGAGAAAGGTACCAGCCACCCGTGAACCTGCAGGATGAATAGCACGGGCAGTGGAATTAGAGAGAGAGAGAGAGAGAAAGCAAACCGAACGTGAGCTGAACTACACCAAAGGTGCAACCACACCACAAGCCACATTAAGGGACGGATATACGACAATAACGACGACAACAACCAAATGAACAATTCCACCATCCTTGATGGGTCAATCGTCGTAGGCCTCGTGACAAACTCGTGACAGCGCTATATAAATACCCTATATAATAATAATAATAATAATAATAATTTCCATGTTTCCCACTGTGGCCCTATTTGTTTCCCACTGTAGCCCTATTTGTTTCCCACTGTAGCCCTATTTGTTTCTCACTGTAGCCCTATTCCCATGTTTCTCACTGTAGCCCTATTTGTTTCCCACTGTAGCCCTATTCGTTTCTCACTGTAGCCCTGTTCCCATGTTCCTCACTGTGGCCTTATTCCCATGTTTCTCACTGTGGCCTTATTCCCATGTTTCTCACTGTAGCCCTGTTCCCATGTTTCCTGCTGTAGCCTTATTCCCATGTTTCCCACTGTAGCCCTGTTCCCATGTTTCCTGCTGTGGCCTTATTCCCATGTTCCTCACTGTAGCCCTATTCCCATGTTTCTCACTGTAGCCCCATTCCCACTGTAGCCCTGTTCCCACTGTAGCCCTATTCCCATGTTTCTCACTGTGGCCCTATTCCCACTGTAGCCCTATTCCCACTGTAGCCCTGTTCCCACTGTAGCCCTGTTCCCACTGTAGCCCTATTCCCATGTTTCTCACTGTGGCCCTATTCCCACTGTAGCCCTGTTCCCAGTGTAGCCCTATTCCCATGTTTCTATCTGTAGCCCTATTCCCATGTTTCCCACTGTAGCCCTATTCCCATGTTTCCCACTGTAGCCCTATTCCCATGTTTCTATCGGTAGCCCTATTCCCATGTTTCCCACTGTAGCCCTATTCCTTTGTTTCCCACAGTAGCCCTGTTCCCATGTTTCCCACAGTAGCCCTATTCCCATGTTTCCCACTGTAGCCCTATTCCCATGTTTCTATCTGTAGCCCTATTCCCATGTTTCCCACTGTAGCCCTATTCCCATGTTTCCCACTGTAGCCCTATTCCCCCATTTCCCACTGTAGCCCTATTCCCATGTTTCCCACTGTAGCCCTATTCCCATGTTTCCCACTGTAGCCCTATTTCCATGTTTCCCACTGTAGCCCTATGTCACGACCGACCCCTGGAGGTCTGCCCTGACAGGATCGGTCTAGATGGGAGTGAAGGGAGTGGCTGACCTTGCATGCCTCGCAAGAGCCCACACGAGAAAGATTACGATACAACACCCCATTTATTCACACCAGCATACACAGTCATAAATAAGCATTCCAACACACACAACATGCACAATCACAATCAAGCATTCCAACGCACACAACATGCACAATCACAATCAAGCACTCCAACACACACAACATGCACGATTATAAATAAACATTTCACCATACGACGTACACAATCACAATTACAGCATTCCAGCACATATGACATATACACAATTATAAAGAAACATTTCCAGCATCCATCCCTTCCCACACCCTGGAGTGCCACCACACCCCTGCCTCTGTCAAGTCTACTGGGAGCACCCTATCGCACTAGGTGCTCCGAACCGGGTCGGTTCTCGCAGGGAGTCGCTCAAAGCCGACACCCTCGACACACAAGCAGGCAGTGAAGAGCGCGTCCCGGAGGGGGGGGGGGGGGAACGTGGCGCTGTTACTGGAGGTCCTGGACGGGGGTCAGGGCCGGCCAGTCAAGACGGCGGGCTCCTCTACCAGTCCGCGGTCCCGACCAGAGCGTGGCCTCGACCAGCGCGTGGCACCATCCAGTCCGCGGTCCCAGCCAGAGCGTGGCCTCAACCAGCACGTGGCACCATCCAGTCCGTGGTCCCAGCCAGAGCGTGGCCTCAACCAGCACATGGCACCATCCAGTCCGTGGTCCCAGCCAGAGCGTGGCCTCAACCAGCACGTGGCACCATCCAGTCCAGACTCCGGGTGAAGCCCCCGGGAGGGGGGGGGAAACGTAGCTGGGAGGAGAGAGAAAGGGAGGGAAGGAAGAAGGAAGGAGGAAGGGTACTGGAACCCCGCCGTCAGTACAGTCTGACTCATGCTGTTAAATCTTAACAGCCACTCGCATGATGGGCGAGGGGAAGTCTACTAAGTGCACCAGTAACCCCAGCTCAACACAGACCTGAGGATAACACAGTAAACCCATTGAATCAGGAATGTTCACTAGGGTCTTCTCACACGATGCAGGTAAAAGACTGCATTAAATCAACAGGTTATAAAACAAATATGAATTATCTTCACCCTTCTCTCACTCACGTTTAACATTTGCCTTTCTTAGGAAATAACCAACACAGCGACCATCGCTTTATACCTGCCACCACATTTGCAAATAATAATTCAATGGCATAATTGTCACATTTTATAGCCACATTTCAAAATAACACAAATCTCCAACCACGCATCCAAACGACAAATCATGCGTACGCACGCTCGCGAACATAAAACTCGTTCTCCTTGCACACACAAACAGACGGTGGCCGAAGGATAAGAGTCCGGCGAATGTGACAGGGGCGGACGAGCGAGACCAAGCAAGTTCCAACCCTGAATCACCAGGTTCTCTCCCATCCCCACCGACTACCGCATCACCAGATGCATAAAGAGGAGAAAGAATTTTGGAAATAATTTAGAATGGCCAGGTTAAAGATTGAATTAACCAGAGAAAAGGTCTCACACAATATTTCTCTTACAATTTCGAAAACAAAAGAAAATTGCGCAAAAGAGAAGACTAAGCCGGCTAAACACAACAAACCAAAACAAACAAACCACGAAACTGATGCTTACCAGCTACCGTGGGTGACCCAGAAGAGGCGGGTCAAACGACTCTCTCTGCCCTCTGTCCAGTCGAGAGGACAGAGGCACAGGTGCGGAAAAAGAAGAAGTGATGTCCCTCTCCTACAGGCCGACTGTAGGAATTGAAGATACCGACTGTACCCTCGATGATACGGTGAAGAACCAAGACCGGAGCAGGCGCTCCAGAGACATCTTCCGCTCGAGTGAAGAGCTAACCTCCGTCAGCAATGGCGGCCAACATGCCATGCTGCGTCACAGAGTGAGCATACTTCAAACTAAAAGAAATGAAGCACGTGCGACAGGTAAAAAGACAGGCGAGAGGCCGATAGACAGCAAGTTCGAGAGAAAGGTACCAGCCACCCGTGAACCTACAGGATGAATAGCACGGGCAGTGGAATAAGAGAGAGGGAGAGAGAAAGCAAACCGAAGTTGAGCTGAACTACACCAAGGTGCAACCGCACCACAAGCCACATTAAGGGACGGATACACGACAACAGCAACGACAATAAACAAATGAATAATTCCGCCACCCTAGATGGGTCAAACGTCGTAGGCCTCGTGACAAACTCGTGACACCCTATTCCCATGTTTCTATCTGTAGCCCTATTCCATGTTTCCCACTGTAGTCCTATTCCCATGTTTCCCACTGTAGCCCTATTCCCCATTTCCCACTGTAGCCCTATTCCCATGTTTCTGTCTGTAGCCCTATTCCCATGTTTCTATCCCTATTCCCATGTTTCCCACTGTAGCCCTATTCCCATGTTTCCCACTGTAGCCCTATTCCCATGTTTTCTGCTGTAGCCCTATTCCCATGTTTCTCACTGTAGCCCTATTCCCCCATTTCCCACTGTAGCCCTATTCCGATGTTTCCCACTGTAGCCATATTCCCTTGTTTCTCACTGTAGCGCTATTCCCATGTTTCCCATTGTAGCACTATTCCCATATTTCCCACTGTAGTCCTATTCCCACTGTAGCCCTATTCCCATGTTTCACACTATAGCCCTATTCCCATGTTTCCCATTGTAGTCCTATACCCATGTTTCCCACTGTAGCCCTATTCCCACTGTAGCCCTTTCCCACGTTTCCCACTGTAGGCCTATTCCCACTGTAGCCCTATTCCCACTGTAGCCCTATTCCCATGTTTCCCACTGTAGCCCTATTCCCATTGTAGCCCTTTTCCCATGTTTACGACAGCATGAGAACGCCTCACTGTCCAGCCCTCACCAGCTGGAGGTCACAGTCCACAAAGTGGGGGCAGACTTACTTGCTCATGTCGTCCTGTCGCTCTGAGGCAAAGTAGAAGGTGGTGCCGGCATTGTGCACCTTGAAGGGGCTGCAACACACCACAGAAAGACGTCACCGCCTCGCACTGGAAACATCTGACAGCATACAGTACACCCAGGATGACTGCAGACACCACTGATACACAGTGTATCTTTTGATACTTTAACCTGATATCTTCCCTTCACACCAGAAATGTTGCCGGCTCTCTGACAGAATACAGTACAACCATGTTGGCTGTCAACATTACGGATATCCACTGTATGAGATTTGTTCAGGGATGTGTGTGTGTGTGTGTGTGTGTGTGTGTGTGTGTGTGTGTGTGTGTGTGTGTGTGTGTGTGTGTGTACGTGTGCGTGTGTGTGTGTGCGTGCATGCGTGTGTGTGTGTATGCGTGCCCATGTGCATGTACGTGTGCATGCACACCCATGTGCATGTGTGTGTATGTGTGTGTGTGAGACTGTGCAAGTGTATGTATGTGTGTGTGTGTGTGTGTGTGTGAGTGTTTGTGTGTGTGTGTGTTGTGTGTTACAGAGAGTCAGAGAGAGAGAGTGGGAGAGAATGAGCACACGCTTGTATATATGTGTGTAGAGGCATGCTGTGAGAATATATGTGCATTTGTGTTGTTGTGTGGGGGAGATGAGGGGGGGGGGGGGGGGGGGGGGGGGGGGGAAGGATGGAGAAACAGGGGCCTAAAGAAATTATTTGTGAGACTTGATTGATCTATTTCCATTTGTAATGGAGCTGATTACATGCTATTTGAGCCTATATTACAATCATTCTCATTATATGATCAAAATGTCAATATCTCCACCTCATACCAGAAATAATGTCGACACACACTGACAGCATACTATATCAATGTAGACTCCAAACACAATAAGTTGTCACAGTCACAAATTCCACTTCACACCAGAAATAACACCCTCCACGTGAACAATGTAATACGATGTTATACACTTTTGTGGGCTGCAAATGTTGCAACACACAGAATCACCAGATTAGAGTTACAGTCCGAATCTCCACGAAAACCAACACTTTCACACTGATATGCATACATATATCTCTTAAAATAAAGACCATTCCACAATGTCTGGTACCATAAGTCCTGTAACGACAGCTAGTACTGCACAGTTGGCCACCACTTAAAGCCCTGTTCAGGCTATCCCCATGGAAAATGAAAAGAAAAAAAAATGCAGTTTACACAGAAACAAGCAATATACAGCTTTCAGCAAAAGGTAACAACAAGTAAACAAACATAAACTTTTTTATGAAAATTATTTTCTTCACTTCCCTGCGCACATTACACACTGAACACTGCTGAGCACATGCCCTGCGCATATTACTAAATACTATTATTACTAAATATTACTAAATATTGTTGAGCACAAGCCCTGCGCACATTACACAGTGAACACTGTTGAGCACACGCCCTGCGCACATCACACACTGAACACTGTTGAGCACATGCCCTGCGCACATCACACACTGAACACTGCTGAGCACACGCTCTGCGCACATTACACACTGAACACTGCTGAGCACACACCCTGCGCACATTACACACTGAACACTGTTGAGCACACGCCCTGCGCACATTACACACTGAACACTACTGAGCACACGCCCTGCGCACATTACACACTGAACACTGTTGAGCACATGCCCTGTGCACATCACACACTGAATATTGTTGAGCACACACCCTGCGCACATCACACGCTTAACACTGTTGAGCACACACCCTGCGCACATTACACACTGAATATTGTTGAGCACACGCCCTGTGCACATCACACACTGAATATTGTTGAGCACATGCCCTGTGCACATCACACACTGAACACTGTCGAGCACACGCCCTGCGCACATTACACACTGAACACTGCTGAGCACACACCTGCGCACATTACACACTGAACACTGCTGAGCACACACCCTGCGCACATTACACACTGAACACTGCTGAGCACACACCCTGCGCACATTACACACATCACACTGTTGAGCACACGCCCTGCGCACATTACACACTGAACACTGCTGAGCACACACCCTGCGCACATTACACACTGAACACCGTTGAGCACACAGCCTGCGCACATTATACACTGAATATTGTTGAGCACATGCCCTGTGCACATCACACACTGAATATTGTTGAGCACATGCCCTGTGCACATTACACACTGAATATTGTTGAGCACACACCCTGCGCACATTACACACTGAATATTGTTGAGCACATGCCCTGTGCACATCACACACTGAATATTGTTGAGCACACGCCCTGCGCACCTCACACACTGAACACTGTTGAGCACACACCCTGCGCACCTCACACACTGAACACTGTTGAGCACATGCCCTGTGCACATCACACACTAACACTGTTGAGCACACGCCCTGCGCACCTCACACACTGAACACTGTTGAGCACATGCCCTGCGCACCTCACACACTGAACACTGTGGAGCATATAACAGCCAATGTGATGACATTCCTGTCAGACAAAACAGGATGAAAACCAAACAGTTTGGTCAGTATTTCATAGTTTGCAACAGTTTGCACAACTGTGTCAGAATTCACTCTCCAGTGCTTAATTTTTGTTGAAGTTTGTATATACAGCAGCTGACTTTCTGGCCATCCTCAAGGGAGATTAGACAAGGCAATGTAGAACAAAACCAAAAGAAAAACCAAACAGCCTTGCTGAGTAAGCCAGCCACTCAACTTCACTTATCACAACCAGCTGGAAAAAAGGAAGCAAAACATCAATCAGAAACATGTCACTGGCCCCATTCACTGGTATCATTGCTGGATGGACAGCAAGCATCCGTCCCACTGGTCACAGTCCCTGCCTGGTCACCTGATCACAACACTATAGCCAGCATGGTCTTACTGGCACCCAGAGAAAAAGGAGTAGATTTCGAGAACAAAGAAAGAAAGGGTGACAAAGCATAAAGACATACTACATAAGGGGACGTAATGAGGAAGAGTTATGGACACTGACAGGAACAGGAAACATTTTGAGCACAGAACTTCCTGAAGGGCGGCATTCCTGTTTATATTTCACCCCTTGGATGCCCACATACACAGCGTGTACACAGCAGTTTGTGTACTGTCAGATGCCTCAGTATACTGTCAGATGCCTCAGTATACTGTCAGATGCCTCAGTGTGTAACTTAAACACAGCTACTTTGTCACGTCATTTCTCAAGAAACTGACGCTGGGTGTGGTCCTGCATACTTCAGAGTTAGCTGCCATTGACATCAATTCTACACGATCAACAAGACGACTGCAGCGTGATGGAATTCAGTCAGCAGTCAAATCCACCCCCCCACCCCCTTCATAGTGAAATGCTGGCTACCAGCCAATGGTCGTTTGATCACAGCCTTACAAACCTGGCAGACTCACAGTGGGCTATTTCTAACTGCTTTTGCCATGGATCCAAGTCTGACAGTTAACTGAAATGGTCAGAGACCATGATAAGATAAGATAATGTTGCTTATAGCCCAGCCGACTGCAGAGGGCCACATCAGAACTGGAGAGTGGAGCTGGGTTTATACCTGCCCACTCCACATGGGGCAACTGGGCGGAAGGGAGAAGCAGAAAGAGATAGGTGGCCTTGAAGGGGACGGGGGTTGGGGGGGGGGGGGTCCATGTGGAGTAATCATTTCATTCATTCACTGGCCACATGGAGAGTAAAACAGTGGAAGTGCATTCTTTTTCTTTTTTTTTTAAATTTGTGTGAGGATTTTACAAGTGTGTGTGTGTGTGTGTGTGTGTGTGTGTGTGTGTGTGTGTGTGTGTGTGTGTGTGTGTGTGCATGTGTCTGAATTGTTCTTACAGAGGGGATTGAATGTAAAATCAATTTTTATCTCCGGTTCACATGAGTTCAAAAGGTCAACAACTCTGGCAGTAACAAGGTTAGATCAGCCATAGACCTCCATACTAACAAATAAGACAGATGACTGGAAAAGTATGTATTCATGTGGTAATAAAAAAATTAAAAAATGTCATGAAACAGGACAGAAAAATTTTACAATGGTATTATGAAAAACTGAATGAATATGTCTTAAAATACCAGCAGGAAAGTCCATAGTGGTGTGGTGAGAAAGAGAACAAACATATAATTAAACATGAGGGAAAGTGTTTAAATGCATGCACACAAAAAATTACATCAAATATCACCGGAAAGCCTGTAAAGGTATGGTGTTCAGGGATGAAAACAGTTTTTAAAAAAAAAGAGGAGATTGGCGGGGATCTGGGGGTTCACCATGGGCCCCCAGTGGGGTACATGAGCAACAGCCCAGCGGGGGTCAGGGGGCAGCGCCCCCTGACGCTGAAGCATATTTTGTATTAAATATGGCATAAAAATCTTTAGAAATCACTTTCTTGCTTCTAAACAACTCATTCTATAGATCAGCTTTCAACACCATGAAGACTGAGACTGATGTGGAAAGAAACTATGTCAATTGAGACAAACATTTAGTATGATGAATCCTCAGAACTCTAGCTAAAGAAAATTTGACAAACAGTGCTTTCAGGACATAAAGAATAAGGCCTGTAGATAAGTAAATCAGAGTGGGAAATCAAACTAAGTAAATCAGATGTATGAAAACGACTGCTGGACTTCAATAAACACAATATGAAAAATGATTACTTTGAAGTCCTTTTTAAAAAAACTGAAGCTTTTGGGCCTTAGACCCTTCGTCAGGAAACACTAAACACAAAAAAAAGAACATAAAAGAACAAATGACATAAAAACAAACTGATGTCACAACAGTACACCCCCCCCCCCCAACTTCCCTCTTACAACTAATCATATCCCCCCCCCCCCTCTTGACAAGTGTGTGTGTGTGTGTGTGTGTGTGTGTGTGGGGGGGGGGGGGGGGGGGTGATTGTGTGTGTGTGTGTGTGTGTGTGTGTGTGTGTGTGTGGGGGTTGTTTGTGTGTGTGTGTGAGGTGGGGACGGGGGTGGGGGGGAGGGGGCGAAGTGTGTGGGGTATGTGTGTTGTGGGGTGAGGGTGGGGGTTGGGGGAGAAGGATGAGGCGTAGAGGAAGTATATAGGTAGTGGGGGGAGTGGGCTGGTGGAAAAGGATTTCATAGGGGGGCTGTTAGCAGACACCTAACAAATGTAGCAAACGTTTGCATTATACCAGGGGAAAAGTGTTACACAATACTGTTGTGACATCAGTTTATTTTGATGTCATTTGTTCTTTTATATTCTTTTCGTCACTTTGACGTTTTTCCCTTGCTTTGAAGACTCTACGAGTGGAAGTACTTAGAGTAGGAGTCAAACTATCTTTGGAAATTAAACGTAGATTGTTGCATACCCAATGATCTGAAAACATGCTGTAATGGTGTGGGAAACACACACATTTTCTGTTGGTGACTGGGACGCTCGATGTGATCTCTGATTGCCACAAAGCCACGACTACCAAAGTAGACACGTTTTTGGCAAGGCTCGCAAAACACTTCAAATTCGCCGTCTTTGTCATGTTTTCAGGATCAGGATCAGGATCAGGATCTTATTGCATCCGCGACTCTGCGGTCACACACGTCCTTCTGCTGCCACTCGGTCTTCTAGTGGTTCACATACTTCTTTCTTTTTTTTTTTTTCGTTTTGTTTGCACTCACTAGCGGCAAACTCTCACTGTGAATCGACGCCATGATGATAAATGATACTGGAAGGAAACAGAATGAGAACTACGCCGTTTGAGAACATTACCGACAGAGAAGAAATTCGCTGTGCAGACAAGTTGAGATCGTTTCTGCGCATCATTCTTCGAATAATTTTTCGGCGGAGACTTTTTCTTTCGGCGGAGATGCGAAAAAATAACGGCGGAGACGGCGGAGGAGTTTTCATCCCTGGGTGTTAAAAAGAATGTAATCTTCATAAAAAGTGCACAGGAAAGTGTCTAATGATATGGTTAAAAAAAAAGTAAACAAATACCTCATGACATGAAATAGAAAGATGGTGACAAATCAAAGAAATACCTCATAATATATGAATGTGAAATATATAATGATATGGTGATAATGTGAATAAACATCTCACAAAGCATTCATATTGTGACAAACTGAACAAAAACATGAAGTGGAGAGGGAAAGTTCATTACTGGATGGTGACAAACGGAACAAAAACATGAAGTAGAGAGGGAAAGTTCATTACTGGATGGTGACAAACGGAACAAAAACATGAAGTAGAGAGGGAAAGTTCATTACTGGATGGTGACAAACTGAACAAAAACATGAAGTGGAGAGGGAAAGTTCATAACTGGACGGTGACAGTGACCCAAAAGGTCAAGAAACATGTATGAGAAAGTTTATAACCTCTTAATAAGTTTATAACCTCTTAAAAAGTTTATAACCTCTTAATAAGTTTATACCCTCTTAATAAGTTTATAACCTCCCAATATTCATGCTAAATGACGTTTCACTTACAATACCTATTTTGGATTAATGGATACTGTCAGAACTCTGACAAAATCTTAAAGTCCTTTAAATAATCAACTTTTTCTTCTATTAAATCCTGTTTGAGAACAAGAAAGATATCCTCAAACGTTGAACTTTGGATGACATTTAACTAAATGGCATATTCATGAATTAAAAGCAAGGGCAACTGAATTATAGCATTAACAATATGATCAAAATAATATTTGATGTGAACAAATGCCAAAGTCCAAAACCACAACCACTTAACAAAAGAATTAAAAATAAATAAACAGATAAACAAACAAATCAATAACAAATGTGGGGAGATAACTTTTGTTTCCTCGTTGGTCACCTCTCCCTGCCTCCTTAGAGTTTTCATCACAAGAATGGAAGCCGCTCATGAAAAGCATTTACCATGACATAACAGACTGGAGGCCACATATCACAATTCCTAAATGACATGTAAAAATAACACACACCATGTATTAAAAAAAAAGGTGTCATGAACATAGGAAAATGCTAACTACTTACGTAAAGGGTCTCCAAACAAATTTTTAAAAATGGAAGCCACAGATGAAATGCACTGTAAAGACAGTAACGGAATGGAAGCCACTAAAAAGATGCATTCATCACGAAAATTAAAATAATGAAGCCATTACATACTTTCTTAAGAAATTCAAAGAATGGAAGCCATTGAAGCCATTCATAAAAAAAGCATTTTTCAAAAAGAAGAAAAAAAAACAACAGCTAATGACAGAAAACCACATGTCAAGACAGAATAAAAATCAAATAAAATCATATATGGAGGTCTGTCATTGGGCAAAGTATGTGTCTACTGGCAAGAGGAAGAAAACTGAAGTCTGCTATCATGAATTGTAAGTGCATGCTGACAGGGAAGGAAATCTACAGTCTGCCCTTGTTGACAGGGAGGGAAATCTACAGTCTGCCCTTGTTGACAGGGAGGGAAATCTACAGTCTGCCCTTGTTGACAGGGAGGGAAATCTACAGTCTGCCCTTGTTGACAGGGAGGGAAATCTACAGTCTGCCCTTGTTGACAGGGGAAGGAAGTCTACAGTCTGCCCTTGTTGACAGGGGAGGGAAAACTACAGTCTGCCCTTGTTGACAGGGGAAGGAAGTCTACAGTCTGCCCTTGTCGACAGGGAGAGAAATCTACAGTCTGCCTTGTTGACAGGGAGGGAAGTCTACAGTCTGCCCTTGTTGACAGGGAGGGAAGTTTACAGTCTGCCCTTGTTGACAGGGAGGGAAGTTTACAGTCTGCCTTGTTGACAGGGAGGGAAATCTACAGTCTGCCCTTGTCGACAGGGAGAGAAATCTACAGTCTGGCCTTGTTGACAGGGAGGGAAATCTACAGTCTGGCCTTGTTGACAGGGAGGGAAGTCTACAGTCTGCCCTTGTTGACAGGGAGGGAAGTTTACAGTCTGCCCTTGTTGACAGGGAGGGAAAATCTACAGTCTGCCCTTGTTGACAGAGGGAAATCTACAGTCTGCCCTTGTTGACAGGGAGGGAAGTCTACAGTCTGCCCTTGTTGACAGAGGGAAGTCTACAGTCTGCCCTTGTTGACAGGGAGGGAAATCTACAGTCTGCCAGTGTTGATAGGGAGGGAAATCTACAGTCTGCCTTTGTTGACAGGGGAAGTCAACAGTCTGCCCTTGTTGACAGGGGAAGTCTACAGTCTGCCCTTGTTGACAGGGGAGGGAAGTCTACAGTCTGCCCTTGTTGACAGGGGAGGGAAGTCTACAGTCTGCCCTTGTTGACAGGGGAAGGAAGTCTACAGTCTGCCCTTGTTGACAGGTAGGGATATCTACAGTCTGCCATTGTTGACAAGGGAGGGAAGTCTACAGTCTGCCCTTGTTGACAGGGGAAGGAAGTCTACATTCTGCCCTTGCTGACAGGGAGGGAAGTCTACAGTCTGCCCTTGTTGACAGGGGAGGAAAATCTACAGTCTGCCCTTGTTGACAGAGGAAGGAGTCTACAGTCTGCCCTTGTTGACAGGGAGGGAAATCTAGTCTGCCCTAGTTGACAGGGAGGGAAATCTACAGTCTGCCAGTGTTGATAGGGAGGGAAATCTACAGTCTGCCTTTGTTGACAGGGGAAGTCAACAGTCTGCCCTTGTTGACAGGGGAAGTCTACAGTCTGCCCTTGTTGACAGGGGAGGGAAGTCTACAGTCTGCCCTTGTTGACAGGGGAGGGAAGTCTACAGTCTGCCCTTGTTGACAGGGGAAGGAAGTCTACAGTCTGCCCTTGTTGACAGGTAGGGATATCTACAGTCTGCCATTGTTGACAAGGGAGGGAAGTCTACAGTCTGCCCTTGTTGACAGGGGAAGGAAGTCTACATTCTGCCCTTGCTGACAGGGAGGGAAGTCTACAGTCTGCCCTTGTTGACAGGGGAGGAAAATCTACAGTCTGCCCTTGTTGACAGAGGAAGGAGTCTACAGTCTGCCCTTGTTGACAGGGAGGGAAATCTAGTCTGCCCTTGTTGACAGGGAGGGAAATTTACAGTCTGCCCTTGTTGACAGGGAGGGAAGTCTACAGTCTGCCCTTGTTGCCAGAGGGAAGTCTACAGTCTGCCCTTGTTGCCAGAGGGAAGTCTACAGTCCGCCCTTGTTGACAGAGGGATATCTACAGTCTGCCCTTGTTGACAGGGAGGGAAGTCTACAGTCTGGCCTTGTTGACAGAGGGAAGTCTACAGTCTGCCCTTGTTGACAGGGATGGAAATCTACAGTCTGCCCTTGTTGACAGGGGAAGGAAATCTACAGTCTGCCCTTGTTGACAGGGAGGGAAGTCTACAATCTGCCCTTGTTGACAGGGGAAGGAAATCTACAGTCACCAGCCGCCGTGGCGAAGTGGTTAGCATCGCGGACTCCCGGCTGGGAGGTCGTGGGTTCGAATCCCATCAGAGTCATGTGGGTTTTTTCTGCCCCGACCGGCTCCTACCCAGAGTTGAGTTTGCTGCGGACTCAGTTGGGAAGACTGGGACCACACAGTCGAGTTTCATCCACTTAATGGATGCGTTTCTGAGAGTGTTGCTCAAATTTCATGACCAACACTGCAGGTGCCTGTATCTCTCAGGCCTGGTTGACGCCTGGATATATTATGAAAGGAAGCGTAGAGTACAGCCCTGTCATGTAGTCTCAGACCGAAATGGAAATCCGTAGCATCATCTTAATCATCCTCATTCCCATTGATCAGCATTAAAAAAAATGTCTCAAATTCTGTGGCCCTTCATGCCCTGCTCTCATGGTGACCTGTTTTGATGTCCTCTCCGCGTCTGTGGCCTTGATTTGCTTCCGTCAGGGTCACCGGTATCGGCGAGTCCATGGGGGCTGTCGTTGGACGGACGTGGTGGCGCCCTCCGGAGGGAGAGCTCACTCACGCCGGCTCCGCGACTAAGCAATTATTGTCGTCAGTAGGGGGCTTAGTAGGTGGTGTCCTGCGTATGTTAGATCAGAACAGGCGCCACTGAACACCACCGAAGTGACTCGGCAGCAGTGCAGTGTCTCCTCCGGTGGGTTGCCTCATGACGACTTGACGTTGATTGCTCCCTGTGGATTGCTGATGCCGGGGCTGCGGCGGGGCCAGCCGGGCTGTGGCTGTGGACGTGGTGTCGGAATGAGCGGCGTGGGTGCACTGCCTCTGAGGTAGCGCAGAGGTTGGGACAGCAAAAAAAAAAAAAAAAAAAAAAAAAAAAGGAAATCTACAGTCTGCCCTTGTTGACAGGGGAAAGAAATCTACAGTCTGCCCTTGTTGACAGGGGAAGGAAGTCTACAGTCTGCCCTTGTCGACAGGGAGGGAAATCTACAGTCTGCCCTTGTTGACAGGGGAAGGAAATCTACAGTCTGCCCTTGTCGACAGGGAGGGAAGTCTACAGGGAGGGAAGTCTGCAGTCTGCCCTTGTTGACAGGGAGGGAAGTCTAAAGGGAGGGAAGTCTACAGTCTGCCCTTGTTGACAGGGAGGGAAATCTACAGGGATGGAAGTCTACAGTCTGCCTTGTTGACAGGGAGGGAAGTCTACAGTCTGCCCTTGTTGACAGGGAGGGAAGTCTACAGTCTGCCCTTGTTGACAGGGGGGAAGTCTACAGTCTGCCCTTGTTGACAGGGAGGGAAATCTACAGGGAGGGAAGTCTACAGTCTGCCTTTGTTGACAGGGAGGGAAATCTACAGGGAGGGAAGTCTACAGTCTGCCCTTGTTGACAGGGAGGGAAATCTACAGGGAGGGAAGTCTACAGTCTGCCCTTGTTGACAGGGAGGGAAATCTACAGTCTGCCGTTGTTGACAGGGGAAGGAAGTCTACAGTCTGCCCTTGTTGACAGGGAGGGAAGTCTACAGTCTGCCCTTGTTGACAGGGAGGGAAATCTACAGTCTGCCCTTGTTGACAGGAAGGAAAGTCTACAGTCTGCCCTTGTTGACAAGGAGGGAAATCTACCCTCTGCCCTTGTTGACAGGGGAAGGAAATCTACAGTCTGCCCTTGTCGACAGGGAGGGAAATCTACAGTCTGCCCTTGTTGACAGGGAGGGAAATCTACAGTCTGCCCTTGTTGACAGAGGGAAATCTACAGTCTGCCCTTGTTGACAGGGAGGGAAGTCTACAGTCTGCCCTTGTTGACAGGGAGGGAAGTCTACAGTCTGCCCTTGTTGACAGAGGGAAGTCTACAGTCTGCCCTTGTTGACAGGGAGGGAAGTCTACAGTCTGCCCTTGTTGACAGGGGAAGGAAATCTACAGTCTGCCCTTGTTGTCAGGGAGGGAAGTCTACAGTCTGCCCTTGTTGACAGGGGAGGGAAGTCTACAGTCTGCCCTTGTTGACAAGTAGGGAAGTCTACAGTCTGCCCTTGTTGACAGGGAGGGAAGTCTACAGTCTGCCCTTGTTGACAGGGGTGGGAAGTCTACAGTCTGCCCTTGTTGACAGGGAGGGAAGTCTACAGTCTGCCCTTGTTGACAGGGAGGAAAATCTACAGTCTGCCCTTGTTGACAGGGGAGGGAAGTCTACAGTCTGCCCTTGTTGACAGGGAGGGAAGTCTACAATCTGCCCTTGTTGACAGGGAGGGAAATCTACAATCTGCCCTTGTTGACAGTGGAGGGAAATCTACAGTCTGCCCTTGTTGACAAGGGAAGAAAGTCTACAGTCTGGCCTTGTTAACAGGGAGGGAAATCTACAGTCTGCATCATGAACTGTCTGTGCATGTTGATAGGGAAGAAATCTACAGTCTGCATCATGAACTGTCTGTGCATGTTGATAGGGAAGAAATCTGCAGTCTGCATCATGAACTGTCTGTGCATGTTGATAGGGAAGAAATCTACAGTCTGCATCATGTATTGTCTGTGCATGTTGATAGGGAAGAAATCTACAGTCTGCATCATGAATTGTCTGTGCATGTGGATAGGGAAGAAATCTACAGTCTGCATCATGAACTGTCTGTGCACGTTGATAGGGAAGAAATCTACAGTCTGCATCATGAACTGTCTGTGCATGTTGATAGGGAAGAAATCTACAGTCTGCATCATGAACTGTCTGTGCATGTTGATAGGGAAGAAATCTACAGTCTGCATCATGAACTGTCTGTGCATGTTGATAGGGAAGAAATCTACAGTCTGCATCATGTATTGTCTGTGCATGTTGATAGAAAAGAAATCTACAGTCTGCATCATGAATTTTCTGTGCATGTTGATAGGGAAGAAATCTACAGTCTGCATCATGAACTGTCTGTGCATGTTGATAGGGAAGAAATCTACAGTCTGCATCATGAACTGTCTGTGCATGTTGATAGGGAAGAAATCTACAGTCTGCATCATGAACTGTCTGTGCATGTTGATCGGGATAGGGAAAGAAATCTACAGTCTGCCCTTGTCAACAGGGGAGGAAATCTAAATTCACGATCAAGAGCTGTTTCTACATGTTGACAGGGGAAGAAAACTAAATGGAAATTTTCCTTCTAAAATTACATTTAATCTAACATATGGAAGAAAACTAAAATTTATTTGTCAAGAAATGTTTATGCATTTTGATTGGGGAGGGAAACTAAAGTTTACCGTCATGAATTGTGTATGTGAACAGGGGAAAAACTAAAGTTTACTGTCGAGATTTGTTTGTTTTAGTTCACAGGAGGAAAACTAAAGTTCACTGTCGAGATTTGTTTGTATAAGTTCAGAGGAGGAAAACTAAAGTTCACTGTTGAGATTTGTTTGTATAAGTTCACAGGAGGAAAACTAAAGTTCACTGTCAAGAATTGTTTGTATACGTTGATAAAAGGAAAACTAAAGTTCACTGTCAAGAATTGTTTGTATATGCTCATTGGAGGGAAACTAAAGTTCACTGTCAAAAGTTGTCTGTGCATGTTGACAGGGAGGAAAAAGTTCACCATCAAGAATTATGTATACATGATATGGGAGATAAATAAACACCTACCATCATGAATTGTCAGTGCATACTGATGGAGGGAGAAAACTTCAGTTTGCTGTCAGGAATGTCTCTGCATGTTCACAACGAAGTCTGCAGTCTGCCCTTGTTGACAGGGAGGGAAGTCTAAAGGGAGGGAAGTCTACAGTCTGCCCTTGTTGACAGGGAGGGAAATCTACAGGGAGGGAAGTCTACAGTCTGCCCTTGTTGACAGGGAGGGAAGTCTACAGTCTGCCCTTGTTGACAGGGAGGGAAATCTACAGGGAGGGAAGTCTACAGTCTGCCTTTGTTGACAGGGAGGGAAGTCTACAGTCTGCCCTTGTTGACAGGGAGGGAAATCTACAGTCTGCCGTTGTTGACAGGGGAAAAATGGCTCTGTTCATACATTTGATAGGGAAAAGTTTGCTCTGGGGTCTTGTCTCTAGGTTTCCATAATACAGGTATACACCATACATGAACATCACCAACAACAGAACTCCAACACACAATGCATGCAACACTTTAACACTGACAACATCCAACCAGTGATGTGCTCTGAGGAAAAAAAGTGCTTACCTGTACTCACTGCCCGAACCACGAGTTACAATAGGACAGCATGCAATCAGAGCACTACAGTAAAACAGGATCACCGACTTAACACTGGTTTTCTTCTACACAGAAGAGCACTACAGTAAAACAGGATCACTGACTCTACACTGGTTTTCTTCTACACAGAAGAGCACTACAGTAAAACAGGATCACTGACTTAACACTGTTTTTCTTCTACACAGAAGAGCACTACAGTGAAACAGGATCACTGACTTAACACTGGTTTTCTTCTACACAGACGAGCACTACAGTGAAACAGGATCACTGACTTAACACTGGTTTTCTTCTACACAGAAGAGCTACTACCTACGCATGTACAAAACATAAACGATCCCTCACACCCCTCTCCCACTCCTCCCTGTCCCCCTCATCTTATACGTCCTGAAAGCTTTCATAATGCTAAAGACATCACAGATAGTTAATGACAAAAGTTAACGTCAAAACTTGAACACTTTTCACACAAACCACAACATGCAATTGTTAGTGAAACACAATTCACACACTTTCTCCTTTCAGCACTTTCACATTAAAACTTGCAGAAATCAATCAAAACAGACGACAGCTCCTGAGAGTTTGGAGACTGATTACTGAAGATGGCGACCCACGGGGCTAACCCTTCCTCCTTACCAGCTGGTGGCCACTGATTCCTCACCCCACCATCACATCACCACATCCTGACACGACCATCGTCCATCCTCAACCACTCCAACATCCAGTGAAGGACTTGCACACATCACAGTGAAGAACTCACAATTTCTTGGTCTTCAGATCCCCGGCAGGAGACACCTGGAAGGCCGGCAGGTAGATCACACCTTTGGCTCTCAGCTCCTGCCCACACACACCACCACACACATGACACCACACTGGCACCGGCTGTCATGGCTATAGCGGTCAGCATCACGGACTCCCAGCTAGGAGGCTGTGGGTTTGATTCTCATCAGAGCCATCTGTGGAATTTTTTTCTGCTCTGACCCCTAATTCTACCTAAAATTCAGTTTGCTGTGAGTTGAACAGGGAAGACTGGGACTAGCTCTTCTTTCTGTCTTGCTCTCCCCATCCTTTTCTTTCCATCCTCTTGTACTTCTTTGACTCGCTGCTTCAGCTTCTATTTCTATCCTTTTGTCTTTCTACCTTCTTGTCGCCTCTGTTTTGTCTCTTCACCTTTTGTAGCCTCTATTTCTTTCTTTTTTTCCACCTTTTGTAGCCTCTATTTCTTTTTTTTCCACCTTTTGTAGCCTCTATTTCTTTCTTTTTTTCACCTTTTGTAGTCTCTATTTCTTTCTTTTTTTCACCTTTTGTAGCCCTCTCTTCTTCCCTTTTTTCACCTTTTGTAGCCTCTATTTCTTTTTTTCACCTTTTGTAGCCTCTATTTCTTTTTTTCCCACCTTTTGTAGCCTCTTTCTTTCTTTTTTTCACCTTTTGTAGCCCCTCTTTCTTTCTTTTTTTCACCTTTTGTAGCCTCTATTTCTGTCTTTTTCACCTTTTGTAGCCTCTATTTCTTTCTTTTTGTCTCTTCCATCCTTTGTGGCCTGTCTTTCTTTCTCTGTCTCTCCAGCCTCTTGCAGTCCCTCTACCTTTCTTTCTCCGTCTCTCCATTTCCTTGTTACTCCCTCTCTATCTTTGTCCTGTCTCCCTTCCTGACTTTCTTCTTTTTTTTTTTTTTGCTGTCCCAACCTCTGCGCCACATCAGAGGCAGTGCACCCACGCCGCTCATTCCGACACCCCATCCACAGCCACAGCCCGGTCGGCCCTGCCGCAGCCCCGGCACCGGCAATCCACAGGGAGCAGTCAATGTCAAGTCGTCAAGAGGCAACCCACCGGAGGAGACACTGCACTGCTGCCGAGTCACTTCGGTGGTGTTCAGTGGCGCCTGTTTTGATTTAACATACGCAGGACACCACCTACTAAGCCCCCTACTGACGACAATAATTGCTTAGTCGCGGAGCCGGCGTGAGTGAGCTCTCCCTCCGGAGGGCGCCACCACGTCCGTCCAACGACAGCCCCCATGGACTCGCCGATACCGGTGACCCCGACGGAACCAAACCAAGGCCACAGACGTGGAGAGGACACCGAAACTGAGGTCACCATGAGAGCAGGGCATGAAGGGCCACAGAATTTGAGACATTTTTTTTTAATGCTGATCGATGAGAATGAGGATGATTAAGATGATGCTACGGATTTCCATTTCGGTCTGAGACTACATGACAGGGCTGTACTCTACGCTTTCTTTCATAATATATCCCAGCGTCAACCAGGCCCGAGAGATACAGGCACCTGCAGTGTTGGTCAGGATATTTGAGCAACACTCTCAGAAACGCACCCATTAAGTGGATGAAACTCGACTGTGTGGTCCCAGTCTTCCCAACTGAGCCCGCAGCAAACTCAACTTTGGGTAGGAGCCGGTCGGGGCAGAAAAACCCACATGACTGATGGGATTCGAACCCACGACCTCCCAGCCGGGAGTCCGTGACGCTAACCACTTCGCCACGGCGGCTGGTCCCTTCCTGACTTTCTTTGTCTTAGCCCTGTTAACCTATCTTTTCTGTCTGTCCATCCCCTCTGTAGTCTCTTTGTCTTACCCCTGTTAACCGGGAGCCGGAATAGCTCGTTGGTAGAGCGCCTGACTCGTAATCTTGGTGATCCTGGGGTTGCGGGTTCGAACCTCCGCCGGGGCGTTTCGGTACGGGGGAATTTTTCCCTCGGAGTTAACATTGGTTCTGACTCCTTTCCCATACAGTCCTTCGAATGAGACTATAAACCGAGGTTCCGTGTGTGAACGCACGCATAACATCTTGCACACACGTAAAATCCCATCACCAACTTTCGGAAGAGTAGGCCAGTTTGGCCGTTGGTATGGATGACACGTTACACATAGCATGCACCCTGCATGAGAAATGGAAAGAATGAAGGAAGTAAGGAAAATGAGTGATCGATATTGAACGATACTGACTGGATGGCACGGGAAACGGCTGAATGAAGCGCCAGCTGGCAGCTCTTCAGTCGGCACTACCCAGGTAGGCAGCTCGCTGTGTAAACGAGTGTTGATTGTAAAGCGCTTAGAGCTTGGCCTCTAGCCGAGAATAGGCGCTATATAAGTATTCATTATTATTATTATTATTATTATTATTAACCTATCTTTTCCGTCTGTCCATGCCCTCTGTAGTCTCTTTTTCTTTCTCTGTATCTCCACACCCTCTAAGCTTCTCTACCTTTCTGTAATTCTCCATCCCCTTGTACTTATCTGTAGACTTTTGTCCTTTTTTTCTGTCACTGTCTTCCCACCCCCTGAAGTCCCCCCTCTCTCTTTCATTGTCTCCTTCCTGCTGCACCTCTTTGATGACCTCTGCCTGCTTCAGCATCCCCTCAAAGCATCCCTGCCTTTCCCTTCCCCTTCAGTCCTCCTTTCTCTCCCCACTCCCCTCCCTCCTCCCCCCAGCTCATGTCTTCACCTCTTTGTTCTTGTAGTAGTAGAGGTTGAAGTTTTTCAGGACACACCAGTGCTTGGTCCAGTGCTTGGACAGGCGGTGGTCCTTCTCCTTCCGCTTGTACAGCCATCCTTCGCAGTCCCCTTTGCCCAGGTCCTTACACGACACACGGCGGTCTGCACAACCACGTCTCTCTTGTCAGCCACACAGACATAGGACAGGGGTCTGCACAACACCTCTCTTGTCTGCCACACAGACATAGGACAGGGGTCTGCACAACACCTCTCTTGTAGGCCACACAGACATAGGACAGGGGTCTGCACAACACCTCTCTTGTCAGCCACACAGACATAGGACAGGGGTCTGCACAACCACGCCTCTCTTGTCAGCCACACAGACATAGGACAGGGTCTGCACAACACCTCTCTTGTCAGCCACACAGACATAGGACAGGGGTCTGCACACCTCTCTTGTCAGCCACACAGACATAGGACAGGGGTCTGCACAACCACGCCTCTCTTGTCAGCCACACAGACATAGGACAGGGGTCTGCACAACCACACCTCTCTTGTCAGCCACACAGACATAGGACAGGGGTCTGCACACCTCTCTTGTCAGCCACACAGACATAGGACAGGGGTCTGCACACCTCTCTTGTCAGCCACACAGACATAGGACAGGGGTCTGCACAACCACGCCTCTCTTGTCAGCCACACAGACATAGGACAGGGGTCTGCACACCTCTCTTGTCAGCCACACAGACATAGGACAGGGGTCTGCACAACACCTCTCTTGTCAGCCACACAGACATAGGACAGGGGTCTGCACAACCACACCTCTCTTGTCAGCCACACAGACATAGGACAGGGGTCTGCACAACCACGCCTCTCTTGTCAGCCACACAGACATAGGACAGGGGTCTGCACAACACCTCTCTTGTCAGCCACACAGACATAGGACAGGGGTCTGCACAACACCTCTCTTGTCAGCCACACAGACATAGGACAGGGGTCTGCACAACCACACCTCTCTTGTCAGCCACACGGACACAGGACAGGGGTCTGCACAACACCTCTTGTCAGCCACACAGACATAGGACAGGGGTCTGCACAACCACGCCTCTCTTGTCAGCCACACAGACATAGGACAGGGGTCTGCACAACACCTCTCTTGTCAGCCACACAGACATAGGACAGGGGTCTGCACAACACCTCTCTTGTCAGCCACACAGACATAGGACAGGGGTCTGCACAACCACACCTCTCTTGTCAGCCACACGGACACAGGACAGGGGTCTGCACAACACCTCTCTTGTCAGCCACACAGACATAGGACAGGGGTCTGCACACCTCTCTTGTCAGCCACACAGACATAGGACAGGGGTCTGCACAACACCTCTCTTGTCTGCCACACAGACATAGGACAGGGGTCTGCACAACACCTCTCTTGTCAGCCACACAGACATAGGACAGGGGTCTGCACAACACCTCTCTTGTCAGCCACACAGACATAGGACAGGGGTCTGCACAACACCTCTCTTGTCAGCCACACAGACATAGGACAGGGGTCTGCACAACACCTCTCTTGTCAGCCACACAGACATAGGACAGGGGTCTGCACAACACCTCTCTTGTCAGCCACACAGACATAGGACAGGGGTCTGCACAACCACGCCTCTCTTGTCAGCCACACAGACATAGGACAGGGGTCTGCACAACCACACCTCTCTTGTCAGCCACACAGACACAGGACAGGGGTCTGCAGCACAGCCTCAATACAGCCAAAAGTTGTCTGTGCAACACTGTGACAGTCACACATGTACATGACAGATACAAAACATCATGTGAGCCACACACATATATGACAGACACCTGATGTACAGTGTTTACAGTGTCTTTAAAGGACACAGTGACCTGCCCAAGGTGATGTCAGCCACACATATACATATGTTGGAGATCTGATGCAAAGCTTTTACACAACAAATTGTTAATCACAATTTGATTTGCTCATGTCTGTCATACATATGCATAGGACAGAGATCTAATGCAAAACCTTTACACAACATACTGTGGGTTGCTCATGTCAAGTCACACAAATACATTTGACAAAATTCTGACGTACAATGTTCACAGAAAACTTGACAGTCTGCCCGACATCTTTTAAGTTACACACACATGGACAGATTTATGATGTCATGAAACAGTTCCCCATTTCTGGCAAGAAGAGGACCAGACCTCTGAAGGCAAAGGTGGCTGAAGAGGGCCAGCGACAGGAACAGAAGTGGGCATCATAAGGCTCAACTGTCCAACATGTCTGATGGCTAGGTAAGACGTCAGTCACAAAACAGCTTGGCGCTGGCATCATAAGGCTCAACTGTCCAACATGTCTGATGGCTAGGTAAGACGTCAGTCACAAAACAGCTTGGCGCTGGCATCATAAGGCTCAACTGTCCAACATGTCTGATGGCTAGGTAAGACGTCAGTCACAAAACAGCTTGGCCCTGGCATCATAAGGCTCAACTGTCCAACATGTCTGATGGCTAGGTAAGACGTCAGTCACAAAACAGCTTGGCCCTGGCATCATAAGGCTCAACTGTCCAACATGTCTGATGGCTAGGTAAGACGTCAGTCACAAAACAGCTTGGCCCTGGCATCATAAGGCTCAACTGTCCAACATGTCTGATGGCTAGGTAAGACGTCAGTCACAAAACAGCTTGGCCCTGGCATCATAAGGCTCAACTGTCCAACATGTCTGATAGCTAGGTAAGATGTCAGTCACAAAACAGCTTGGCCCTGGCATCATAAGGCTCAACTGTCCAACATGTCTGATGGCTAGGTAAGACGTCAGTCACAAAACAGCTTGGCCCTGGCATCATAAGGCTCAACTGTCCAACATGTCTGATGGCTAGGTAAGACGTCAGTCACAAAACAGCTTGGCCCTGGCATCATAAGGCTCAACTGTTCAACATGTCTGATGGCTAGGTAAGACGTCAGTCACAAAACAGCTTGGCCCTGGCATCATAAGGCTCAACTGTCCAACATGTCTGATGGCTAGGTAAGACGTCAGTCACAAAACAGCTTGGCCCTGGCATCATAAGGCTCAACTGTCCAACATGTCTGATGGCTAGGTAAGACGTCGGTCACAAAACAGCTTGGCCCTGGCATCATAAGGCTCAACTGTCCAACATGTCTGATAGCTAGGTAAGACGTCAGTCACAAAACAGCTTGGCCCTGAGCTGATCAGCCATGGAGGAGGTGCAGGTTCAAATCTGTCCACTGGCCATGGGGACAATGAGTTTCCTAGGGCACAATACTTCCAAGAGGCAGAGGATTTTAAGACCTGAAGAAAGCAAACGTTTTTCCCTCTGAAATTCATGTGAGGGGAAAAAACCAGACATGAAGAGGGAAATGGACTGACATCATCCCTGACATAGCTCTGTGGTTTAATTCACCATCAATCCCATACTCACCTAGCCTTCGATTACCCGACTTCTGCCTCATCTTCACAGGTGGAGACTGAAACATACAGCATGAATCCCCTCCTTACATCAGTGAAGAGCACTGTGCACCGCTACATGTACACTTACACAGGACACTGTCCTGTTCTCAGCATCAGTACTGAACATGCAGAGTTTATACGGTCAGAATATTAACACATACACAATCAATGTATATTTACTCATAAATCTGAACAGTCACCCATCGTACGTATGAACAGAGGAATCCACTCCTGTAAGTGTAGGTTGACAGAGTGTGTAGCATACCTTATGTATGGTACGCCATAGCAATACTGCTACAGACCAACCTCGCTGCCTTGATGCAATAATTTCTTTGATCAACAACGTGGGCCAATAATATTGCTCAGGGTGCTTGAGTCTATCATTAGCACTATTGTTATGGCATACCATTCACGTCAAAAGATGTACGGTACACCACACAGTCACTGTCAGTCGACCAACAGTAACGGGAGTGGATCCATCCACTTACATAAGGAATATTCAAAGCTTCTGAGACAGATCTAATGAACACAAACATTTTCTTCTTCTTCTCGTTTTAATGAAATCAAAAGATTGAAAACATTTACGCCAAAATGTGAGCCACAACCATTACTGTGCTACAAATAAATGACACACTGTAACCAATGTCAACCATAACTTTCAAATATGACTGGCTGTCCTTGCCTTTAACCAGAGGAAATAAAAAGAACTGGCCAGCAGAAGTAGTGTGGTGGCTTTCTTTACAGGTAGGCAAATGGCAGGTTGTGGGTTCAGATACCATCAGAACAGGTCAACAGCTGACTTTTCAGCCAGCTTCTAACCAGAGAGGGATGTGCCACTGTTTTCAATGGGAAGACTGGAAGCACGCTGTGTGCTACAACACGCCAAAAGGAAGGCTGGTGCTGCACCATGTGCTGTGGTCTTCAGCAGGAAGACTGGAAGCAGGCTGTGTGCTACAACACGCCAAAAGGAAGGCTGGTGCTGCACCATGTGCTGTGGTCTTCAGCAGGAAGACTGGAAGCAGGCTGTGTGCTACAACACGCCAAAAGGAAGGCTGGTGCTGCACCATGTGCTGCGGTTCTATTTGGGCAGACCTGAACAGACCTGCCCATGCCTCAAAACCGCAAAGTGTAGCATTCTGACATTTTAAGTGCAACATTCCAAATTTCGGCATAGCACTCAGATACAATATCACAGGAGTGCTTTCAGTCATACTTTGCTCCACACTCGACATGATGGTGGACTATGAAGACACATGATGGTGGACTATGAAGACACATGATGGTGGACTATGAAGACACATGATGGTGGACTATGAAGACACATGATGGTGGACTATGAAGACACATGACGGTGGACTATGAAGACACATGATGGTGGACTATGAAGACACATGATGGTGGACTATGAAGACACATGACGGTGGACTATGAAGACACATGATGGTGGACTACGAAGACACATGATGGTGGACTATGAAGACACATGATGGTGGACTATGAAGATACATGACAGTGGACAATGAAGACACATGACGGTGGACTATGAAGACACATGATGGTGGACTACGAAGACACATGATGGTGGACTATGAAGATACATGACAGTGGACAATGAAGACACATGACGGTGGACAATGAAGACACATGATGGTGGACAACGAAGACACATGATGGTGGCCAATGAAGACACATGACGGTGGACTATGAAGACACATGACGGTGGACAATGAAGACGCATGACGGTGGACAATGAAGACACATGACGGTGGACTATGAAGACACATGACAGTGGACAATGAAGACACATGACGGTGGACAATGAAGACACATGACGGTGGACAATGAAGACACATGACGGTGGACAATGAAGACGCATGACGGTGGACTATGAAGACACATGACGGTGGACTATGAAGACACATGACAGTGGACTATGAAGACATATGACGGTGGACAATGAAGACACATGACGGTGGACAATGAAGACACATGACGGTGGACTATGAAGACACATGACGGTGGACTATGAAGATGCATGACGGTGGACAATGAAGACGCATGACGGTGGACTATGAAGACACATGACGGTGGACAATGAAGACGCATGATGGTGGACAATGAAGACACATGACGGTGGACAATGAAGACACATGATGGTGGACAATGAAGACACATGACGGTGGACTATGAAGACACATGACGGTGGACAATGAAGATGCATGACGGTGGACAATGAAGAGCACATGACGGTGGACAATGAAGACACATGATGGTGGACAATGAAGACACATGACGGTGGACTATGAAACACATGACGGTGGACAATGAAGACACATGATGGTGGAAGACACCTGATGGTGGACTATGAAGACAGAAATCTCCCTAGTTATCATTTGGCTTCCACTTGACCTCGAAAATCAAAATGGCTGACAATGAAACAATTCGTTTATGGCAGCAAACTCATGATCATTTTCAGTAGTTTTTCTTCTGCTTTTTCTTACCTCTCCTCATTGAACCAGGCCATTACTTTTTAACAAAATAAGTCTACATTTTAAAGAACTACATTTATTTCAGTTCCGTTCAAGGTGCTGCCAAGTCTGCACTAATATATCAATTTCAATTTTGTTTTTTTGGTGTGGTATTTCATCACAAAGAAAAGCAGTCTAGCATTGTCAATGACACTGTAGCAAGCCTGGCCAAAATCACAGCACTTAGCTCCCCTGCTTTAATGGTAGTGTGCTGTCGCACTTATGGTCGTGTTGTCACAAGTACACAAACAGCACAAAGCTCCACAAACTTACATCGGTGGTGACCTGTTCAATGGGGATCTTCTGGACCACCCCACCCGCCACGATGTGAGTGTAGCTGTCAGACAGACCACCCAGGGTGTGTTCTTTACACAGACAGTTCATGAGGGTACATACACGCAATTATCTGCATCACATCAGACAGATCATCCATGATGTATTCATCACACAGGCAACTCAGGAGGGTACATACACACAATTATCTCCATAAAATCAGACAGACCATCCAGGATACGTTCACCACACAGACAGTTCACCAGGGAACATACACACAATTATCTCCATAAAATCAGACCATCCAGGGTATGTTCATCACACACACAGTTCATCAGGGTACACACACACAATTATCTGCATCAAATCAGACCATCCAGGGTATGTTCATCACACAACAGTTCATCAGGGTACACACACACACAACTATCTGCATCAAATCAGACCATCCAGGGAGTGTTCATCACACACACAGTTCATCAGGGTACACACACACAATTATCTGCATCAAATCGGACCATCCAGGATCAGTTCATCACACACACAGTTCATCAGGGTACACACACACAACTATCTGCATCAAATCAGACCACCAAGGGTGTGTTAATCACACACACAGTTCATCAGGGTACACACACACACACACACACACACACACACACACACACAACACACACACACACACACACACACACAACTATCTGCATCAAATCAGACCATCCAGGGTGTGTTCATCACACACACAGTTCATCAGGGTACACACACACACACACACACAACACACACACACACACACACACACACACACACACACACACACACAACTATCTGCATCAAATCAGACCATCCAGGGTGTGTTCATCACACACACAGTTCATCAGGGTACACACACACAACTATCTGCATCAAATCAGACCACCCAGGGTGTGTTCATCACACACACAGTTCATCAGGGTACACACACACACACACACAACTATCTGCATCAAATCAGACCATCCAGGGTGTGTTCATCACACACACAGTTCACAGTTCATCAGGGTACACACACACACACACACACAACTATCTGCATCAAATCAGACCACCCAGGGTGTGTTCATCACACACACAGTTCATCAGGGTACACACACACACACACACAACTATCTGCATCAAATCAGACCACCCAGGGTGTGTTCATCACACACACAGTTCATCAGGGTACACACACACACACAATTATCTGCATCAAATGCCCAACCTGTTCCCTAGCCTTCTTTCAGCTCCAGGACCCATTTTTTCCAACACCTCAAATTAGTCACTATATACAAATCAGTTTTTTCCAATCTTTCCCAACCAGTATGAACCCTGACCAATGATGCATGTGCGACTGGCAAACAGATACTCAGTGATGTGTGTGTTAATACTACTAGCAGACAGCTTACTATGATATGTGTGAACAACACTGTCAACAACATCAACAATAACTGTGTATACCTGGTACCCCAAACATAAACAGCACATTTCTCCAATTTGCTGGTTTCTGAGAAACTCTGCTAACAGTTCTTTCATGGAAACATCCTTAGATTTGGGTATCTTTTCTACCCATGTCCATCAACTTTACTATTTTCCTTATCTATGGAAATGTCCACACACTGTGGTATCCTCCCTATCCATAGAAATGTCCACACACTGGTATCCTCCCTATCCATGGAAATGTCCTCACACTCTGGTATCCTCCCTATCCATGGAAATGTCCACACACTCTGGTATCCTTCCTATTCATGGAAATGTCCTCACACTCTGGTATCCTCCCTATCCATGGAAATGTCCACACACTCTGGTATCCTTCCTATTCATGGAAATGTCCACACACTCTGGTATCCTTCCTATCCATGGAAATGTCCACACACACTGGTATCCTTCCTATCCATGGAAATGTCCAGTGGTATCCTCCCTATTGAGAGAGATTAACATTTTTCATCTGATTTAAGATTTTACGGAAGAAAGATTTTTAACAAAGTTTCTGGTGCGTTTGTAGACGATGTCATTTAATGAGATGTATGAAAGTGGGTTTTTTTTTTTAATTATTTTTTTTTATAAGACTGGTGAGTTGATTTTAACGTGGTGACAGCCCTGATATGGCCCTTTGCGGTCGGCTGGGCTATAAGCAACATTATCTTATCTTATCTTATCCTCCCTATCCATGGAAATGTCCACACACTGGTATCCTTCCTATCCATGGAAATGTCCAGTGGTATCTCCCCTATCCATGGAAATGTCCACACACTGTGGTATCCTCCCTATCCATGGAAATATCCACACACTCTGGTATCCTCCCTTTCCATGAAAATGTCCACACACACTGGTATCCTCCCTTTCCATGAAAATGTCCACACACTGTGGTATCCTCCCCATCCATGGAAATGTCCTCACACTGTGGTATCCTCCTTATCCATGGGAATGTCCTCACACTGTGGTATCCTCCTTATCCATGGAAATGTCCTCACACTGTGGTATCCTCCTTATCCATGGGAATGTCCTCACACTGTGGTATCCTCCTTATCCATGGGAATGTCCTCACACTGTGGTATCCTCCTTATCCATGGGAATGTCCTCACACTGTGGTATCCCCCCTATCCATGGAAATGTCCACACACTGGTATCCTCCCTATCCATGGAAATGTCCACACACTCTGGCATCCTCTCTATCCATGGAAATGTCGTCACACTCCGGTATCCTCCCTATCCATGGAAATGTCCACACACTGTGGTATCTTCCCTATCCATGGAAATGTCCTCACACTCTGGTATCCTCCCTATCCATGGAAATGTCCACACACTGTGGTATCCTCCCTATCCATGGAAATGTCCTCACACTGTGGTATCCTCCCTATCCATGGAAATGTCCTCACACTGGTATCCTCCATATCCATGGAAATGTCCACACACTCTGGTATCCTCCTATCCATGGAAATGTCCTCACACTCTGGTATCTTCCCTATCCATGGAAATGTCCTCACACTCTGGTATCTTCCCTGTCCATGGAAATGTCCACAGACTGTGGTATCCTTCCTATCCATGGAAATGTCCACACACTGTGGTATCCTCCCTATCCATGGAAATGTCCTCACACTCGCGTATCCTCCCTATCCATGGAAATGTCCTCACACTCTCGTATCCTCCCTATCCATGGAAATGTCCTCACACTCTGAACTGACAATGCTGGCTCTAAAAACCATGATACAGACTGTCTGGGTATGTCTACATTTACTTCAAACTACAGTGGCATGGTGGAAGATGACCATGAATTAATACATCTGACATTGTAGTTTGTTGTCATAGCCCAGCCAACAACACAGGGCCTGTTCAGGGATGTCGGATCATGACAACACAGGGCCTGTTCAGGGCTGTCAGATCATGACAACACAGGACCTGTTCAGGGCTGTCAGATCATGACAACACAGGGCCTGTTCAGGGCTGTCAGATCATGACAACACAGGGCCTGTTCAGGGCTGTCAGATCATGACAACACAGGGCCTGTTCAGGGCTGTCAGATCATGACAACACAGGACCTGTTCAGGGCTGTCAGATCATGACAACACAGGACCTGTTCAGGGCTGTCGGATCATGACAACACAGGACCTGTTCAGGGCTGTCAGATCATGACAACACAGGACCTGTTCAGGGCTGTCAGATCATGACAACACAGGACCTGTTCAGGGCTGTCAAATCCTGGAAGTGTCAGGTCTTGAAAAAACATAACACTCTCAAAAAAAGGAACAATATAAACAATAACAACATGGTTGCCAAACTATTCACATCTTCAAAGCCAATAAGACAAGCTGTGCTGGGGGCACCTGACGTTGCTCCTTAATATATCAAACCCAGATTTAACCCCCAACAAATTGATTAAAACCATTTAAATGCCACAAATAAAAACAAAACAAAACAAACAAACAGGCAAACATACACAGCAGAATGTGAGGCTAATGTACGCTGTGGACAGTGTGTACAATTTTCACTAACTAGTCACCACATTACTAAAAAAAAAGTTGGCATGTTTCTTTATTTGTTTGAAAACTATCTTGAAAAAAAAACTACCAGGTTCAAAAGTTCTTGTTAGGTTTGGTTATAGCTTTAATTATATCAAGCTGGTAGTTGCGGAAAGGCTACATCCAAGTAAATGGTAGTTTAACCGAATTCTAAAAGTTCTATCTTTGTTCATTTGGAGCTCCAACTAAATCCAAGTTTGTCGTTGCGGAAATTTAACATGCAAACACATGGCAGTTAAAGCATTAACATAGGAACAAAAAGTGAAAGTAAGATAAGGGAAATAATCAGGGTGGGGGTGGGGGGTGGGGGTGGATTACAATGGTAGAGAGCAAACAGGAAGACACAAAGAGGGGAACATCGTCCTACCTGACTTGCTGGGGCTGGGGAGGGCTGGACTCCTTGGCATCAGGAGAGAACTCCACCCTCTTCTTCATCTTCGATGGTGCAGGTGACTCGCTGCTGACCTCGGGGGGCTGGGGAACACATGCACAGAACCATGAATTTTCTCCACAGCAAGTTTTTGACAAATCCTATCACATGCCAAATCCACACATAACATGACTGACATGGTTTCACGTTTGACACAAGGACTGCACGTACCAATAAAATAGTTTCACGTAACGGGAATTTGAGAGACTCCAAAGCTACGCTGCTTGCTCACATAACTACACAGGTGCTAGGTGAATATATACCACTATAACATTGATTTGAAGCAGGGCTCCTGCTCAGTGCTGAAGGAAAGCTAAAAATCCCGGAAATTCAAGAGACCTGGGGGACATATCTCTTTCCCTGTACTCCTCCCCCTCCCCACTTCCAAATTCTGAAACCTGCCTTCAAAACGGTTCAATCTGACACAGCTCTGAGCACTGAGTGGTGTACGACGCAGTTTTTCATCCAGCCACCACCAGAACCACTTGTCCACACAACGTCTGTCAACCTCTCTGACTGCTGCAGCGTCCTACCGATGCATGTCTTCATACCATGACATCACTTGGCCTTCAACGAGGCAGACCACATGGCAAAAGCCTGCTCTGGCAAAGAAGTTGACATGACATCCCAAGACAGCAGTATCAGCACAAAGAAAACATGACCAGTTCTAAGTGGATTCTACCCCCCCCCCTTTTTTTTTTTTGCTCCCTCCTCCACTCCCCTCTTCCCACTGAATTTGTTTTCCAAGAAACATTTTTGTTTCCGCAGTTTTTCTTTTTCCCACTTCCCTAAAAATCTGCGAATTTGAAAAAGAGGGAGTCCTGTTGGGTATCATGGGCATGCAGCTGTATCACCAAGGGACCAAACATGGACTTTGTTGCTTATTGTTCACTGTTTCTGTTTTCTCCCTTCACATCTTCTCTCCTATCAAATTTCCTCTTTCCTGTCAGCTTTCCTGTTTTTGTTTCTGTTGCCCCATAGTTTTGTGCCACAATGATTTAGGTCAAACAATTAAGTAGTGGGGGAAAACAAGTGCTGGTTAACAATTCTTTCAACATTAATGACTTGGCAAAGATTTGAAATTTAAAAAAAAAAAGGGGGGGGGGGGGGGGAAGATGAAGAAAATGGGAAAATATATATTATAGATATGAAAACCCTTCACTAGCTGCATGAGGGAACCATCGTAATCCCTCTCGAAGGCAGGCCTATTTGTATTGCCTGCTCCTAGGCCTTTTGTCCGCTGGATCGGACTCATCAGGGAGACACGGCTGATTGTGTCTGTGCTCTTGGTATCAAATAGAGACACACCACAGTCCATAATTCTGTGGTGTTCTCACCACCAAGGGTTCAAAAAAGAATCCAACAGCGCCCCAAAGCAGCCAGCGAAAGGTAGTAAATAAAAGAATACGAAAAGTGTGGAGAGGAAAAAAGTTGCAGAAAAACTAAAAACATTATGCAAACAGTACAAAATGTAGTGGGACAAGATAAGATAATGTTGCTTATAGCCCAGCCGACCACAAAGGGCCACATCAGGGCTGTGTAGTGGGACAATCTTTGAGCCTATGCTTGAGGATTCATTTAAGGATGCAAGGAAGATCAAAAGATATGGAACAGTCTGAGTGGTCAGCTCTGCTGTTCAATAACCCAAGCATTGTCAGTGGCTAAGAAATGTGCAGAACAACCTTCACTTGGATCTCCTAAGATACAATCGCCCACTGATTGACTAAACAATATAATGCTGAACAATTAAGTAGTGGGGGAAAACAAGTGCAGGTTAACAATTCTTTCATCATTATAATAATGACTTGGCAAAGATTTGAAATCTAAAAAAAAAAAGGGGGGGGGGGGGGCCGAAGATGAAGAAAATGGGAAAATATATATTATAAATATGAAAACCCTTCACTAGCTACAATGATTTAGGTCAAAAGGAAACACCAGTCTTAAGTGGATGACATCTTATGTTTGTGGACATTTCTTCCACTGATATGCTGAATTCTTGTGCTGACTCAAGTATAGGGGAAAATCTGCGAATTCCCTTTTTTTTTCCCCAAGACATTTCCTCATTTGTTCTGTTTCCCCCTTGTCTGCAGAAAGGCAAAAAGGCCTCACTGGTTTCTGATTGGCTGTCAGCCCCTCCCTGCCTCAGTTCAGATTTCCTTTCACTGTGTCGGCTCACAGTTGTTGGGAGGGCACCTACAGCTTACAGACAGAGAAGTGAACAGTCACCCCAAACATTGCAAGCCTTTCACTGCGTCGGCTCACAGTTGTTGGGAGGGCACCTACAGCTTACAGACAGAGAAGTGAACAGTCACCACAAACATTGCAAGCCTCCCTACTCATCAGCTGCCCTAAATGATTTAACCAGTGAATTATTTACAACACTTCAGTACAGGCCAAGTGATGAATCAGAATCATTGTCAGTGACCTGAACAAGCTGAGAGATGGAGACAGGAATTAGGATCATCATGAACTGTACAAGCTGAGATGGAGACAGGAATTGGGATCATCATGAGCTGTACAAGCTGAGAGATGCAGACAGGAATTGGGATCATCATGAACTGTACAAGCTGAGAGATGGAGACAGGAATTGTGATCATCATGAACTGTACAAGCTGAGAGATGCAGACAGGAATTGGGATCATCATGAACTGTACAAGCTGAGAGATGGAGACAGGAATTGGGATCATCATGAACTGTACAAGCTGAGATAGAGACAGGAATTGGGATCATCATGAACTGTACAAGTTGAGAGATGGAGACAGGAATTGGGATCATCATGAACTGTACAAGCTGAGAGATGGAGACAGGAATTGGGATCATCATGAACTGTACAAGCTGAGACAGACACAGGAATTGGGATCATCATGAACTGTACAAGTTGAGAGATGGAGACAGGAATTGGGATCATCATGAACTGTACAAGCTGAGAGATGGAGACACGAATTAGGATCATCATGAACTGTACAAGCTGAGAGATGGAGACAGGAATTAGGATCATCATCAACTGTACAAGTTGAGAGATGGAGACAGGAATTGGGATCATCATGAACTGTACAAGCTGAGAGATGGAGACACAAATTAGGATCATCATGAACTGTACAAGCTGAGAGATGGAGACAGGAATTAGGATCATCATGAACTGTACAAGCTGAGAGATGGAGACAGGAATTAGGACCATCATGAACTGTACAAGCTGAGAGATGGAGACAGGAATTAGGATCATCATGAACTGTACAAGCTGAGAGATGGAGACAGGAATTGGGATCATCATGAACTGTACAAGCTGAGAGATGGAGACAGGAATTGGGATCATCATGAACTGTACAAGTTGAGAGACGGAGACAGGAATTGGGATCATCATGAACTGTACAAGCTGAGAGATGGAGACAGGAATTGGGACCATCATGAACTGTACATGTGGAGAGATGGAGACAGGAATTGGGATCATCATGAACTGTACAAGTTGAGAGATGGAGACAGGAATTGGGATCATCATGAACTGTACAAGTTGAGAGATGGAGACAGGAAATGGGATCATCATGAACTGTACAAGTTGAGAGATGGAGACAGGAATTGGGATCATCATGAACTGTACAAGTTGAGAGAAAGACAGGATTTAGGATCATCATGAACTGTTCAAGGTCATCATGAACTGTACAAGCTGAGAGTTGGAGACAGGAATTGGGATCATCATGAACTGTACAAGTTGAGAGAAAGAGACAGGATTTAGGATCGTCATGAACTGTACAAGCTCATCATGAACTGTATAAGTTGAGAGATGGAGACAGGAATTGGGACCATCATGAACTGTACAAGTTGAGAGATGGAGACAGGAATTGGGATCATCATGAACTGTACAAGTTGAGAGATGGAGACAGGAATTGGGATCATCATGAACTGTACAAGTTGAGAGATGGAGACAGGAATTGGGATCATCATCAACTGTACAAGTTGAGAGATGGAGACAGGAATTGGGATCATCATCAACTGTACAAGTTGAGAGATGGAGACAGGAATTGGGATCAAAGAAAGAAATCAGGGACAGTTGGACAGCAGAAGGTCTTCAGAGAAGAAATGCCCCTCCTCCCTCCCTCCCCCACAGAACAGGAAAAACGGAGACAGTCACTATGATTACTAACAATGCAATGTCACTGCTGAGAGATGGAGGCAGGAAAATCATCATCAGTAATTAGCTGAAAGCTGAACGTAAGTTCTCGCCTGTCAGTGACATACAAACTAATAGACAGAAGCCGGAATTCAATTTCTTGTAAGTTAACAGCATGAGATGAATCATGTGAGCCACTGACTCATAAGTTTGGAACCTCTTCACTACACTAGTTTATGAAGTACAGGACACAACGATAAGCCTTCAGACAGACCCCCTACTGTCAGTGCAGCAATAACATTGTTGGACAAGCGACAGCAGACTGAGTATTCCTGTATCAGAAGAGCAGTCATAAAATGGATCGAGTCCACTAGCCTGAAAAAGAGACACTTGACATTCAACAAGCACTTGTTTCCTGTGGATAAAATTGAACAGGTGGATGGTAAACCTGTTTGATAAAAATCACTGCACTGACACATCTACAACTACAGCTCCAAAGTCTAGCAGAGATGTTTAACAAACAGTTACCACAACAACAATAACAAAAGCTGCAACAAACATTTGAATCTGCAAAAATCATCCCAGTTAATGAATGAACACAAGGAACTATACAGAACACAAGCCCTTACCTTCATGCTTCAATGCAAGCACTATTAGAGTTCTTAGTGACGCAGTTCATTACATCTATAATCTTCCTTTAAAAAGGACAAGAAAAACCTCTCCCTCCAAAAAAAAAAAAAAAAAAAAAAAAAAAATCTTTAACAAAACCTAACGATTCTCATCCTGAAATAGTAAAACAGGAAGGCAGACAGACAAACATGCAGACACATAAGCCTGAAGAAAATCACTGACATTAAATCTTATCGTCCTCTACATGAACTTTTCTTTTTTCCTTCATGATGTGGTTGTGCACTGTCCTTAGGTCTGCAATGACACACCGACGACCTACAGCCATTGGACAATACGAACAGACATCCTGTCACCTTCCTTTCACAATGTTTCCCAGCATCCCCCTCTCCATCTGACTCAGACACCGGCAGTGTCTGTCACAAAATTTGACAGACGTTTTCAGAGCCACCCATTCAGGGATACAACTCTGACTGTGTAGTTGCAGTGATCTCAGTTTGGCCCATGGCACACTGAAAGGCTCTGGGTAGGAGCAAGGTGAGGGTTACATCCCTGTCAACAGGTTCGGAGGAGACTTGAACCTGTAAACTGCATCCTTCAACTGTGACATTACGTCAACTGGTTTGTTGCCGATGAGGTCCACTTGTGTTAACATGCTTTTTTATGGCAACTGAACTGTGGGTATCTGAAAAGGAATCTCCTAAAAAAAAACATAGTACTGTGTTGGCATTAAATGGCCATTCAAAAATGTCATGACATAGGCATTCTTGTTCTGTGTGTAATCATGTAATGTAGGTAAATGAATTTTGGGATAAAAAAAAAAAGAAGTGATCATATCTCTCAGTGTTTACCTTTCTATTACGGCCTCTCCAATTAAGCATTAACATTTGGTTAATTATTCACACCATTCAGGAGTACACCAATAAGACATAAAGCTCACACTCACATCAGTGGCACACCTGTATGACATGAAGCACTCACATCAGTGGTACATCTCTATAACATGAAGCAAACACATCAGTGGTACACCTGTATGACATGAAACAAACACTCACATCAGTGGTACACCTGTATGACATGAAACAAACACTCACATCAGTGGTACACCTGTGTGACATGAAACAAACACTCACATCAGTGGTACACCTGTATGACATGAAACAAACACTCACATCAGTGGTACACCTGTATGACATGAAACACACACATGTATCAGTGGTACACCTGTATGACATGAAACACACACTGATATCAGTGGTACACCTGTATGACATGTAACACACACTGATATTAGTGGCACACCTGTATGACATGAAACACACTGATATCAGTGGTACACCTGTATGACATGAAACACACACTTGTGTTAGTGGTACACCTGTATGACATCAGACAGACACTTACTTCTAAAATACACCTGTATGACATGCGTCTCAAACTCACATCAGCAGTGGTTGGCGACTCCAGCTTCTTGATCTTCATCAGCTGAGGGGCATTCTTTGCGGAGTATCCATGGCAACCTCGGTCTGGATGGCGTGCTGCACAGACTGGGAGCGGTGGTCAGGGACCATGGCTATCGACTCCAACACCAGTGGTTTAGATTTGTCTCCCTTCCTCGCATCTGACTGCCAATAGGACACGTCTTCGGAGGGTCTTGTGCTCGACACACTGGACACGGAGCCCCTGGAAACACTGCTGGTTCTGGCGCCGGTGGACGGGACATTCGACTGGTCCACGGAGGGCTGTTTCTCCACCTGCTGTCCAGCGCTGCCTCCTGCTGCCCTCGCTGACGGTGCCATTGCGTTCACTGAACCAGAAATGTCACTTGTTGCCGAAGATGACGACTCTTTCCTACCTGTGTTGGCAGCAAGAGGGGAGGGAACTCTCCCTGAAGAATGTTCCGATCCTTTTCCTCCCATCCCAGAGTCCCCTGACTTGGCAGACGTCAGGGACTTTTTCCTCTGCGGGGGAGCAGACACAGGGGAGGGAGGACGCACTTTGGTGGACGGGGACTTCATGCTGGATGACCTGCCCCTGCCCGGGTCTGTGCCACCTGTGTCCACGTTGGAGGGTGGGTGGGGAGAGGGGGTGATGGTGGAGGAGGAGGAGGAGGAGGACTGTGTTTTGGTCAGGGGAGGTTTGGGTGGTGTTGACACAGAAGACACAGACTCCATCAACACCGGGGTCGGTTTTGTCACTCTGAACTCCTGAACTTTGCCCTCAGCCTCTGTCTGCTTGGCAGTTTGCAGATCTGTTCAGGAATAAACATCATACATTTGTGAGCAACTGACTCACACACAGATCTGTTCAGGAATAAACATCATACACTTGTGAGCAACTGACTCACACACAGATCTGTTCAGGAATAAACATCATACATTTGTGAGCAACCGACTCGCACACAGATCTGTTCAGGAATAAACATCATACATTTGTGAGCAACTGACTCACACACAGATCTGTTCAGGAATAAACATCATACATTTGTGAGCAACTGACTCACACAGATCTGTTCAGGAATAAACATCATACATTTGTGAGCAACTGACACACACAGATCTGTTCAGGAATAAACATCTTACATTTGTGAGCAACTGACTCACACAGATCTGTTCAGGAATAAACATCATACATTTGTGAGCAACTGACACACACAGATCTGTTCAGGAATAAACATCATACATTTGTGAGCAACTGACTCACACAGATCTGTTCAGGAATAAACATCATAAAACATCATACATTTGTGAGCAACTGACACACACAGATATGTTCAGGAATAAACATCATACATTTGTGAGCAACTGACTCACACATAGATCTGTTCACGAATAAACATCATACATTTGTGAGCAACTGATTCACACACAGATCTGTTCAGGAATAAACATCATACATTCACTCCTCACACAGATCTGTTCAGGAATAAACATCATACATTCACTCCTCACACAGATCTGTTCAGGAATAAACATCATACATTCACTCCTCACACAGATCTGTTCAGGAATAAACATCATACATTCACTCCTCACACAGATCTGTTCAGGAATAGACATCATACATTCACTCCTCACACAGATCTGTTCAGGAATAAACATCATACATTCATTCTACACACAGATCTGTTCAGGAATAAACATCATACATTCACTGCACACACATGTCTGTTCAGGAATAAACATCATACATTCACTGCACACACAGATCTGTTCAGGAATAGACATCATACATTCATTCTACACACAGATCTGTTCAGGAATAAACATCATACATTCACTGCACACACATGTCTGTTCAGGAATAAACATCATACATTCACTGCACACACATGTCTGTTCAGGAATAAACATCATACATTCACTCCTCACACAGATCTGTTTAGGAATAGACATCATACATTCATTCTACACACAGATCTGTTCAGGAATAAACATACATTCATTCCACACACAGATCTGTTCAGGAATAAACATAATACATTCACTGCACACACATGTCTGTTCAGGAATAAACATAATACATTCACTGCACACACAGATCTGTTCAGGAATAAACATCATAAATTCATTCCACACACAGATCTGTTTAGGAATAAACATCATACATTCACTGCACACACAGATCTGTTCAGGAATAAACATCATACATTCACTGCACACACAGATCTGTTCAGGAATAAACATAATACATTCACTGCACACACAGATCTGTTCAGGAACAAACATCACACATTCATTCCACATACACAAAGATTTGTCATCATTCTGGACAGATCATTTCGGGTCACAGAATACATCAAATGAACATCCAATACCAGTCACAAGATGATGGTTTACAATTTACTGCTCATGAATTGGGATGTGCTAAGTTTCAAACTTCATCCAGTGCATTATCAGATATTGAACAGTCCCTCCATTTTGATACCCCCCCCCCCAATTTTTTTTTATAAGTCAGTAAATCCTGCAACACTCTATATATTCATGATGCTGGTGAGAAAATGGAGATCCTGTAGGTTTACTCTGTGACTGTGACTCCAAGAAGGACTGAAGGCCAGGAAGAAAGACACAGCACCGACCATGACATTCTACAGATCTGAATCTGGACCACACTGTTGATGAATCCTAAAGGGAAGAAAGACACAGGGACCGACCACGACATTCTACAGATCTGAATCTGGACCACACGGTCTGATGAATCCTCAGGGAAGAAAGACACAGGGACCATGACATTCTACAGATCTGAATCTGGACCACACTGTCTGATGAATCCTCAGGGAAGAAAGACACAGGGACGACCACGACATTCTACAGATCTGAATCTGGACCACACTGTCTGATGAATCCTCAGGGAAGAAAGACACAGGGACGGACCATGACATTCTACAGATCTGAATCTGGACCACACTGTCTGATGAATCCTCAGGGAAGAAAGACACAGGGACCATCACATTCTACAGATCTGAATCTGGACCACACTGTCTGATGAATCCTCAGGGAAGAAAGACACAGGGACCATGACATTCTACAGATCTGAATCTGGACCACACTGTCTGATGAATCCAGGAAGAAAGACACAGGGACCGACCATGACATTCTACAGATCTGAATCTGGACCACACTGTCTGATGAATCCTCAGGGAAGAAAGACACAGCGACCATGACATTCTACAGATCTGAATCTGGACCACACTGTCTGATGGGAAGGAAAACACAGCGACCATGACATTCTACAGATCTGAATCTGGACCACACTGTCTGATGAATCCTCAGGGAAGAAAGACACACGGACCATGACATTCTACAGATCTGAATCTGGACCACACTGTCTGATGAATCCTCAGGGAAGATAGACACAGGGACCACGACATTCTACAGATCTGAATCTGGACCACACTGTCTGATGAATCCTCAGGGAAGAAAGACACAGCGACCATGACATTCTACAGATCTGAATCTGGACCACACAGTGTGACACTGTCTGATGAATCCTCAGGAAGAAAGACACAGGGACCACGACATTCTACAGATCTGAATCTGGACCACACTGTCTGATGAATCCTCAGGGAAGAAAGACACAGGGACCGACCATGACATTCTACAGATCTGAATCTGGACCACACTGTCTGATGAATCCTCAGGGAAGAAAGACACAGGGACCGACCACGACATTCTACAGATCTGAATCTGGGCCACACTGTCTGATGAATCCTCAGGGAAGAAAGACACAGGGACCGACCATGACATTCTACAGATCTGATCTGGACCACACTGTCTGATGAATCCTCAGGGAAGAAAGACACAGGGACCGACCACGACATTCTACAGATCTGAATCTGGGCCACACTGTCTGATGAATCCTCAGGGAAGAAAGACACAGGGACGGACCATGACATTCTACAGATCTGAATCTGGACCACACTGTCTGATGAATCCTCAGGGAAGAAAGACACAGGGACCATCACATTCTACAGATCTGAATCTGGACCACACTGTCTGATGAATCCTCAGGGAAGAAAGACACAGGGACCATGACATTCTACAGATCTGAATCTGGACCACACTGTCTGATGAATCCTCAGGGAAGAAAGACACAGGGACCGACCATGACATTCTACAGATCTGAATCTGGACCACACTGTCTGATGAATCCTCAGGGAAGAAAGACACAGCGACCATGACATTCTACAGATCTGAATCTGGACCACACTGTCTGATGGGAAGAAAGACACAGCGACCATGACATTCTACAGATCTGAATCTGGACCACACTGTCTGATGAATCCTCAGGGAAGAAAGACACACGGACCATGACATTCTACAGATCTGAATCTGGACCACACTGTCTGATGAATCCTCAGGGAAGATAGACACAGGGACCACGACATTCTACAGATCTGAATCTGGACCACACTGTCTGATGAATCCTCAGGGAAGAAAGACACAGCGACCATGACATTCTACAGATCTGAATCTGGACCACACAGTGTGACACTGTCTGATGAATCCTCAGGGAAGAAAGACACAGGGACCACGACATTCTACAGATCTGAATCTGGACCACACTGTCTGATGAATCCTCAGGGAAGAAAGACACAGGGACCGACCATGACATTCTACAGATCTGAATCTGGACCACACTGTCTGATGAATCCTCAGGGAAGAAAGACACAGGGACTGACCACGACATTCTACAGATCTGAATCTGGGCCACACTGTCTGATGAATCCTCAGGGAAGAAAGACACAGGGACCGACCATGACATTCTACAGATCTGAATCTGGACCACACTGTCTGATGAATCCTCAGGGAAGAAAGACACAGGGACCGACCACGACATTCTACAAATCTGAATCTGGGCCACACTGTCTGATGAATCCTCAGGGAAGAAAGACACAGGGACGGACCATGACATTCTACAGATCTGAATCTGGACCACACTGTCTGATGAATCCTCAGGGAAGAAAGACACAGGGACCATCACATTCTACAGATCTGAATCTGGACCACACTGTCTGATGAATCCTCAGGGAAGAAAGACACAGCGACCATGACATTCTACAGATCTGAATCTGGACCACACTGTCTGATGGGAAGAAAGACACACGGACCATGACATTCTACAGATCTGAATCTGGACCACACTGTCTGATGAATCCTCAGGGAAGAAAGACACAGGGACCACAACATTCTACAGATCTGAATCTGGACCACACGGTCTGACGAATCCTCAGGGAAGAAAGACACAGGGACCACGACATTCTACAGATCTGAATCTGGACCACACTGTCTGATGAATCCTCAGGGAAGAAAGACACAGGGATAAGATAAGATAAGATAATGTTGCTTATAGCCCAGCCGACCGCAAAGGGCCACATCAGGGCTGTCACCACGTTAAAATCAACTCACCAGTCATTTAAAAAAAAAAAAAAAAAAAAAAAACCAAACTTTCACACATCTCGTTAAATGACATCGTCTACAAACGAACCAGAAACTTTGTTAAAAATCCTTCTTCCGTAAAATCTCAAATCAGATGAAAAATGTTAATTTCTCTCAAAAACCCAAGGATCACGTCAGGCGGGACATCCCTGAACAGGATCTTCATGGACTCTGCTGTAAAATGTTTGTGTCTCACATCGTGCAAGTCCCAACACTCTAAAAGAACATGTTTCATTGTGAGTGGTGCATGACATGGAATGCACCACGGAGCTTCTTCACTCTTTAAAAGGTAAGAATGGGTAAAATACGAATGGCCGGTGTGCAGCCGGCACAGAACCGTTTCCTCTTTACGACCACCCGACGTAGATGGGAGGAAGTCTTTAAGGTTTGGACGGATCTGAAAGAGTTTGTTACTCGTCTGTGTGTTCCAATCCTCCTGCCAGAGGGCTCTCACATAATCGTTAATTTTGGGTTTCACATCTGAGCAGGGGATATAAGTGTTGGACAGTTTCTCTCTTGTGGCGTTCTTGGCTAAACGATCAACCATTTCGTTCCCGCCGATGCCAACATGACCAGGAACCCAAGCAAGAGTAATGTTGTAACCGTCCGCCTTCAACTTGCTAAAAGTTCCAAAAAAAGTAAAAGTTCTGGATGCTGAAGGTTGCGGCCAGCTATGGCCTCCAAAGCTGACAGCGAATCCGACAGAACCAGAAAGTCCCTCCTCGAAGAATGGGAGATTATCTTCAAAGCCAGTACTAGAGCAGTAAGTTCAGCAGAATAGACAGAAGCATCTGAATGTATATGTGCCAACAATATCTGAGAAGGAGCCCCAGGGCAGTAGGCTGCACAGGCCACTCCATCCTCAGACTTGGAACCGTCAGTGAAAACTTTTTGATAGGATGGGAATTTGGAACAGAGCTCGGCATACAAAGCCTTGTACGCCAGAGAGCTGGTAGACTCCTTACGGAAAGCTGCGAGATCGAAACGAATCTCTGGTGTGAAAAAGGTCCATGTAGGTTGATCCGGAAACTTGGAAAAATCGGAAACTACTCCCAGGTCTATACCTGCATTCCGCACGTGAGGCTGCATACGAAGCCCAAACGGCGGAATACATTTCGGGTTATTTTCAAACTTACTTTGGAACGGAGGGTCAAAAACACAGTCATAGGCAGGATTCTGCGGTTCTGAGAACAGTCGGATGTAATAATTCAAAGACAGTTTCAGCCTGCGATTGGACAGTGAAGGTTCACCTGCCTCTGCGTACAGGCTGTACACAGGGGTGGTGCGGAATGCTCCAAGACAGAGACGAAGCCCTTGATGGTGGATAGGGTCCAAGAGTTTGAGGTAAGATGATCTTGCGGAGCCGTACACAGCACAACCGTAGTCCAGCTTGGAACGGACCAGGGCTCTGTAGAGGTGCAACAAAGTTTTCTTATCAGCGCCCCAGTCGGTGTGTGCTACGACCCGCAGAATATTCAGTGCCTTTTGGCAAGCAGTTTTGAGGTTTTTAATATGGCTGAGAAAGTTAAGTTTTTGGTCAAAAATGACTCCCAGAAATTTGGCCTCTTTAACAGCTGGAATGGGAGATTTCCCCACTTAAGACACAGGGACCGACCACGACATTCTACAGATCTGAATCTGGACCACACTGTCTGATGAATCCTCTGGGAAGAAAGACACAGCGACCATGACATTCTACAGATCTGAATCTGGACCACACAGTCTGCTGAACCAACAGTGGAATCCACAGGAATATATTCCAAAGTCTTGTGAAAGAAAATTATCTGTAATGGGAGCCTCCCTTCACCCCCTCTCTCCCTCCCATTTTAAACCCAGAAACAAAGAGGTAACTAGCCAGCCCTTGGGAAAGCACAGATCTCTGCCACAGCAAAACGGACCCTGGATTTACCTTCTGACCAACACTGAAATGAGATCAGTGTGTCTTTGAGCCACATTCCATCTTTCCACCGCATTTCAGTAAAATCAGTCCAGTGATTTTTGTCAACTCTGGCTGACAGACAGGCAGACAAACACATCGAGTCCGGCTGGAACATAATTGCCGTGATGGGGGAAATGATAACAATAATAACAAGATGCAAAGCATATAAACATACTCCCAGTTTATCCTGAATACGCGTGAGATATTCCATAAAGAGAAAATTGTCTTGGGCTGGTGTAACCGTTAGTAATGGCTATTCTCGTAAACATCGGCCATCATCTGTGACCTATCATGAACATACCTACAAATTTTCAGAAAGATTGGCCAAGTATGTTCTGAGATTGTCCATAAAGAAGAAAACCATTATAGGCCGTTACTAATGGCTATAACGGTAAACTAAAACATCGGGCATCATCCGGGACGCATAATGAACATACCTGCAAATTTTCAGAAAGATCAGCCAAGTACTTTCTGAGACATTCCATAAAAAAGAAAAACTGTTATGGGCTGTTATAGCCCTTAGTAACGGCTATAATGGTAAACTAAAATGTCGGGCATCTTCCGTCGCCTATAATGAACATACCTGCAAATTTTCAGAAAGATCACCCAAGTACTTTCTCAGATATTCCATAAAGAAGAAAAACCGTTATGGGCCGTTATAGCCATTAGTAATGGCTATAATGGTAAACTGAAAGATCGGGCATCATCCGTAACCCATAGTGAACATACCTGCTAATTTTCACAAAGATAGGCCAAGTACTTTCTGAGATATTCCATAAGGAAGAAAAACTCTTACAGGCCGTTACAGTTGTTAGTTAATGGCTATAACGGTAAACTGAAACATCGGGCATCATCCGTGACCATAATGAACATACCTGCTAATTTTCACAAAGATCGGCCAAGTGCTTTCTGAGATGTTCCATGAAGAAGAAAAACCATTACAGGCCATTACAGCTGTTAGTAATGGCTATAATGGTAAACTAAAACACCGGGCATCAGCCGTGACCCATAATGAACATACCTGCAAATTTTCAGAAAGATCGGCGATGTACTTTCTGAGATATTCCATAAAGAAGAAAAACTGTTACAGGCCGTTATAGCCATTAGTAACAGCTATAATGGTAAACGGGCATCATCCGTGACCCATAATGAATATACCAGCTAATTTTCACAAAGATAGGCCAAGTACTTTTTGAGGTATTCCATGAAAAAAGAAAAACCGTTACAGGCCGTTACAGCCAATAGTAACGGCTGTAACGGTAAAATAACTGTCATCTTTGACCCATAATGAACATACCTACAAATTTTCAGAAAGATCGGCTCAGTAGTTTTGTCTGGAGCGAGTGGAATACATTTTGACCACGGACGGACACACACACACACAGACAGCATTTCTTTGTTCCCATTCTAAAGTACTCACTGTTCTATAAGAACTGGGAGTACAGAAACAAACACAATACCACTAATCATCATGAGGATGATAGTAAAATAAAACAGGGGTCAAAAGAATTGGCCTTATTCATCATCACCAATGAACTTTCACCACCATCACTGTCATCCCAGTTCCACATCCCTATGTGAAGGTCACAAGGTCACCTTTCCTACTGTTTGCCTCCCCCCCCTTCCCCCCCCCCCCCCCCCCCCCCCCCCCCCCCCCCCCCCCCCCCCCCCCCCCTCACCTCACCTTCTTTGTCAGAGAACACACAGTCGTCCACCTCTGACTCTGAGGGACGCTTGTGGCCACAGCTGCTGTCGCTGCTCATCGTCCTGAACCCCTGGCTCCCTTTCAACTCCACGACCCCTCCACTCTCTGAGGTTGTGGCCGCCAAGCCAGGGTCTCTGGCCGCCAGGACGGCAAGGGCAGCGTCTCTCTCTGCCTTGTTGATGAACTGTGTCCAGGGACAAACAGCACGGCCATCAGAGGATGGGACTAGTCACTGCCATGCTGTGGTGTCATGGTGTGTGGGGTCAGATGTCATATGTGGTACAGAAAGGCTACATGTCCCAAGTGGTCAAGAAAAGATGACGTCATGTATGGTGCAGCAAAGGCTATGTGTCATCTGTATTGAAGAAACGGTTAGTGTTATGTGTATGAAAGAAAAGGTCATACATCTTACATAGTACTAGAACGGTCAAGTGTTAAACACAAAGCAGATATTGGTTATGCAGTACATTTATTATGGAACACATTATGTGTTATATGTATTACAGAAAATGTTATGTGTTATGTGCATAACAGAAAATGTTTCGCATGTTACAAAAAAGGTTAAGCGTTAAACGAACAATAGAAAGAAAAAAAAGTTACATATTATATCTAATACAGAAATTATTATCTGTCATGCTTTTCTCTGAAAAGATTTATGTCATATGCATCACAGAAAAGATTATGTGCTGTACAATAGAAAAGGTTAAGTGTTGTGTGTGTGACAGGCAAGGTTATCAGTCATTTTTGGTTCAGGAAAGGTTATGTGTCATGCATAGTACAGAAAAGGTTATGTGCTATATGTGGTACAGACTAAGATTATGTGCAGTACACAAAAAGGTATACACCAAATGTAGTACAGTAAAAGTTATGTGCCAAGTGTAGCACAAAAAACATTTTATTTGCTTGACAGAAAACAGTATATGTCACCCAGTATATGTCACCTGTAGTATAGAAAAGGTTATACATCATATGTCTTATACAACAGGTTATGTGTCATATCTATGACAGGTAAGGTTACATGTCACCTGTAATTCAGAAAAGCTTATGTGTCTTATGTATTTCAGAAATGTTTAGGTGTCATATGTATTACAGAAAAGATTATGTGTCATACACAGCACAGAAAATGTTACGTGTCATATGTAGTAAGAAAAGGTTATGTGTCATATGTAGTAAGAAAAGGTTATGTGTCAAATGCAGAACAAAAAAGATTATAGGTCGCATGTATTAAAGGAAAGGTTTTGCATTAAAAAAAATCTCCATTTTGCATTTTTTAAAAACATCCCCGGAAAAAGTATCACTCCAGTAGGATATAATAATGTCTAAAAAGTGAAAAATAAACAAAGAAAGAAAACACAACCAACCAAACAAAAACAGAAAATGGCTTTAAAAACGACTTCTGGTGGTTTTTAGATGGCGAACAAACACTAGATCATCAATTTTATTACAAATTTAGTAAAAACTTGGCTGACTGAAGAAGTCTCAGATGGGGGTGTTACAATGATGGGGCTGACTGAAGAAGTCTCAGATGAGGGTGTTACAATGATGGCGCTGACTGAAGGAGTCTCAGATGGGGGTGTTACAATGATGGCGCCGACTGAAGGAGTCTCAGATGGGGGTGTTACAATGATGGGGCTGACTGAAGGAGTCTCAGACGGGGGGGTTTACAATGATGGGGCTGACTGAAGAAGTCTCAGATGGGGGTGTTACAATGATGGCGCTGACTGAAGGAGTCTCAGACAGGGGGGTTACAATGATGGGGCTGACTGAAGAAGTCTCAGATGGGGGTGTTACAATGATGGGGCTGACTGAAGAAGTCTCAGATGGGGGTGTTACAATGATGGGGCTGACTGAAGAAGTCTCAGATGGGGGTGTTACAATGATGGGGCTGACTGAAGGAGTCTCAGACGGGGGGGTTTACAATGATGGGGCTGACTGAAGAAGTCTCAGATGGGGGTGTTACAATGATGGCGCTGACTGAAGGAGTCTCAGATGGGGGTGTTACAATGATGGGGCTGACTGAAGAAGTCTCAGATGGGGGTGTTACAATGATGGGGCTGACTGAAGAAGTCTCAGATGGGGGTGTTACAATGATGGCGCTGACTAAAGGAGTCTCAGATGGGGGTGTTACAATGATGGGGCTGACTGAAGAAGTCTCAGATGGGGGTGTTACAATGATGGGGCTGACTGAAAAAGTCTCAGATGGGAGTGTTACAATGATGGGGCTGACTGAAGGAGTCACAGATGGGGGTGTTACAATGATGGGGCTGACTGAAGAAATCTCAGATGGGGGTGTTACAATGATGGGGCTGACTGAAAAAGTCTCAGATGGGAGTGTTACAATGATGGGGCTGACTGAAGGAGTCACAGATGGGGGTGTTACAATGATGGCTTTGGTGCATCCTACAGAATGGGCAGAAATAGTGAGAAAGCGGAAAAGGAATCAGCCGTGGCATGCCCCTGTACATCAATGAAAGATGGTGTGACAGTGTGAATGAGTGTGTGAGAAAGCAGAAAAGGAATCGGGCGATGGCATGCGCCTGTACATCAATGAAAGATGTTGTGACAGTGTGAATGAGTGTGTGAGAAAGCAGAAAAGGAATCAGCCGTGGCATGCGCCTGTACATCAATGAAAGATGGTGTGACAGTGTGAATGAGTGTGTGAGAAAGCAAGCGTGTACAAACAAAGGGTTGAACTGATCTCTGTGTCTCTGAGAACTTGATACTTGTCACACGAATTCAGCCGCATATTTGTGAATTTTGTGTATGCCCCAGTTAAACACTACCACTGTCTATGTTGTACAGACAGTTGCTCTGCTGTTCATGACCTTCCACTTATTTCCCCCCATGTTCCTTCTATTGTTTGAGATGCTAATCATTCTGACCTACTGAAAAGTTCTTCCTTCTTTCAGTTGACACGTGACCTGACCCTGTGACAAGACAATGGACTTTTGTCACAGATACATCCCCCATGCTCACACATCATTTCCCCTTCAACTCCTCAGTGAGGCCTGACACTGCCCTAGCTGGTTCCTGCCTACAGGCCCAAAACCCAGACTGAACCTGTTGTGGGAAACAGTGCGGAAGTGGGGGTGACTGAGTGCTGACGAGGGGAAAGGATGCCTGGAATGTACTGACTGGGCTGTGCTCATTGGTTCATTACACAATGTTCACCAGGCAACTGACGTTGTCACTGACTACATCTGTTTCTGTGAAGACATGACCGTTTCCTCAAAAACCGTAAAAAATCTACCCAATAAAAAAAACTGTGGATTACAAAGTCTCTCACAACATTTCATTCACATGAAAAGTAAACAACACTTCAGACAGGGAACAGAGAGGGCAGATAACAAATTCTTAGAAAGCTTAGGTGAGGATTATGTAAGGGACAAAGAGATTTTTTTTTAAAAAAACATAGAGCACCAATTTCTGACAGGAAGTGAAAAATGCAAGAGACATAACTCTTACTGGGAGAGAAACAGAAGACAAAAAGGCATTAGGCAGATGAACATGAATGAACAGAGGGAATTGTCGTATTAACTGAACACTTTTTGTTGTTGGTTTTGAAAGGGAATATTTAGCAAAGGAACTAAATGCAACAATATCAAAGCTGCATGAAAGAATCAGAGATGAGCAGGACTTTGACATCGATGACAGGGTGAAGAAAACCCTTGAACTGTTTGGTATGAACTCCTGTTTTGTCTTACATCCATCCTTTCTGTTTTACTTCAAAAATCCAAAAGAGTAAAATCACTAAACTAAAAGACCAGAATAGAAGAGATATTCAGTGTTATACCTGTGACTTGGGTCGAATGACAGGGTCCTCCACCATGAGAGAGCTGTGTTCAAAGGTCGGGGAGCCCCCGCTCACAGTGGCACGTCGCTGTTTGGCATCTGGCATGATGGGAAGATTGTACTGTGGAGACTCCGAGCCGGAGCGGAAAACATCGTTGTCTGTGTCGTTGCCGTCCCCTTCTGTCGTGTCACTCTTGTCTCTGCAGCACAGCGGAACACACACACTGGTGTTCTATTTTTGGTCAGGACATTGCATGGCAAGTGTAAAGCTTGGTCAGGACATTGCATGGCAAGTGTAAAGCTTGGTCAGGACATTGCATGGCAGGTGTAAAGCTTGGACAGGACATTGCATGGCAGGTGTAAAGCTTGGACAGGACATTGCATGGCAGGTGTAAAGATCGGTCAGGACATTGCATGGCAGGTGTAAAGTCTGATCAGGACACTGCATGGCAGGTGTAAAGATTGGTCAGGACATTGCATGGCAGGTGTAAAGCTTGGACAGGACATTGCATGGCAGGTGTAAAGCTTGGTCAGGGTCTCAGAAAAGCATGCCCTTGGGCCCATGGAAAACAGTGTGACATGTGATGCAGTGTGACATGTGATGCAGTGTGACATGTGATGCAGTCTGATAAGATAAGATAAGATAATGTTGCTTATAGCCCAGCCGACCGCAAAGGGCCACATCAGGGCTGTCACCACGTTAAAATCAACTCACCAGTCATTAAAAAAAAAACCCAAAAAAACCCAACCTTTCACACATCTCTTGAAATGACATCGTCTAGAAACGTACCAGAAACTTCATTAAAAATCTTTCTTCCGTAAAATCTCAAATCAGATGAAAAATGTTAATCTCTCTCAAAAACTCAAGGATCACATCAGGCGGGACATCCCTGAACAGGATCTTCATGGACTCCGCTGTAAAATGTTTGTGTCTCACATCGTGCAAGTCCCAACACTCTAAAAGAACATGTTTCATTGTGAGTGGCGCATGACATGGAATGCACCACGGAGCTTCTTCACTCTTTAAAAGGTAAGAATGGGTAAAATACGAATGGCCGGTGTGCAGCCGGCACAGAACCGTTTCCTCTTTATGACCTCCCGACGTAGATGGGAGGAAGTCCTTAAGGTTTGGACGGATCTGAAAGAGTTTGTTATTCGTCTGTGTGTTCCAATCCTCCTGCCAGAGGTCTCTCACATAATCGTTAATTTTGGGTTTCACATCTGAGCAGGGGATATAAGTGTTGGACAGTTTTTCTCTTGTCGCGTTCTTGGCTAAACGATCAACCATTTCGTTCCCGCCGATGCCAACATGACCAGGAACCCAAGCAAGAGTAATGTTGTAACCTGACATGTGATGCAGTCTGACATGTAACACAGTCTGACATGTGATGCAGACTGACATGTGATGCAGTGTGACATGTAACGCAGTTACATGTAACGCAGTGTGACATGTAATGCAGTCTGACATGTAACGCAGTGTGACATGTAATGCAGTCTGACATGTAACGCAGTTACATGTAATGCAGTCTGACATGTAATGCAGTGTGACATTTAACACAGTGTGACATGTAACGCAGTGTGACATGTAACGCAGTGTGACATGTAACGCAGTGTGACATGTAACGCAGTGTGACATTAATGCAGTGTGACATGTAACGCAGTGTGACATGTAACGCAGTCTGACATGTAACGCAGTGTGACATGTAACGCAGTGTGACATGTAATGCAGTGTGACATGTAACGCAGTGACATGTAATGCAGTCTGACATGTAATGCAGTCTGACATGTAACGCAGTTACATGTAATGCAGTCTGACATGTAGTGCAGTGTGACATGTAATGCAGTGTAACATGTAACGCAGTGTGACATGTAATGCAGTGTGACATGTAACGCAGTGTGACATGTAATGCAGTGTGACATGTAACGCAGTGTGACATGTAATGCAGTGTGACATGTAACGCAGTGTAACATGTAATGCAGTGTGACATGTAACGCAGTGTGGGGATGGCTTCCCGGCCCCCAACCTGTGGTGTAACACCCCATGCCTCTGCAAAGAAGCTGATATCTCTGAAGACAAAGTACAGCTGCCCCATCATGGCCAGTAGACCAGTACTGATATACATGCAGTCCCTTCACTGTGAGCAGACGTCCATATACATGCAGTCCCTTCACTGTGAGCAGACATCCAAAAGGTTCATGCAGTCCCTTCACTGTGAGCAGACGTCCAAAAGGTTCATGCAGTCCCTTCACTGTGAGCAGACATCCAAAAGGTTCATGCAGTCCCTTCACTGTGAGCAGACATCCAAAAGGTTCATGCAGTCCCTTCACTGTGAGCAGACATCCAAAAGGTTCATGCAGTCCCTTCACTGTGAGCAGACGTCCAAAAGGTTCATGCAGTCCCTTCACTGTGAGCAGACGTCCAAAAGGTTCATGCAGTCCCTTCACTGTGAGCAGACGTCCAAAAGGTTCATGCAGTCCCTTCACTGTGAGCAGACGTCCAAAAGGTTCATGCAGTCCCTTCACTGTGAGCAGACGTCCAAAAGGTTCATGCAGTCCCTTCACTGTGAGCAGACATCCAAAAGGTTCATGCAGTCCCTTCACTGTGAGCAGACATCCAAAAGGTTCATGCAGTCCCTTCACTGTGAGCAGACATCCAAAAGGTTCATGCAGTCCCTTCACTGTGAGCAGACGTCCAAAAGGTTCATGCAGTCCCTTCACTGTGAGCAGACGTCCAAAAGGTTCATGCAGTCCCTTCACTGTGAGCAGACGTCCAAAAGGTTCATGCAGTCCCTTCACTGTGAGCAGACATCCAAAAGGTTCATGCAGTCCCTTCACTGTGAGCAGACATCCAAAAGGTTCATGCAGTCCCTTCACTGTGAGCAGACATCCAAAAGGTTCATGCAGTCCCTTCACTGTGAGCAGACATCCAAAAGGTTCATGCAGTCCCTTCACTGTGAGCAGACATCCAAAAGGTTCATGCAGTCCCTTCACTGTGAGCAGACATCCAAAAGGTTCATGCAGTCCCTTCACTGTGAGCAGACATCCAAAAGGTTCATGCAGTCCCTTCACTGTGAGCAGACGTCCAAAAGGTTCATGCAGTCCCTTCACTGTGAGCAGACGTCCAAAAGGTTCATGCAGTCCCTTCACTGTGAGCAGACATCCAAAAGGTTCATGCAGTCCCTTCACTGTGAGCAGACATCCAAAAGGTTCATGCAGTCCCTTCCTTGTGAGCAGACATCCAAAAGGTTCATGCAGTCCCTTCACTGTGAGCAGACATCCAAAAGGTTCATGCAGTCCCTTCACTGTGAGCAGACATCCAAAAGGTTCATGCAGTCCCTTCACTGTGAGCAGACATCTAAAAGGTTCATGCAGTCCCTTCACTGTGAGCAGACATCCAAAAGGTTCATGCAGTCCCTTCACTGTGAGCAGACATCCAAAAGGTTCATGCAGTCCCTTCACTGTGAGCAGACATCCAAAAGGTTCATGCAGTCCCTTCACTGTGAGCAGACATCCAAAAGGTTCATGCAGTCCCTTCACTGTGAGCAGACATCCAAAAGGTTCATGCAGTCCCTTCACTGTGAGCAGACATCCAAAAGGTTCATGCAGTCCCTTCACTGTGAGCAGACATCCAAAAGGTTCATGCAGTCCCTTCACTGTGAGCAGACATCCAAAAGGTTCATGCAGTCCCTTCACTGTGAGCAGACATCCAAAAGGTTCATGCAGTCCCTTCACTGTGAGCAGACATCCAAAAGGTTCCTTGGGATAATGCTAATGAAAACAGAACCATGATACAAAACCAGGCTTAAACTCACCACAATGACAACAGAACCATGATACAAAATGAGGCTTAAACTCACCACAATGACAACAGAACCATGATACAAAACCAGGCTTAAACTCACCACAATGACAACAGAACCATGATACAAAACCAGGCTTAAACTCACCACAATGACAACAGAACCATGATACAAAACCAGGCTTAAACTCACCACAATGACAACAGAACCATGATACAAAACCAGGCTTAAACTCACCACAATGACAACAGAACCATGATACAAAACCAGGCTTAAACTCACCACAATGACAACAGAACCATGATACAAAACCAGGCTTAAACTCACCACAATGAAAAAACAATGGTCTAACCAGCATTCAAAACATTCAGCGAGATAATAACAATTATCCAACGGGCTTTCAAGCCTTACAGGATTACATCAATAAGGATGGAACAAGCATTCAAAATTCACAGCAACAAAATGATAGCAACGCAACACGTGTCAAAGACTGACAGAAAATAGTTTTTGCTATGTCCTATCACACACATAACATTGAATACACCAGGCAACACACACACACACACACACACACACACAACACACACACACACACACACACACACACATAAGCCCATATTGGCAAGCACAGAAGGCAAAGCGAGATAAAAAGACAACAGAAAGTAGATCAGCAAAGAAAACAAGGAAACTACACAAAACCAAACTCAGCCACACCTTGACATCCTGTCGTCTTCACTGTTTACAGACACACGTAAACCCTGGCTGATTGTTGTGATAACATCACTCCTCTTACCATGACGCACACAGCCTTACTCCTTTTTTTAAGAAATAGGGCCCTTGTTTACATTATTACTAGACTTGCCACATGGTTTTCCCAGAAATCCAACCAGGCCCTTCCCTGTGCTCCTATTCTTATCAGACTGTTGACCCTTGGGGCACACAGGCCAAGGACAGGCCACCTGGTCAGGCGACAGTTGCAACATGTGTCTGAAATGGCCAGTCAACCAGTGTGGCCACACAGCCCAGCTGATCATCAGACCTTAAAAATCAACCTTTTTTAAGCCTCTGATTCACACTGCCAACTTCTAGATTTTTGGCTGCATCAAAGCAAGGTAGACACATCTTATAATTGGTTTAGAGATCAATCCACAGAGAGGCTCTTCAGATGTATGTTTTGTTCTCACTTATTTCTATTCATGTGCTAAAAATTGTGAACATTTGTATGTCCTTTTACTTATACGACCAAAGCTGGCCACCAAAACTTCATGTTGAATGCCATTTTTAGGGAGGGGGGGGGGAGGTGAGGGAGAGGAGGAGATGAGAGGAGGGGGAGGAGGAAGGATGGCAAGTTGACTGGCTGTTCTTTGTACACTTCTTCACTACATGGCAATAAATCTGACTTCTCTCCCCTTGGTACTGGACTACACCACACACACTGGACAGGTTCAACATGGCAGATGTAATGCTGATTCTGTAGGCTACATGTCAATCATTGGACAGGTTCAACATGACAGATGTAATACTGATTCTGTAGGCTACATGTCAAACACTGGACAGGTTCAACATGACAGATGTAATACTGATTCTGTAGGCTACATGTCAAACACTGGACAGATTCAACATGACAGAAGTAATGCTGATTCTGTAGGCTATGTCAAACACTGGACAGGTTCAACACGACAGATGTAATGCTGATTCTGTAGGCTACATGTCAAACACTGGACAGATTCAGCATGACAGATGTAATACTGATTCTGTAGGCTACATGTCAAACACTGGACAGGTTCAAGATGACAGATGTAATGCTGATTCTGTAGGCTACATGTTAAACACTGGACAGATTCAACATGACAGATGTAATACTGATTCTGTAAGCTACATGTCAAACACTGGGCAGATTCAGCATGACAGATGTAATACTGATTCTGTAGGCTACATGTCAAACACTGGACAGATTTAGCATGACAGATGTAATACTGATTCTGTAGGCTACATGTCAAACACTGGACAGATTCAACATGACAGACGTAATACTGAATCTGTCGGCTACATGTCAAACACTGGACAGATTCAACATGACAGATGTAATGCTGATTCTGTACCAACAAGTCAACACAGCATAGGTTTTACTTACCAAGTAATATGATCTAGTCATCTACATCAGCGCTAAACTGACACCAACATCTGTCAATACCTCATGAAATACTTCATACTGACATCTGTCAACATCTGACATCTGTCAACACCAGATATCTATAAAAACATCGCTTAACACTGACATCAGACACCACACTAAACATCTGACAACACCACACTTCACACTGTCAACTGACAACACCACATTTCACACTGTCATCTGACAACACCACATTTCACACTGACATCTGACAACACCACACTTCACACTGTCATCTGACAACACCACATTTCACACTGTCATTTGACACCAACACATTTCACACTGTCATCTGACAACACCACACGTTACACTGACATCTGACAACACCACATTTCACACTGACAACACCACTATTCACACTGACATCTGACAACACCACACTTCACACTGTCATCTGACAACACCACATTTTACACTGACAACACCACACTTCACACTGTCATCTGACAACACCACATTTCACACTGTCATCTGACAACACCACACGTTACATTGACATCTGACAACACCACATTTCACACTGACAACACCACACTTCACACTGTCATTTGACACCACCACATTTCACACTGTCATCTGACAACACCACACTTCACACTGACATCTGACACACCACACTTCACACTGTCATCTGACAACACCACACTTCACACTGTCATCTGACAACACCACACTTCACACTGTCATCTGACAACACCACATTTCACACTGACAACACCACACTTCACACTGTCATCTGACAACACCACATTTCACACTGACAACACCACACTTCACACTGTCATCTGACAACACCACACGTTACACTGACATCTGACAACACCACATTTCACACTGACATCTGACAACACCACACTTCACACTGTCATCTGACAACATCACACTTCACACTGTCATCTGACAACACCACATTTCACACTGTCATCTGACAACACCACACTTCACACTGACAACACCACATTTCACACTGACATCTGACAACACCACACTTCACAATGACAACACCACACTTCACACTGTCATCTGACAACACCACATTTCACACTGACATCTGACAACACCACACAGTCACTTCACACTGACACCACCACATTTCACACTGACATCTGACAACACCACACTTCACACTGACATCTGACAACACCACATTTCACACTGACAACACCACACTTCACACTGTCATCTGACAACACCACACGTTACACTGACATCTGACAAACCACACTTCACACTGTCATCTGACAACACCACATTTCACACTGTCATCTGACAACACCACACGTTACATTGACATCTGACAACACCACATTTCACACTGATACACCACATTTCACACTGACATTTGACATCACCACACTTCACACTGTCATCTGACAACACCACATTTCACACTGTCATCTGACAACACCACACTTCACACTGTCATCTGACAACACCACATTTCACACTGACAACACCACACTTCACACTGTCATCTGACAACACCACACTTCACACTGTCATCTGACAACACCACACTTCACACTGTCATCTGACAACATCACATTTCACACTGTCATCTGACAACACCACATTTCACACTGACATCTGACAACACCACACTTCACACTGACAACACCACATTTCACACTGTCATCTGACAACACCACACTGTCATCTGACAACACCACACTTCACACTGACAACACCACATTTCACACTGTCATCTGACAACTTCACACTGTCATCTGACAACACCACACTTCACACTGTCATCTGACAACACCACACTTCACACTGTCATCTGACAACACCACATTTCACACTGTCATCTGACAACACCACACTTCACACTGACATCTGACAACACCACATTTCACACTGACATCTGACAACACCACACTTCACACTGACAACACCACACTTCACACTGACATCTGACAACACTACACTTCACACTGACAACACCACACTTCACACTGTCATCTGACAACACCACACTTCACACTGACATCTGACAACACCACACTTCAGACTGTCATCTGACAACACCACACTTCACACTGTCATCTGACACCACCACACTTCACACTGTCATCTGACAACACCACACTTCACACTGACATCTGACAACAACACACTTCACACTGTCATCTGACAACACCACACTTCACACTGTCATCTGACAACACACGTTACACTGTCATCTGACAACACCACATTTCACACTGTCATCTGACAACACCACACTTCAGACTGTCATCTGACAACACCACACTTCACACTGTCATCTTACAACACCACACTTCACACTGACAACACCACATTTCACACTCACATATGACAACACCACACGTTACACTGTCATCTGACAACACCACATTTCACACTGACAACACCACACTTCACACTGTCATCTGACAACACCACACTTCACACTGACATCTGACAACACCACACTTCACACTGAAAACACCACACTTCACACTGACACCTGACAACACCACACTTCACACTGACATCTGACAACACCACACTTCACACTGAAAAAAAACACACTTCACACTGACAACACCACACTTCACACTGACATCTGACAACAGCACACTTTACACTGAAAACACCACACTTCAAACTGACATCTGAAAACACCACACTTCACACTGACATCTGACAACAGCACACTTTACACTGACATCTGACAACAGCACACTTTACACTGAAAACACCACACTTCACACTGACAACACCACACTTCACACTGAAAACACCACACTTTAAACTGACATCTGACAACACCACACTTCACACTGACATCTGACAACACCACACTTTACACTAAAAACACCACACTTCAAACTGACATCTGACAATGCCACACTTCACACTGACATCTGACAACACCACACTTCACACTGAAAACACCACACTTCACACTGACAACACCACACCACACTGACAACACCACATTTCAAACTGACATCTGAAAACACCACACTTCACACTCACATTTGAACACACCACACTTCACACTAATATCTCACAACAGCACATTTCACACTGATGTCTAGAACACCACACCAACTTCACAATGACATTTGTCATATCAGGCTTCACACACACCCCACACACAGACATGCAGACACACTCACACACAACACAAATTCATATGCACACATGTACACACACACACACACACACACACACACACACACACACACACACACACACACACACAGTCACACCACACAGACACGCACACACGCACACAAACACACGCACACACATGTCACACACACACACACACACACACACACATATCACACACACACATATCACACAGACACACACATACAAACACACACATATCACACACAGACACAGACACACACACCAGTCAACACCAGACTTCATCTGTCAACACAGACATCGGTCAAAAACACATCTGTGAACACCAAACTACACCTACATGTGAACACTAGAGTTTATATGGATATCTGTCAACCTCAGATATCTTTCAACCTCATACATCTGTCAAGACCAGACATCTGTCAACCTCAGACATGTCAACCCCAGATATGTCAACACCAGACATCTGCAGACATGTCAGCCTCAGACATGTCAAGACCAGACATCTGTCAACCTCAGACATGTCAACCCCAGATATGTCAACACCAGACATCTGTAGACATGTCAGCCTCAGACATGTCAAGACCAGACATCTGTCAACCTCAGACATGTCCACACCAGACATCTGTCAACCTCAGACATGTCTGCACCAGACACCTGTCAATCTCAGACATGTCCACACCAGACACCTGTCAACCTCAGACATGTTCACACCAGACATCTGTCAACCTCAGACATGTCCACACCAGACATCTGTCAACCTCAGACATGTCCACACCAGACATCTGTCAACCTCAGACATGTCAACCCCAGAATGTCCACACCAGACATCTGTCAACCTCAGACATGTCCACACCAGACATCTGTCAACCTCAGACATGTCAACCCCAGAATGTCCACACCAGACATCTGTCAACCTCAGACATGTCAACACCAGACATCTGTCAACTTCAGACATGTCCACACTAGACACCTGTCAACCTCAGACATGTCCACACCAGATATCTGTCAACCTCAGGCATGTCAACCTCAGACATGTCCACACCAGACATCTGTCAACCCCAGACATCTGTCAACACCACATGTCACAGCCACATCTACCAAGGCCACATGTCACAGCCACATCTGCCAAGGCCACATGTCACAGCCACATCTGCCAAGGCCACATGTCACAGCCACATCTACCAAGGCCACATGTCACATCTACCAAGGCCACATGTCACATCTACCAAGGCCACATGTCACAGCCACATCTACCAAGGCCACATGTCACAGCCATATCTACCAAGGCCACATGCCACATCTACCAAGGCCACATGTCACAGCCACATCTACCAAGGCCACATGTCACAGCCACATCTACCAAGGCCACATGTCACAGCCACATCTACCAAGGCCACGTGTCACAGCTACCAAGGCCACGTGTCACAGCCACATCTACCAAGGCCACATGTCACAGCCACATCTACCAAGGCCACGTGTCACAGCCACATCTACCAAGGCCACGTGTCACAGCCACATCTACCAAGGCCACGTGTCACAGCCACATCTGCCAAGGCCACGTGTCACAGCCACATCTACCAAGGCCACATGTCACAGCCACATCTACCAAGGCCACATGTCACAGCCACATCTACCAAGGCCACATGTCACATCTACCAAGGCCACATGTCACAGCCACATCTACCAAGGCCACATGTCATATCTACCAAGGCCACATGTCACAGTCACATCTACCAAGGCCACATGTCACATCTACCAAGGCCACATGTCACATCTACCAAGGCCACATGTCACAGTCACATCTACCAAGGCCACACATGTCACATCTACCAAGGCCACATGTCACATCTACCAAGGCCACATGTCACAGTCACATCTACCAAGGCCACATGTCACATCTACCAAGGCCACATGTCACATCTACCAAGGCCACATGTCACAGTCACATCTACCAAGGCCACATGTCACATCTACCAAGGCCACATGTCACAGTCACATCTACCAAGGCCACAAGTGACAGCCCAATCCATCAGGGCAGACATGCCTGGAGCCACACACACACTCACTCCTCTTGTCACACAACTGCCCTTCTCCACAGGCCGACAGAGCCACACTGAGCGACAATGCGCGGTAAAACACTGCACGGTGGTGGCCTACAGTCCTGACCCTGACATCAGCAGAAATACTTCCTGCATTGACTCACTCACTGTTCAGTGGGATCCACAGCAGGGGTGGGGGGGGGGGGGGGTAGTGGTGAGGTGGGGGCAGGGCTGTGGCGTATTGGGGTGTGGCCCTCATGCCTCAGGGAGAACAAAAGGACAGACATACAGATATACACACACATGCGCATGCACACACGCACACACACACAGACACACACGCACACACACACACACACACAAACATATACATTCATGTGTGCATGCATGCTCATGAGTATGCACACACAGACCTATACACACACTCACAAATGCTAACACACCTGCACATGCAAGCAATATTTTGAAAAAAAATCAACAATGATTATGAATGTGCTGAAGCTGAGGGTAAGAATGATACTGATCATGATTAAAGCCACCTTCAACAGCAACAATGAACTATGATACTGATCATGATTAAAGCCACCTTCAACAGCAACAATGAACTACTAACTAACAACATACAAACAGGGTGGGCTGTACACACTGCATGCATGTGCACTTGCATGTAAGCACAAATAATCCGGGGCTCATCCTCCGTTTTGGTAAAAACTGAAACCCCAAATATAAACAGAGCCATATCCCTGCATGACCCTAGAAGGAGCACACAGACATGCTGGGTGAACACTGAGAGCAAAGAGTCCTTTTCCTAATGTAGGTCAAAACACATCAGCCAAATACACCCCCACAGTATACCTGTCAACCCACACAGTCTCCCCACATTCTTGTGTGCTCAACTGGATTCTTCTGGGCGACACACACTACTTCCCCTTTTGATTTTCACTTCTTTTTTCTGTATGTAACCTTCACTCTCTGCACTGGTCTCTACAGCAATTGTTGTTTTTTTTCTGCTTAAAGTGTTTGTCCCAGGAAACGAAGGCAAAATACATACGAACACACAAGATACAAAGCAACACTGATTTAACATGCAATATGAAACAGACAAAATGATACAAAAATGTGCCTTCAGATTGTGTGAACAACAAGACTGGATCAAAAATGCACAAAAACATTACTGCCCATATCACAGTCGGCATGAAAAAGCTAGTTTCAGTTTCTGCTAGCACTGAGGCACATCCCTGACAGTGTTTGTCCCTGACTGTCTTATTTATCTTCATCCCATCCCTGACAGCGTTTATCCCTGACTGTCTTATTTATCTTCATCCTAGACAGTGTTTGTCCCTGTCCATCATGTTTATCTTCATTCCTAACAGTGTTTATCCCTGTCCATCATGTTTATCTTCATTCCTAACAGTGTTTATCCCTGTCCATCATGTTTATCTTCATTCCTAACAGTGTTTATCCCTGTCCATCATGTTTATCTTCATTCCTAACAGTGTTTTATCCCTGTCCATCATGTTTATCTTCATTCCTAACAGTGTTTATCCCTGTCCATGTTTATCTTCATTCCTAACAGTGTTTATCCCTGTCCATCATGTTTATCTTCATTCCTAACAGTGTTTATCCCTGTCCATCATGTTTATCTTCATTCCTAACCGTGTTTATCCCTGACTGTCTTGACTGTCTTGTTTATCTTCATCCCTGACAGTGTTTGTCCCAGTCTTGTTTATCATCATTCCTGAGGTGCCCATCTTCACCCTGAAAGTATGTCTTTTCATCAGACGTGCACAGACAAAAGGGAAAATCAACAGGAGTATGACTGCTGACGAAACACACCTGGATGGAAAGGTGGGATAATCAAGCCAGCATCATCAAGGGATTGACAGGTAGGTGAGAGAGAGAGAGGGGGGGGAGAGAGAGAGAGAGGGGGGGAGGGGGGGGAGGGAGGAGAGAGAGAGTGAGAGAGAGAGGGGGGGAGGGAGAGAGAGAGAGAGAGAGAGAGAGAGAGAGAGAGAGAGAGAGAGAGAGCAGCCTTAGCAATCAGCAGATCTCACTCTGGAGAGAGACCTGGACTGGTGTTTGCTGCCTTGTTGGTGATCAGGAAGTGAAATCCTGTCTTCCTGACAAACAGTGGTCCACACCAATACCCAATGGGGGGGGGGGGGGGGGGGGAGTAATATGGGGGAGAGGAGATAGAGGGGGAAGAAGGGAGAGGAGAAGGATATGGAGATCCAGGAAGTGAAGTCAGTTTATGCACGAAAACAAAACAAGGCAAAGAAAGACTGGAAACTACTGGAGCAGGAATGTGTGTGTGTGTGGGGTGTAAACTTAAACAGTATTATAACAGCGTGGGGTGTGTGGGGTGTAACTTAGCATTATAACAGGCGTGGTGTGTGGGGTGTAACTTAGTATTATAACAGGCGTGGGTGTGTGGGTGTAACTTAGTATTATAACAGCGTGGGTGTGTGGGGTGTAACTTAGTATTATAACAGGCGTGGGTGCGTGGGTGTAACTTAGTATTATAACAGGCGTGGGTGCTGGGGTGTAACTTAGTATTATAACAGGCGTGGGTGTGTGGGGTGAACTTAGTATTATAACAGGCGTGGGTGTGGGGTGTAACTTAGTATTATAACAGCGGGGTGTGGGGTGTAACTTAGTATTATAACAGGCGTGGGTGTGTGGGGTGTAACTTAGTATTATAACAGGCGTGGGTGTGTGGGGTGTAACTTAGTATTATAACAGGCGTGGGTGTGTGGGGTGTAACTTAGTATTATAACAGGCGTGGGTGTGTGGGGTGTAACTTAGTATTATAACAGGTGTGGGTGTGTGGGGTGTAACTTAGTATTATAACAGGCGTGGTGTGTGGGGTGTAACTTAGTATTATAACAGCGGTGGTTGTGTGGGGTGTAACTTAGTATTATAACAGGCGTGGGTGTGTGGGGTGTAACTTAGCATTATAACAGGCGTGGGTGTGTGGGTGTAACTTAGTATTATAACAGGCGTGGGTGTGTGGGGTGTAACTTAGTATTATAACAGGCGTGGGTGTGTGGGGTGTAACTTAGTATTATAACAGGCGTGGTGTGTGGGTGTTACTTAGTATTATAACAGGCGTGGGTGTGTGGGGTGTAACTTAGTATTATAACAGCTGGGTGTGTGGGGTGTAACTTAACCAGTATTATAACAGGTGTGGGTGTGGGGTGTAACTTAGACAGTATTATAGCAGGTGTGGGTGTGTGGGGTGTAATTTAGACGTATATAACAGGCGTGGGTGTGTGGGTGTAACTTAAACAGTATTATAACAGGCGTGGGTGTGTGAGGTGTAACTTAGTATTATAACAGCGTGGGTGTGTGGGTGTAACTTAAACAGTATTATAACAGGTGTGGGTGTGTGGGGTGTATCTTAGTATTATAACAGCGTGGGTGTGTGGGGTGTAACTTAGACAGTATTATAACAGGCGTGGTGTGTGGGGTGTAACTTAAACAGTATTATAACAAGTGTGGGTGTGATGGGTGTAACTTAGACAGTATTATAACAGGCGTGGGGTGTGGGGTGTATCTTAGTATTATAACAGGCGTGGTGAGTGGGGTGTAACTTAGACAGTATATAACAGTGTGGGTGTGTAGGGTGTAACTTAGTACTGTAATACCAGGTGTGGGTGTGTGGGGTGTATCTTAGTACTGTAATACAGGTGTGGGTGTGTGGGGTGTAACTTATATTATAACAGGTGTGGGTGTGTGGGGTGTAACTTAGACAGTATTATAACAGGTGTGGGTGTGTGGGTGTAACTTAGTATTATAACAGGTGTGGGTGTGTGGGGTGTAACTTAGTACTGTAATACAGGTGTGGGTGTGTGGGGTGTAACTTAGACAGTACTATAACAGGTGTGGTGTGTGGGTGTAACTTAGTATTATAACAGGTGTGGGTGTGTGGGGTGTAACTTAGACAGTATTATAACAGGTGGGTGTGTGGGGTGTAACTTAGTATTATAACAGGTGTGGGTGTGTGGGTGTAACTTAGACAGTAATTATAACAGGTGTGGGTGTGTGTGGTGTAACTTAGACAGTACTATAACGGTGTGGGTGTGTGGGTGTAACTTAGTATTATAACAGGTGTGGGTGTGTGGGGTGTAACTTAGACAGTATTATACAGGTGTGGTGTGTGGGGTGTAAACTAGTATTATAACAGTGTGGGTGTGTGGGTGTAACTTAGACAGTATATAACAGGTGTGGGGTGGGTGTAACTTAGTTATAACAGGTGCGGGTGTGGGGTGTAACTTAGTACTGTAATACATGTGTGGGTGTGTGGGGTGTAACTTAGACAGTATTATAACAGGTGTGGGTGTGGGGTGTAACTTAGACAGTATTATAACAGGTGTGGTGTGTGGGGTGTAACTTAACAGTATTATAACAGGTGTGGGTGTGTGGGGTGTAACTTAGTATTATAACAGGTGTGGGTGTGTGGGGTGTAACTTAGACAGTATATAACAGGTGTGGGTGTGTGGGTGTAACTTAGACAGTTATATACAGTGTGGTGTGTGGGTGTAACTTAAACAGTATTATAACAGTGGGTTGTGGGTGTAACTTAGTACTGTAATACAGGTGTGGGTGTGTGGGGTGTAACTTAGACAATATTAACAGGTGTGGGTGTGTGGGGTGCATCTAGACGTATTATAACAGGTGGGTGTGGGGGGGTACTTAGACAGTATTATAACAGGTGTGTGTGTGGGGTGTAACTTAGACAGTATTATAACAGGTGTGGGTGTGTGGGGTGTAACTTAGACAGTATTATAACGGGTTTGGGTGTGTGGGGTGTATCTTAGACAGTAGTATAACAGGTGTGGGTGTGTGGGGTGAACTTAGTACTGTAATACAGGTGTGGGTTTGTGGGTTGTAACTTAGACAATATTTATAACAGGTGTGGGTGTGTGGGGTGTAACTTAGTATTATAACAGTGTGGGTGTGTGGTGCATCTTAGACAGTATTATAACAGGTGTGGGTGTGTGGGGTGCATCTTAGACGTATTATAACAGGTGTGGGTGTTGGGTTATCTTAGACAGCATAATAACAGGTGTGGTGTTTGGGTGTATCTTAAAACTGTATTATAACAGGTGTGGGTGTGTGGGGTGTAATTTAGTACTGTAATACAGGTGTGGTGTGTGGGGTATACTTAGACATATTATAACAGATATGGGTGTGTGGGTGTAACTAGTATTATAACAGGGTGGGTTGGGTGCATCTTAGAGTATTATAACGGTGTGGGTGTGGGGTTGCATCTTAGACATATTATAACAGGTGTGGGTGTATCTTAGACAGTATTATAACAGGTGTGGGTGTGTGGGTGTATCTTAAACCGTATTATAACAGGTGTAGGTGTGTGGGGTGTAACTTAGTACTGTAAACAGGTGTGGGTGTGTGGGGTGTAACTTAGACAGTATTATAACAGGTTGTGGGTGTGTGGGGTGTAACTTAGTATTATAACAGGCGTGGGTGTGTGGGGTAACTTAAACAGTATTATAAACAGGCGTGGTGTGTGGGGTGTAACTTAGTATTATAACAGGCGTGGGTGTGTGGGGTGTAACTTAACAGTATTAACAGGTGGGGTGTGGGGTGTATCTTAGTATTATAACAGGCGTGGGTGTGTGGGGTGTAACTAGACAGTATTATAAACAGGCTGTGGGTGTGTGGGTGTAACTTAACGTATTATAACAGGTGTGGTGTGTGGGGTGTAACTAGACAGTATATAACAGGCGTGGGGGTGTGGGGTGTATCTTAGTATTATAACAGGCGTGGGTGTGTGCGTGTTACTTAGACAGTATTATAACAGTGTGGGTGTGTAGGGTGTAACTTAGTACTGTAATACAGTGTGGTGTGTGGGGTGTACTTAGTACTGTAATACAGGTGTGGGTGTGTGGGGTGTAACTTAGTATTATAACAGTGTGGGTGTGTGGGGTGTAACTTAGACAGTATATAACAGTGTGGGTGTGTGGGTGTAACTTAGTATTATAACAGGTGTGGGTGTGTGGGGTGTAACTTAGTACTGTAATACAGGGTGTGGTGTGTGTGGGTGTAACTTAGCAGTATTATAACAGGTTGGGTGTGGGGGTGTAACTAGACAGTACTATAACAGGTGTGGGGTGTGGGTGTAACTGTTTATATAACAGGTGTGGGTTTGTGGGTGTAACTTAGACAGTATTATAACAGGGTGGGTGTGTGGGGTGTAACTTAGTATTATAACAGGTGTGGGTGTGTGGGGTGTACTTAGACAGTATTATAACAGGTGTGGGTGTGTGGGGTGTAACTCAGTACAGTACTATAACAGTTGGGTGTGTGGGGTGTAACTTAGTATTATAACAGTGTGGGTGTGTGGGGTGTAACTTAGACAGTATATATAACAGTGTGGTGTGTGGGGTGTAACTTAGTATTAAACAGGTGTGGGTGTGTGGGTGTAACTGACAGTATATAACAGGTGTGGTGTGTGGGGTAACTTAGTATATAACAGGTGTGGGTGTGTGGGTGTTAACTTAGTACTTGTAATACAGGTGTGGGTGTGTGGGGTGTAACTTAGACAGTATTATAACAGTGGGGGTGGGGGTACTAGACAGTATTATAACAGTGTGGTGTGTGGGGTGTAACTTAAACAGTATTAAACATGTGTGGGTGTGTGGGGTGTAACTTAGTATTATAACAGTGTGGGTGTGTGGGGTGTAACTTAGACAGTATTATAACAGGTGTGGGTGTGTGGGGTGTAACTTAGACAGTATTATAACAGGGTGGTGTGTGGGGTGTAACTTAAACAGTAATTATAACAGGTGTGGGTGTGTGGGGTGTAACTTAGTACTGTAATACAGGTGTGGGTGTGTGGGGTGTAACTTAGACAATATTATAACAGGTGTGGGGTGTGGGGTGCATCTTAGAACAGTATTATAACAGGTGTGGGTGTGTGGGGTGTAACTTAGACAGTATTATAACAGGTGTGGGTGTGGGGTGTAACTAGACAGTATTAATAACAGGTGTGGGTGTGTGGGGTGTAACTTAGACAGTATTATAACAGGTGTGGGTGTGTGGGTGTATCTTAGACAGTAGTATAACGGTGTGGGTGTGTGGGGTGTAACTTAGTACTGTAATACAGGTGTGGGTTTGTGGGGTGTGACTTAGACAATATTATAACAGGTGTGGGTGTGTGGGTGTAACTTAGTATTATAACAGGTGTGGGTGTGTGGGGTGCATCTAGACAGTATTATAACAGGTGTGGTGTTGTGGGTGCATCTTAGACAGTATTATAACAGGTGTGGGTGTGTGGGTGTATCTTAGACAGTATTATAACAGGTGTGGGTGTTTGGGATGTATCTTAAACTGTATTATAACAGGTGTGGGTGTGTGGGGTGTAATTTAGTACTGTAATACAGGTGTGGGTGTGTGGGTGTAACTTAGACAATATTATAACAGATATGGGTGTGTGGGGTGTAACTTAGTATTATAACAGTGTGGGGTGTGGGGTGCATCTTAGACAGTATTATAACAGGTGTGGGTGTGTGGGTGCATCTTAGACATTATTATAACAGGTGTGGGTGTGTGGGTGTATCTTAGACAGTATTATACAGGTGTGGGTGTGTGGGTATCTAAACCGTATTATAACAGGTGTAGGTGTTGGAGGGTAACTTAGTACTGTAATACAGGGTGCGGTGTGTGGGGATGTAACTTAGACAGTATTATAACAGGTGTGGGTGTGTGGGTGTTAACTTAGTATTATAACAGGTGTGGGTGTGTGGGGTGTAACTTAGACAGTATTATAACAGGTGTGGGTGTGTGGGGTGTAACTTAGACAGTATTATAACAGGTGTGGTGTGTGGGGTGTATCTTAGACAGTATTATAACAGGTGTGGGTGTGTGGGATGTAATATATTAAACCATATTACATCACCGTGTTCCCAGTGTTCACACCCAACTAACCCAGCAGCCATATTTCACTCTTTGACAACTGTCCTGGATATTGTGTGGACATTTTCAGCAGAAAAAGTATTAAATTAGCAAGTGTTTTTTTTTTTTTAAAGTTGAAAGAGCATGCATGTATTTTTTTTTTCTCCTCTCAGAGATGCATTGATGATGTTATTGAATAAATCTTCAATGCATCATCCCAAAAAATGACATGATCCTGCACTATGACATCATCCTGTACAGTGACATATACATCCTATATATCATCTTCATGATGATGTTATCCCACATGGAAAGTAATTATGACATCATCAATGCATCATCCCCTATGAAGTGATCCTATATAAAAAACATCATTCTATAAAGTGACATCATCTTCCAGGAAGGTATCTCACATGATATCAATGTACAAAATGACATCATCAAAGCTTCATCCCACATAACATGATTCTACAAGGACCTAATTTTATCATTCTACTATTCATTACAAGGAAACAACTGACTGCTGTGATAACTCATGTGTCTGCTGACTAGAGAAAGTGTGTAATGTGTGTATTTACATGTGTGTGTGTGTGTGTGTGTGTGTGTGTGTGTGTGTGTGTGTGTGTGTGTGTGTGTGTGTGTGTGTCATGTATGTGCGTGTACATGTCTGTGTGTATGTGTATTGGTGTGTACACATGCATGTTTTTGTGCATGCCAACATGGACAGACATGCATACATACATGTGAGTGAGCGTGTGTGAGTGTGTACGCTTGCATGTGTGCATGTATGCACGCATGTGTACTGTGTGTTGTCCCTGTCCTTGCACACACAACGATGCAACATGCAAGTCACCCCTACAACCATACTGTCAAACATCAAGAGAGGGCCATGCAAGTCACCCCTACAACCATACTGTCAAACATCAAGAGAGGGCCATGCAAGTCACCCCTACAACCATACTGTCAAACATCAAGAAAGGGCCATGCAAGTCACCCCTACAACCATACTGTCAAACATCAAGAAAGGGCCATGCAAGTCACCCCTACAACCATACTGTCAAACATCAAGAGAGGGCCATGCAAGTCACCCCTACAACCATACTGTCAAACATCAAGAGAGGGCCATTCAAGTCACCCCTACAACCATACTGTCAAACATCAAGAGAGGGCCATGCAAGTCACCCCTACAACCATACTGTCAAACATCAAGAGAGGGCCATGCAAGTCACCCCTACAACCATACTGTCAAACATCAAGAAAGGGCCATGCAAGTCACCCCTACAACCATACTGTCAAACATCAAGAGAGGGCCATGCAAGTCACCCCTACAACCATACTGTCAAACATCAAGAGAGGGCCATGCAAGTCACCCCTACAACCATACTGTCAAACATCAAGAAAGGGCCATTCCCCCCTCCCTTCCCATCCACCCCCCACCCCCATCCTAACCCTGCTCCCCATCTTTCTATCTTTCTCTGTTACAAGCAAAGATTTGACGCCCTTTCAATCAAAACCCAAAAAAACAAACGCACGAACAAACTAGGCCATAGATGGCCAAATCAACTCAGCCAGCAAGACAAGGAAACAAAGGGCCTACAAAGGACAGACAGACAGACACAAAAGCCCCTTTCACTTCCCCAGAAAGGCATTCCCTACAGGAAAGGGATATCCTTCCACTCAGTCACATTTCATATTGTGGAGGGCAAAACCAGCATGGTCGCAAATAAGACGCTCTTTCCCCCATACTGGTGCTGTCCACTTCAGAGTGTCCTATTTCTCCCTCTTCTGTGACAGCCCTGATGTGGCCCTTTGCGGTCGGCTGGGCTATAAGCAACATTATCTTATCCCTATTCTGTGAATGTGTGTGCACACATAAAAACTTTTTAAAAAATCCACACACACACAAACTTGTACACATTCATGCAGGTGTGTGTACACACACACACACACACACACACACACACACACACACACATACACACACACACACACAAGCACACACCATTTACACACACACATACACACACACACACTTGTTCACACTCATGCAGATGCGCACACACACACACACACACACACACACACACACACACACACACACACACACACACACACACACTCACACACACACACACACACACACACACACACACACTCACACACACACACACACACACACACACATACACACACACACACACACACACACACCACTTGCACCCACAGACACAGACACACGTATCTGTTATCTGCATTCATACAAACATGAGCACACACACATCTGTGTGCCTGCAATTTGTTGCTGGAATATTTCTTGTCAGAAACAACAAGTACCACCAAGAAACTGATGAATTTAGTTTTCTGATCCTGATTTCTTCACCATTCCAATCTCGCAGAAAACATTTTTAATAACAACTTTACTTGACAATGCTCTGAAGATTTTCCACAGAAATTAAAGAACAGAAATTGTCTACAACGCCGACAATTTCTGTTTATTCATTTCTATCAAAAATCTTCAGAGCATCCTCAAAGAAAGTTCTTATTCATAATTTAAAAAAAAAAGTTCTATGGAAAGTCTTCAGAGCATCCTCAAAACTCTTCATGTGAAAAAGAAGGCTGGCAGTTAAGAAATCATTTACGCCCCCCCCCCCCCCCCCCCCCAACTTCCTCCACCACCCCAGACCTGCCCAGAGTGCACCTTGCCCATGCTGTGTGTGGTGGCCATCTTCTTTGTGGGTGGGGCAGTTTTCATCCCCCCCCTTTCCTCCCCCCTCCCCCCCCCCCCCCCAACTTCCTCCACCACCCCAGACCTGCCCAGAGTGCACCTTGCCCATGCTGTGTGTGGTGGCCATCTTCTTTGTGGGTGGAGCAGTTTTCATCCCCCCCCCCCTTCCTCCCCCCTCCCCCCCAACTTCCTCCACCACCCCAGACCTGCCCAGAGTGCACCTTGCCCAGCTGTGTGTGGTGGCCATCTTCTTTGTGGATGGAGCAGTTTTCATCCCCCCCCTTCCTCCCCCCCCCCCTCCCCCCCCCCCAACTTCCTCCACCACCCCAGACCTGCCCAGAGTGCACCTTGCCCAGCTGTGTGTGGTGGCCATCTTCTTTGTGGGTGGGGCAGTTTTCATCCCCCCCCCCCTTCCTCCCCCCTCCCCCCTTTTTTTTTCCCCCACTGTATGACCAGCTTTCTTGGAGGAGCTGGTGTGGAGCGAGCCTCTGTGACCCCTGTGACTGCGCCGTGAACCCTGTGACTGCGCCGTGAACCCTGTGACTGCGCCGTGAACCCTGTGACTGCCCTGTGAACCCTGTGACTGCCCTGTGACCCCTGTGACCCCTGTGACTGCCCTGTGAACCCTGTGACTGCCCTGTGAACCCTGTGACTGCCCTGTGAACCCTGTGACTGCCCTGTGACCCCTGTGACTGCCCTGTGAACCCTGTGACTGCCCTGTGAACCCTGTGACTGCGCTGTGACCCCTGAGACTGTGCTGACCCCTGTGACTGCCCTGTGAACCCTGTGACTGCCCTGTGAACCCTGTGACTGCCCTGTGAACCCTGTGACTGCGCTGTGAACCCTGTGACTGCCCTGTGAACCCTGTGACTGCGCTGTGACCCCTGAGACTGCCCTGACCCCTGTGACCCCTGTGACTGCGCTGTGACCCCCGTGACTCCCTTGTGAACACTGTGGCTGTGCTGTGAACACTGTGACTGTGCTGTGAGTGACCCCTGTGACTGTGCTGAGACCCCCGTGACTCCCCTGTGAACACTGTGGCTGTGGTGTGAACCTTGTGACTGTGCTGTGACTGCCCTCTGTCTGTGCTGTGAACCCTGTGACTGTGCTGTAAACCCTGTGACTGCCTTGTCACTTCTGTGACTGCCCTGTGACTTCTGTGACTGCCCTGTGACCTCTGTGACTGCCCTGTGACCTCTGTGACTGCCCTGTGACCTCTGTGACTGCCCTGTGATTTCTGTGACTGCCCTGTAACCTCTGTGACTGCCCTGTGACCTCTGTGACTGCCTGTGACCTCTGTGACTGCGCTGTGAACTCTGTGACTGCCCTGTAACCTCTGTGACTGCCCTGTGACCTCTGTGACTGCCCTGTAACCTCTGTGACTGCCCTGTGACCTCTGTGACTGCCTGTGAGCTCTATGACTGCGCTGTGAACTTTGTGACTGCCCTTTAACCTCTGTGACTGCGCTGTGACCTCTGTGACTGCGCTGTGAACTCAGTGACTGCCCTGTAACGTTTGTATCTTTCTGGAGAGCTGCAAGGAGCCAGCCTCTGTGGACAGTCAGGAAGAATTCTGCTTGGTTGAACACCTCACTGGGGAGCAACCTATACTCTTCCAGTGTTGCTTCCTATGGTGCAACAACACAACAAAAGCTGATTTCTCCTGGGACTTCAGGGACAAGGAGGGACTTCAAGGTGCAAGGATCCGTGGGGTCCTTGTTAGCCTTTTTCTGGTGTGGGGAATGGGAGAACAAAACTTTTTTTTCACCAGCCGCCGTGGCGAAGTGGTTAGCGTCGCGGACTCCTGGCTGGGAGGTCGTGGGTTCGAATCCCATCAGAATCATGTGGGTTTTTCTGCCCCGACCGGCTCCTACCCAGAGTTGAGTTTGCTACGGGCTCAGTTGGGAAGACTGGGACCACACAGTCAAGTTTCATCCACTTAATAGATGCGTTTCTGAGAGTGTTGCTCAAATTTCCTGACCAACACTGCAGGTGCCATGTAGTCTCAGACCGAAATGAAAATCCATAGCATCACCTTAATCATCCTCATTCTCATCGATCAGCATTTTTAAAAAAATGTCTCAAATTCTGTGGCCCTTCATGCCCTGCTCTCATGGTGACCTCAATTTCAATGTCCTCTTCACGTCTGTGGTCTTGGTTTGGTTCCGTCGGGGTCACCGGTATCGGCGAGTCCATGGGGGCTGTCGTTGGATGGAGGTGGTGGCGCCCTCCGGAGGGAGAGCTCACTCACGCCGGCTCCGCGACTAAGCAATTATTGTTGTCAGTAGGGGGCTTAGTAGGTGGTGTCCTGCGTATGTTAGATCAGAACAGGTGCCACTGAACACCACCGAAGTGACTCGGCAGCAGTGCAGTGTCTCCTCCGGTGGGTTGCCTCTTGACAACTTGACACGGACTGCTCCCTGTGGATTGCCAGTGCCGGGGCTGCGGCGGGGCCGACCGGGCTGTGGCTGTGGACGGGGTGTCAGAATGAGCAGTGTGGGTGCACTGCCTCTGAGGTGCCGCAGAGGTTGGGACAGCAAAAAAAAAAAAAAAAAAAAAACGAACTTTTTATTCATTGAAAATAGTTGGATGAGGTAATGCTTTTTCCTATTGTTTGGATTTTGATGTGAAGGGCCTTTTTTTTCCTTATTGTGGATCAGCTAGAATTGTTGGTAAAATTTTGCTTTTGACCGGCTGAGAGCTGGGCTTGAAGTAAAAGAACTTATGAGAGACTCCCTTCTTTTGAACTTGGCTCACAGTGACTCATCTTGAGAGTGGGGTGGGTGGGGTGGGTGGAGAAGGTACAGAAATTCAAGGAATTCCCCAAGGAATATAAAGCGTTTTTTTCTTTCATACTGGGACGCCTTCTACTTCTCCTTGATAAGGTCTTTTGCAGTTCAGACAAATCAGTCTCTTTTCATTTAACTGTTTTGCGAACGTCTCCTTTACGGTGAAGGAGTTCATTCACTGCCGGTGTGCATTCCAACTTGAGGAGCAAGGCAGTGACCTCCCCTGCGTGGCGGGCACAGGTTTGTGTTGATGCTGTATCGTGTGTTTAGAAGTATTCCTGAGTGAAACCTGGAAGTATGAAGATGACACTGAACACCTTCCAGGATACTTTGGCTGTCTGAGTCTCTCAGATGTGATGACTATCCTGGAGCCGCTCTCCTGAGTGCCATGACTGGATGAGAGTCAGGACTGTAGTTTCCTTGGTGTAAATTATGTGTGGAATTTGTGATGTCAGACGTGTGTTTTGTGTCCTGAGTGCCATGACTGGATGAGAGTAAGGACTGTAGTTTCCTTGGTGTAAATTATGTGTGGAATTTGTTATGTCAGACGTGTGTTTTGTGGCCAGCTGGCTGCTTAGCGGACGGTACTCGGTGATATTTCTGTGTGAGTACTCTCCCTTGCCTCCCAGATTGCTTGTCACCACACGCATGCACACATCCACTCAGAAAGCCGGTGACAATCTTATAAGACTGAAAATCTCTTTCCATTTATGCTGGGAAAAAAAAAAGAAAGAAAAACCAACAACCAAAACAAAACTTTTTCTTTTAGAAAAAAGGAAAAATACCAGAAAGAAACAAAAGAAAGAAACTGGCCTTCACATTAAATGTGATGAACACACTAAACACTGCTCTGATCATCTGATCAGGTGTCCTGGTGTAACTGGTTTATTCAGTTGAAGTTTTTGTTTGTTTGGTTGTATGCAAGATTGTTTTATGGCGTAATACACAGCAAAAAACAAAAAGTATGGGTGCACAGGTCTGTGATGACAGAGGTCTACATTGCCCCCTCATACTACCCTGTAACTACAGTCTGCTAGCGAACCAACCAATGCACACACCAGGAGTTTGAAAGTAAAGGAAACAGACAACAGCACATAAAAAAAAATGACTTCACTCGACATCCAAGAACAGTTTGCGGTAACACTTGATTGTTTTACTATCTTTGAAGTGGCCGCGCCCATTGTGAGCACCACTTTTCCTGCTGATCTGAAGAAGCAATGAAGAGCTGACAGCCACAGAATATTAAACATTAAACTAACTGACGTCAGGCTGCAAGTGAATAGAGTCAATGATTTCAAGACAGGAGGAAAAATGATAGAAGATAAAGAAGTGTCAAAAGGACAGGAAAACCCGTGACACAATGAGAGAGAGAGAGAGAGAGAGAGAGAGAGAGAGAACAACTGAGAGAGACAGAGTGAGAGAGAGAGACAGAGAGAGAAAGAGACAGGGGGAGAAATGGTAGTGGGAGGAGAGAGAGTGAAACATTTTTTACTTAGTGGGGGAGAGATAAACACTTTTTACTTAGTGGGGGGAGAGATAAACACTTTTTACTTAGTGGGGGGAGAGAGAAACACTTTTTACTTAAGATGGGAGAGGGAGAGAAACACTTTTTACTTAAGGGGGGAGAGAGAGAAACATTTTTTACTGTTGTTGTTGTTGTTGTCGTACCCTGGCTAAAAGACTCCAGGGATCATCCGAACAGCCGAAGCATTTGAACACTATGGCACAAATGCATCAGCTGGGGATGAGAACATTACGTGTGTGACCGTTTTTGATTACCCCGCCACATGGGCAGCCACACTCCGACTTCGGGGGATTTGAGAGACTGTGTTATGCTAGGAGCTTGTCACGACTGAAGACAATCCCCACATAACTATGCAGAGCATAACAACATTTTGATGTAGCCTTGGTGTTCTGGCCTATGTCAATTGGTCTGACACAGCCTTAAGCCAAGGCGGTAAACATTTTTTACTTAAAGGGGGGAAAGAGAGAGAGAAACACTTTTTACTTAGTGGGAGGAGAGAAAAACGCTTTTTACTTAAGGGGGAGAGAGAGAGAAACACTTTTTACTTAAAGGGGGAGAGAGTGAGAGACACTTTTTACTTAAGGGGAGAGAGAGACACTTTTCACTTAAGGAAGGAGAGAGAGAGAAACACTTTTTACTTTAAAGGGGGGGAGAGAGAGAGAAACACTTTTTAATTAGTGGGGGGAGAGAGAAACACTTTTTACTTAGTGGGGGGGGGGAGAGAGAAACACTTTTTACTTAAGGGGGGGAGAGAGAGAGAAACACTTTTTTACTTAATGGGGGGAGAGAGAAACACTTTTTACTTGAAGGGGGGAGAGAGAGAAACACTTTTTACTTAATGGGGGGAGAGAGAAACACTTTTTACTTGAAGGGGGGGAGAGAGAGAAACACTTTTTACTTAATAGGGGGAGAGAGAAACACTTTTTACTTAAGGGGGGAGAGAGAGAGAAGCACTTTTAAGCATGTTTCAGAATGGTCTGCATTTTGCACACCAACGCTTTGCAACAAGATACCCATCAAACTGCTCCACTGTATTTTGGTTCTTTCATGCATCTTCATTTAAGACGCATTATCCTTTTAAGGCCAGTTCTCATAAACAACAACGCGATCTTCACTTGGCAGGACAGGCAGAACCAGGACAGAGGGAGACGCTAAAACCCCGCCCCAACAAGGAACAAACAACCATAAAACCCCGCCCCAACAAGGAACAAACAACCATGAAACCCGCCCCAACAAGGAACAAACAAATAAAACCCCGCCCCAACAAGGAACAACCAACCATAAAACCCCGCCCCAACAAGGAACAAACAACCATAAAACCCCGCCCCAACAAGGAACAACCAACCATAAAACCCCGCCCCAACAAGGAACAACCAACCATAAAACCCGCCCCAACAAGGAACAAACAACCATAAAACCCCGCCCCAACAAGGAACAAACAAATAAAACCCCGCCCCAACAAGGAACAAACAACCATAAAACCCCGCCCCAACAAGGAACAAACAACCATAAAACCCCGCCCCAACAAGGAACAAACAACCATAAAACCCCGCCCCAACAAGGAACAAACAACCATAAAACCCCACCCCAACAAGGAACAAACAACCATAAAACCCCGCCCCAACAAGGAACAAACAAATAAAACCCCGCCCCAACAAGGAACAAACAACCATAAAACCCCGCCCCAACAAGGAACAAACAACCATAAAACCCCGCCCCAACAAGGAACAAACAACCATAAAACCCCGCCCCAACAAGGAACAAACAAATAAAACCCCGCCCCAACAAGGAACAAACAACCATAAAACCCCGCCCCAACAAGGAACAAACAAATAAAACCCCGCCCAACAAGGAACAAACAACCATAAAACCCCGCCCCAACAAGGAACAAACAACCATAAAACCCCGCCCCAACAAGGAACAAACAACCATAAAACCCCGCCCCAACAAGGAACAAACAAATAAAACCCAGAAACACACAGAAGAAACGGAATTTAGAGCTACAATACCGATTCCTGATGACTAACTCTAGAAGGACATTAAGAAGAGTGCGCAGGCCGTCAGCAAAGTCCAAATCCTCTTGGCTTCCATCCAACCCCACAGGATTTCACTGTACATCTGTTGACACGTCTCCACAGCCATCACCAATACACCAAGTCTGGCTGTATCCACCAGCTGCCATGGCACCGCGGTTAGCATTGTGGATGCCCGGATGAGAGGTTGTGAGTGTGATTCCCATGAGTTATTTATGTTGGTGGGTATTCTTTCTTCCTTTTTTCTTCCTTTTTGTATGTGTGTCCAAGACAGGCTCTGACAAAATCAGCTTGTGCTGGGCTCTTACCTAGAGGTGGGTTTGCTCCGGGCTCAACTGGGAAGACTCGAACCATGCAATCCAGTTTCATCCACTAGATGGATGCGCCTCAGGGAGTGTTGGTCGAATTGCCTGCCCAACAGTGCAGGTGTCTGTATCTCTTGTGCTTAGTTGATGCCTCAATATCTTAGTAAAGTGAGTGCAGAGTACAGTCCTGCCACGCAGCCTCAGACCAGAATGGCACTGTGCAGCATCATCTCCATCATCCTCATCCATCAGCATACATACAAAACAAACTCTGTGAACCATCGTGAGTGCAGAGTACAGTCCTGCCACGCAGCCTCAGACCAGAATGGCACTGTGCAGCATCATCTCCATCATCCTCATCCATCAGCATACATACAAAACAAACTCTGTGAACCATCGTGCCCTGCTTACATGCTGTCCTCGGTTTCCACTTCCCATCCACATCTACGCCCTTGCTGAGTCTGTGTGGCAGATGCTGACACTGACAGTGTGTGAGGCAGATGCTGACACTGACAGTGTGTGTGGCAGATGCTGATACTGACAGTGTGTGTGGCAGATGCTGATACTGAGCAAGTTCAGGGGGAACTGACAGTGTGTGTGTGGCAGATGCTGATACTGACAGTCTGTGTGGCAGATGCTGACACTGACAAGTTCATGTCAACTGACAGTGGACGGACATGCTGTTGCCCTCCAAAGAGGGAGGCTCACTCAAGCTGTTTCTGTGACTAACCAATCACTTTGATCAGCAGAGGCTCAGCAGGTGGTATCCTGTGGGTGCTGGATCAGAACCAGCACCACTGAACAGCAGTGCAGTGTCTCCACTAGTGGGTGGCCTCATGACGACTTAACACGGATCCTCCCTGTAGAATGCCTGTGCCGCAGTAGCCACAGAACAAGCCAGGCTGTCACTGTTGACAGGTTTTGGAATGATCAGCCACACAACAAGCCAGGCTGTCACTGTTGACAGGTTTTGGAATGATCAGCCACACAACAAGCCAGGCTGTCACTGGTGACAGGTTTTGGAATGATCAGCCACAGAACAAGCCAGGCTGTCACTGTTGACAGGTTTTGGAATGATCAGCCACACAACAAGCCAGGCTGTCACTGTTGACAGGTTTTGGAATGATCAGCCACAGGACAAGCCAGGCTGTCACTGTTGACAGGTTTTGGAATGATCAGCCACACAACAAGCCAGGCTGTCACTGTTGACAGGTTTTGGAATGATCAGCCACACAACAAGCCAGGCTGTCACTGGTGACAGGTTTTGGAATGATCAGCCACACGACAAGCCAGGCTGTCACTGTTGACAGGTTTTGGAATGATCAGCCACACAACAAGCCAGGCTGTCACTGGTGACAGGTTTTGAATGATCAGCCACACGACAAGCCAGGCTGTCACTGTTGACAGGTTTTGGAATGATCAGCCACAGGACAAGCCAGGCTGTCACTGGTGACAGGTTTTGGAATGATCAGCCACAGGACAAGCCAGGCTGTCACTGTTGACAGGTTTTGGAATGATCAGCCACACAAGCCAGGCTGTCACTGTTGACAGGTTTTGGAATGATCAGCCACAGGACAAGCCAGGCTGTCACTGTTGACAGGTTTTGGAATGATCAGCCACACAACAAGCCAGGCTGTCACTGGTGACAGGTTTTGGAATGATCAGCCACACAACAAGCCAGGCTGTCACTGTTGACAGGTTTTGGAATGATCAGCCACAGGACAAGCCAGGCTGTCACTGTTGACAGGTTTTGAAATGATCAGCCACACGACAAGCCAGGCTGTCACTGTTGACAGGTTTTGGAATGATCAGCCACACAACAAGCCAGGCTGTCACTGTTGACAGGTTTTGGAATGATCAGCCACACAACAAGCCAGGCAGTCACTGGTGACAGGTTTTGGAATGATCAGCCACAGGACAAGCCAAATTTTACCACTTCATACACCGACATATGTGTACTATTGTTGTCTGGATCTGTATCAATCTTACCATTTCATAGACTGACATACGTCTACTATTGTTGCCTGGATCTGTACCAAATCTTACCAGTTTATAGACTGACGTACGTCTACTATTGTTGCCTGGATCTGCACCAAATCTTACCAGGTTTTTTTTTTTTTTTTTTTTTTTTTTTTGCTGTCCCAACCTCTGCGCCACCTCAGAGGCAGTGTACCCACGCCGCTCATTCCGACACCCCGTCCACAGCCACAGCCCGGTCGGCCCTGCCGCAGCCCCGGCACTGGCAATCCACAGGGAGCAGTCAATGTCAAGTCGTTAAGAGGCAACCCACCGGAGGAGACACTGCACTGCTGCCGAGTCACTTCGGTGGTGTTCAGTGGCACCTGTTCTGATCTAACATACGCAGGACACCACCTACTAAGCCCCCTACTGACGACAATAATTGCTTAGTCGCGGAGCCGGCGTGAGTGAGCTCTCCCTCTGGAGGGCGCCACCACGTCCGTCCACCGACAGACCCCCATGGACTCGCCGATACCGGTGACCCCGACGGAACCAAACCAAAGCCACAGACGTGGAGAGGACATCGAAATTGAGGTCACCATGAGAGCAGGGCATGAAGGGCCACAGAATTTGAGACATTTTTTTTTAATGCTGATCAATGAGAATGAGGATGATTAAGATGATGCTACGGATTTCCATTTCGGTCTGAGACTACATGACAGGGCTGTACTCTACGCTTCCTTTCATAATATATCCCGGCGTCAACCAGGCCCGAGAGATACAGGCCCCTGCAGTGTTGGTCAGGAATTTTCAGCAACACTCTCAGAAACGCATCTATTAAGTGGATGAAACTCGACTGTGTGGTCCCAGTCTTCCCAACTGAGTCCGCAGCAAACTCAACTCTGGGTAGGAGCCGGTCGGGGCAGAAAACCCCACATGACTTCTGATGGGATTCGAACCCACGACCTCCCAGCCGGGAGTCCGTGACGCTAACCACTTCGCCACGGTGGCTGGTTAATCTTACCAGTTTATAGACTGACGTACGTCTACTATTGCTGCCTGGATCTGCATAAAATCTTACCAGTTATTAGACTGAGGTACGTCTACTACCTCTGATTTTTTTTTCAAACACTGACATGCATGCAATATCTCCTAAGGCAATTACAAAACTGTCATAAAAAACTTATCTGATAAGGAAGTGAAAAATAACTCTAGCTCCACCTGTCGTTCCAGATCCACAAAGAAATGTAAGGAGTCTACCCTGGGCCACATTCCATCTTTTTACCCAGTTTTGTTCAAATCAGTCAATCTGTCTGTGCATTATCCTGCTGACAACTGTGACGACAGTTGCAGGTGAAAACATGACCTCCTTGACAGATTCAACAATCACTATAATGAACTGCCTTAATGATAGCTTCAGAAATCAAGACAGCCAAATATGACCACTTTCACCATACACACACCATGCCACTACCTTATTGCTAGTCTGCACCCGGAAGCACCCCCGAAGAGCCCCTTACAGCCTGAGCCAGTGACGTCCCCTGCTGTTCATGGGAGTCACGATTTGTCTCCGTGACACAGGGCCCATGAAACCTGACCCTCTTGACACAGTTAACGGCCCATTAATCATTCCTCAAACCTGACCTTCGTGCAAACATGACACACAGCATGACAATCTACATTTTCCTGGCCCGGACAGAGGAAAGGCAGAATGATTTTTTTTTTTTTAATATTAAGCTGGGGGCTGGGAGGGTCGGAGGCTAAGGGCGTGAGATGGTTGTGTTGCGTGCAATGTCCATAGCTGGTGGATAAGAGGGAAAAGGGAGGGAAAGGAGATGCATGGAAATGGTTGAATTCCTTTGTTGATTCGTGGTGTCCCATTTGTTTGGTTTCTGTTGGCGTTTTTTCCTGCCCCCCCCCCCCCCCCCCCCCCCCCCCCCCTTTCCATGTCTCTCCTGCTGAGAAACTCAATGTCACCAGTACACACAGACACGCCCATGTTGCTCTGAGCTACTTCCTCATCTTCATCCACCTCTCTGAACAAAGCCACACTCCTCATGTTCTGTATCCTCTCTACTGTTCATCCACCTCTCTGAACAAAGCCACACTCCTCATGTTCTGTATCCTCTCTACTGTTCATCCACCTCTCTGAACAAAGCCACACTCCTCATGTTCTGTATCCTCTCTACTGTTCATCCACCTCTCTGAACAAAGCCACACTCCTCATGTTCTGTATCCTCTCTACTGTTCATCCACCTCTCTGAACACATCTACACCCATGGTATTCCTCTCCTACTGTTAAATTGCCTCTCTGAACACCCATGGTGTTCTGTATCCTCTCAAACTGTTTATTCACCTCTCTGAACACATCCACACCCATGGTGTTCTCCATCCTCTCCTACTGTTCATTCAACTCTCTGAACACATCCACACCCATGGTGTTCTGTATCCTCTCCTACTGTTCACCTCTGAACACATCCTGATCCACACCCATGGTGTTCTGTATCCTCTCCTACTGTTCATCCACCTCTGAACACATCCACACCCATGGTGTTCTGTATCCTCTCCTACTGTTCATTCACCTCTCTGAACACATGCACACCCATGGTGTTCTGCATCCTCTCCTACTGTTCACCTCTGAACACATCCACACCCATGGTGTTCTGTATCCTCTCCTACTGTTCATCCACCTCTATGAACACATCCACACCCATGGTGTTCTGTATCCTCTCCTACTGTTCATCCACCTCTATGAACACATCCACACCCATGGTGTTCTGTATCCTCTCCTACTGTTCATTCACCTCTCTGAACACATCCACACCCACGGTGTTCTGTATCCTCTCCTACTGTTTATTCACCTCTATGAACACATCCACACCCATGGTGTTCTGTATCCTCTCCTACTGTTCATCCACCTCTGAACACATCCACACCTATGGTGTTCTGTATCCTCTCCTACTGTTCATCCACCTCTGAACACATCCACACCCATGGTGTTCTGTATCCTCTCCTACTGTTCATTCAACTCTCTGAACACATCCACACCCATGGTGTTCTGTATCCTCTCCTACTGTTCATCCACCTCTGAACACATCCACACCCATGGTGTTCTGTATCCTCTCCTACTGTTCATTCACCTCTGAACACATCCACACCCATGGTGTTCTGTATCCTCTCCTACTGTTCATTCACCTCTGAACACATCCACACCCATGGTGTTCTGTATCCTCTCCTACTGTTTATCCACCTCTGAACACATCCACACCCATGGTGTTCTGTATCCTCTCCTACTGTTCATTCACCTCTGAACACATCCACACCCATGGTGTTCTGTATCCTCTCCTACTGTTCATCCACCTCTGAACACATCCACACCCATGGTGTTCTGTATCCTCTCCTACTGTTCATTCACCTCTGAACACATCCACACCCAGTTTATTCTACGCCCTCTCCACTTCATTCCATATTTCTGTGCCCAAGCTTATTCATTCGGCTTGGCTTGGCTTTGTGACACTGACCTTTACAGCAAACTGCACTATGACACTGACCTTCAAGACAGACCGCTCTGTGACACTGACCTTTACAGCAAACTGCACTATGACACTGACCTTCAAGACAGACCGCTCTGTGACACTGACCTTTACAGCAAACTGCACTATGACACTGACCTTCAAGACAGACCGCTCTGTGACACTGACCTTTACAGCAAACTGCACTATGACACTGACCTTCAAGACAGACTGCTCTGTGACACTGACCTTCATGACAACTTCTGCTGTAAACTGACCTTTGCGACAAACTTCCCAATGACACTGACATTCATGGCAACCTCTGCTGTAAACTGACCTTTACGACAAACTTCCCAGTCACACTGACATTCATGGCAACCTCTGCTGTAAACTGACCTTTGCGACAAACTTCCCAGTGACACTGACCCTGATGACTAGCTGTCCTGTGACAATGGTTTTGACGGTCAACTGCCCTGTGACAGTGACTGATCTACAAACTCACTTCTGACACTGACCCTAATGACAAAGTGCCCTCGGGCACTGACCTTAAAGATGTACTGCCCTGTGACAGTGACTGATCTACAAACTCACTTCTGACACTGACCCTAATGACAAAGTGCCCTCTGACACTGACCTTAAAGACGTCCAGCTGTATGAACGTGACTTTTCATCACTAACTGTGCCATGGCACCGATCCTTTAACCTTTAGGAGGCCAGATTCATGAGCAGTAACTTCTGCCTGCAGCCATATTCCTTTTGGGTGACTGAAAAAAATCTGCACACCTACCTTCTTCTAATTGCTGTAATTTCTTTTCTATTCTTTGTGCAGTTATGGAATTTGCAGTGAATGTAGAGGAGTGAATAAAGAACATGCAAATACCAACTATTATGTGCTTTGTGTATGCCTTGATAATGAAATATAAAATGACATGCCTAATGGGTGTTTATGAGTCATGGAGCCCTGAAGTGCACAGGGTCTTGCTATCATCTCTCAGTTCCCCCTCACCTGCATCAGCCCATTCCCACTCTGCCAGAACATTCTCAATATCTTCACAATTAAACCCTAAAAACTATTCATTAGAGTCCGAGTCAAAAAACACCTCCTGCAAAAATTGCTAATCGCCAGTGTCCATGTTGAAATTTTACTCAAAAACTTCGAAAAGTTTGAAAATTTATGGTAAACAAATGACATGGAAAATGGTGCTCACACAGGAAGGAAAGGAAGTTGAAATCCCGGTGCATTACGGGATTGCTTCATTCTGATTGGTTCTTTTCAACCAATCGAGTACAAGCTTACTGATTTCACTACCCCTCAATGGGCGCATGAGTGCGCCTGGGGCTGTATTGGCAAGATGGCGGCTGGGCGCACCAGTGCGCCATGGCAATCTAAAGGTTAAAAGCCTACATAAACACAGATGAAAATCCATCTGCTTCACCACACCTTCTTCTGCTTCAATGACAGGTCTTCGCTACATACTGTGAGCCTCTTTCTGGGTGCTCTGAATGCCGATCACTTCTGGTCAAAGGATAAGTTTGTCTATGACTGGGAGTGCTTGTGTGCATGTGTGCGTGTACGAGTGCGTGTGCGAGTGAGCGCATGCATGCGTGTGTGAGTGTGTGCATGCGTGCATATGTGTATGTGAGTACTGTATGTCTGTGTGTGGAATAGGAGTATGGGGGTATGAGGGTGCGTTTGGAAGGACTTCAGTCGGATAGCGGACTCTGCTGGCCTTTGGTCAGATGACACACTGTACACAGGAAGACAGACAGCACCCTGACCAGTTGATGACATGAAACCATTTCGGCAATGTACCAGAGAAGTGAAAGTTCTACTGATAGTTCCACTTTGCCTCTTGACTCTAAACATTTTCCCACAAGTCCAGTTCTCTGTGTGTGTGTGTGTGTGTGTGTGTGTGTGTGTGTGTGTGTGTGTGTGTGTGTGTGTGTGTGTGTGTGTATGTGTGTGTGTGTGTGCATGCGTGCGTGCGTGCCTGCGTGCGTGCGTGCCTGCATGTGTGTGTGAAGAGAAGGGTGCGGCGTTCAAGCAGCTGATGATGAGCTTTGCTGCACTGATTCAAGGTCTGGCACTTTGAGTTTGTGTTACACTAAAAGCCATGGTAACAGACATCAGAAGGGGGACGGAAGGGGGAGGAGGGGGTGTTATAAGCATGGCTTAGGGAGGATGATGGGGATTAGGAGGGATGGGGGGGGGGGAATGAGGGGTGGCAAGAAGTGTAATGGAAAAAAAGTGGGCTTTGGTCACTGCTTCAAATCAATTCACAAAGGAACAGACATGCTATGTACATTCTGAATGTAGTGTGTGAATGGATGCACACAGGAACAGACATGCTATGTACATTCTGAATGTAGTGTGTGAATGGATGCACACAGGAACAGACATGCTATGTACACTCTGAAAGTAGTGTGTGAATGGATGGACACAGGAACAGACATGCTATGTACACTCTGAAAGTAGTGTGTGAATGGATTCATAAAGGAACAGACATGCTATGTACACTCTGAAAGTAGTGTGTGAATGGATTCACAAAGGAAGAGACATGCTATGTACACTCTGAACTGCTTCAAATAGATTCACAAAGGAACAGACATGCTATGTACACTCTGAAAGTAGTGTGTGAATGGATTCACAAAGGAACAGACATGCTATGTACACTCTGAACGTAGTGTGTGAATGGATTCACAAAGGAACAGACATGCTATGTACACCCTGTACGTAGTGTGTGAATGGATTCACAGAGGAACAGACATGCTATGTACACTCTGAACTGCTTCAAATAGATTCACAAAGGAACAGACATGCGTACACTCTGAACGTAGTGTGTGAATGGATTTACAGAGGAACAGACATGCTATGTACACTCTGAAAGTAGTGTGTGAATGGAGTCACAAAGGAACAGACATGCTATGCACACTCGGAAAGAAGTATCTGAAGATGAAATGTTGGATGTTTTTTTGACCCGGTCAGCAGTTTTCATTTAAGAAACGCAGAGCTGTGGAAGAAAGTCACTATGAATTCAATGGAACCATGTGACTTGGAAACAACCAGTTTTATTGCACCTTGCGCCCAGGCAGAGAGAAGATCTCCTGCTTTCACCTATCATGAGCGACTCGCACTGAAAATCGTCAGCAGTGGTGGCCTGTCCAGAATGCCAACTCACCCAACAGTCATAGAGATTTCAAAAAGGATGCATGTTAATAGTTCTGCATAATGATGCTGTACAGATGGGTATGGAACATTCCAGAGTGCCTGGATAAAAAGCAATGAGTCCTACATGCAGAAATGGAAAAAAAGACAATGTCCTGCGACACTGACCTGAATGGCATGCTGTCCTGTGACACTGACCTGAATGACATACTGTCCTGTGACACTGACCTCAATGACACACTGTCCTGTGACACTGACCTCAATGACACACTGTCCTGTGACACTGACCTCAATGACACACTGTCCAGTGACACTGACCTGAATGGCATACTGTCCTGTGACACTGACCTCAATGACACACTGTCTGTGACACTGACCTCAATGACACACTGTCCAGTGACACTGACCTGAATGACATACTGTCCTGTGACACTGACCTCAATGACACACTGTCTGTGACACTGACCTCAATGACACACTGTCCTGTGACACTGACCTCAATGACACACTGTCCTGTGACACTGACCTCAATGACACACTGTCCTGTGACACTGACCTGAATGACATACTGTCCTGTGACACTGACCTCAATGACACACTGTCCTGTGACACTGACCTGAATGACATACTGTCCTGTGACACTGACCTGAATGGCATACTGTCCTGTGACACTGACCTCAATGAGACACTGTCCTGTGACACTGACCTCAATGACACTGTCCTGTGACACTGACCTCAATGACACACTGTCCTGTGACACTGACCTCAATGACACCACTGTCCTGTGACACTGACCTCAATGACACACTGTCCTGTGACACTGACCTCAACGACATACTGTCCTGCGACACTGACCTCAATGGCACACTGTCCTGTGACACTGACCTGAATGGCATACTGTCCTGTGACATTGACCTCAATGACACACTGTCCTGTGACACTGACCTCAATGACACACTGTCCTGTGACACTGACCTGAATGGCATACTGTCCGGTGACACTGACCTCAATGACACACTGTCCTGTGACACTGACCTGAATGGCATACTGTGCTGTGACACTGACCTCAATGACACACTGTCCTGTGACACTGACCTGAATGGCATACTGTCCTGTGACACTGACCTGAATGGCATACTGTTCTGTGACACTGACCTGAATGACACACTGTCCTGTGACACTGACCTGAATGGCATACTGTCCTGTGACACTGACCTTAATGACACACTGTCCTGTGACACTGACCTCAATGACACTACTGTCCTGTGACACTGACCTCAATGACACACTGTCCTGTGACACTGACCTGAATGGCATACTGTCCTGTGACACTGACCTCAATGACACACTGTCCTGTGACACTGACCTGAATGGCATACTGTCCTGTGACACTGACCTCAATGACACACTGTCCTGTGACACTGACCTCAATGACACACTGTCCTGTGACACTGACCTCAATGACACACTGTCCTGTGACACTGACCTCAATGACACACTGTCCTGTGACACTGACCTCAATGACATACTGTCCTGTGACACTGACCTGAATGACACACTGTCCTGTGACACTGACCTCAATGACACACTGTCCTGTGACACTGACCTGAATGGCATACTGTCCTGTGACACTGACCTCAATGACACACTGTCCTGTGACACTGACCTCAATGACACACTGTCCTGTGACACTGACCTGAATGGCACACTGTCCTGTGACACTGACCTCAATGACACACTGTCCTGTGACACTGACATGAATGGCATACTGTCCTGTGACACTGACTTCAATGACACACTGTCCTGTGACACTGACCTCAATGACACACTGTCCTGTGACACTGACATGAATGGCATACTGTCCTGTGACACTGACTTCAATGACACACTGTCCTGTGACACTGACTTCAATGACACACTGTCCTGTGACACTGACCTGGATGGCATACTGTCCTGTGACACTGACCTGAATGGCATACTGTCCTGTGACACTGACCTGGATGGCATACTGTCCTGTGACACTGACCTGAATGGCATACTTTTCTGTGACACTGACCTCAATGACACACTGTCCTGTGATGCTGACCTCAATGACACACTGTCCTGTGACACTGACCTGAAAGGCATACTGTCCTGTGACACTGACCTCAATGACACACTGTCCTGTGACACTGACCTCAATGACATACTGTCCTGTGACACTGACCTGAATGGCATACTTTCCTGTGACACTGACCTCAATGACACACTGTCCTGTGACACTGACCTCAATGGCATGCTGTCCTGTGACACTGACCTCAATGACACACTGTCCTGTGACACTGACCTGAATGGCATACTGTGCTGTGACACTGACCTCAATGACACACTGTCCTGTGACACTGACCTGAATGGCATACTGTGCTGTGACACTGACCTCAATGACACACTGTCCTGTGACACTGACCTGAATGGCATACTGTGCTGTGACACTGACCTCATGACACACTGTCCTGTGACACTGACCTCAATGACACACTGTCCTGTGACACTGACCTCAATGACACACTGTCCTGTGACACTGACCTCAATGACACACTGTCCTGTGACACTGACCTCAATGACACACTGTCCTGTGACACTGACCTGAATGGCATACTGTCCTGTGACACTGACCTCAATGACACACTGTCCAGTGACACTGACCTCAATGACACACTGTCCTGTGACACTGACCTCAATGACACACTGTCCTGTGACACTGACTTCAATGACACACTGTCCTGTGACACTGACCTGAATGGCATACTGTCCTGTGACACTGACCTCAATGACACACTGTCCTGTGACACTGACCTCATGACACACTGTCCTGTGACACTGACCTGAATGGCATACTGTCCTGTGACACTGACCTCAATGACACACTGTCCTGTGACACTGACCTCAATGACACACTGTCCTGTGACACTGACCTCAATGACACACTGTCCTGTGACACTGACCTGAATGGCATACTGTCCTGTGACACTGACCTCAATGACATACTGTCCTGTGACACTGACCTCAACGACAAACTGTCCTGTGACACTGACTTCAATGACACACTGTCCTGTGACACTGACTCAATGACACACTGTCCTGTGACACTGACCTGAATGGCATACTGTCCTGTGACACTGACCTGAATGGCACACTGTCTGTGACACTGACCTCAACGACACACTGTCCTGTGACACTGACCTGATTGGCATACTGTCCTGTGACACTGACCTCAATGACACACTGTCCTGTGACACTGACCTGAATGGCATACTGTCCTGTGACACTGACCTCAATGACACACTGTCCTGTGACACTGACCTCAACAACATACTGTCCTGTGACACTGACCTCAACGACAAACTGCCCATAACACCGACCTTCATGACAAACTGCGTGGTGATTTTGATTTTAATGACAAACAGTACTGTCAACTGACCTTAATGAAAAAATGCCCTATGGCAATGACATTAACAGCAAGAATATTTTCCATATGAAGGGGAAACATTTAGCAAGGATGACACAGAATTCAACAAATGCTGCCACTACAGGTTGCCATGGAAATTTGTTTTTCTGAACACTGTCACAAACTGACTCAATGACACACTGTCCTGTGACACTGACCTCAATGGCATACTGTCCTGTGACACTGACCTCAATGACATACTGTCCTGTGACACTGACCTCAATGACATACTGTCCTTGTGACACTGACCTCAATGACACACTGTCCTGTGACACTGACCTCAATGACACACTGTCCTGTGACACTGACCTGAATGGCATACTGTCCTGTGACACTGACCTCAATGACACACTGTCCTGTGACACTGACCTGAATGACATACTGTCCTGTGACACTGACCTCAATGACACACTGTCCTGTGACACTGACCTGAATGACATACTGTCCTGTGACACTGACCTGAATGACATACTGTCCTGTGACACTGACCTGAATGGACATACTGTCCTGTGACACTGACCTGAATGACACACTGTCCTGTGACACTGACTGAATGGCATACTGTCCTGTGACACTGACCTCAATGACACACTCTGTCCTGTGACACTGACCTCAATGACACACTGTCCTGTGACACTGACCTCAATGACACACTGTCCTGTGACACTGACCTCAATGACATACTGTCCTGTGACACTGACCTCAATTGACACACTGTCCTGTGACACTGACCTCAATGACACACTGTCCTGTGACACTGACCTGAATGGCATACTGTCCTGTGACACTGACCTCAATGACACACTGTCCTGTGACACTGACCTCAATGACACACTGTCCTGTGACACTGACCTGAATGGCACAGTGTCCTGTGACACTGACCTCAATGACACACTGTCCTGTGACACTGACATGAATGGCATACTGTCCTGTGACACTGACTTCAATGACACACTGTCCTGTGACACTGACCTCAATGACACACTGTCCTGTGACACTGACCTGAATGGCATACTGTCCTGTGACACTGACTTCAATGACACACTGTCCTGTGACACTGACTCAATGACACACTGTCCTGTGACACTGACCTGGATGGCATACTGTCCTGTGACACTGACCTGAATGCATACTGTCCTGTGACACTGACCTGGATGGCATTACTGTCCTGTGACACTGACTTCAATGACACACTGTCCTGTGACACTGACCTCAATGACACACTGTCCTGTGACACTGACCTGAATGGGACACTGTCCTGTGACACTGACCTGAATGGCACACTGTCCTGTGACACTGACCTCAATGACACACTGTCCTGTGACACTGACCTGAATGACATACTGTCCTGTGACACTGACTGAATGGCACACTGTCCTGTGACACTGACCTCAATGACACACTGTCCTGTGACACTGACCTGAATGGCACACTGTCCTGTGACACTGACCTGAATGGCACACTGTCCTGTGACACTGACCTCAATGACACACTGTCCTGTGACACTGACCTGAATGACATACTGTCCTGTGACACTGACTCAATGACATACTGTCCTGTGACACTGACCTGAATGACACACTGTCCTGTGACACTGACCTCAATGACACACTGTCCTGTGACACTGACCTGAATGGCATACTGTCCTGTGACACTGACCTGAATGGACACACTGTCTGTGACACTGACCTGAATGACACACTGTCCTGTGACACTGACCTCAATGACATACTGTCCTGTGACACTGACCTGATGGCACACTGTCCTGTGACACTGACCTGAATGGCATACTGTCCTGTGACACTGACCTCAATGACACACTGTCCTGTGACACTGACCTGAATGGCATACTGTCCTGTGACACTGACCTCAATGACACACTGTCCTGTGACACTGACCTGAATGGCACACTGTCCTGTGACACTGACCTCAATGACACACTGTCCTGTGACACTGACCTCAACAACATACTGTCCTGTGACACTGACCTCAACGACAAACTGCCCCATAACACGACCTTCATGACAAACTGCGTGGTGATTTTGTTCAATAAATGCTGCCACTACAGGTTGCCATGGAAATTCTTTTTTTTTTCTGAACACTGTCACAAACTGATCTCAAACTCCTCAAAGCAACACCACAAGTGCAAAAAAACTCTCTAAGACAGTTACCTCATCATCGTCATCATCATTGACACAAGAAAACAACAGAAACAGAGAGAAAGAAAACAACACTGTCATCACAACCATCACCACCATCATCACACACAAACACAACAGAAGCAGAAACGCACAGTAACATCCAGCCAGCCCGCAAACCACAGACAGCAAGACGACACAACACACAGTAACATCCAGCCCACAAACCACAGACACCGATGACCACAACACACAGTAACATCCAGCCCCACAAACCACAGACAGCACGATGACAACACACAGTAACATCCAGCCCCACAAACCACACACAGCAAGACAACCACAACACACAGTAACATCCAGCCCCACAAACCACAGACAGCAAGACGACCACAACACACAGTAACATCCAGCCCACAAACCACGACAGCACGATGACCACAACACACAGTAACATCCAGCCCACAAACAGCACGATGACCACAACACACAGTAACATCCAGCCACACAACACAGACAGCACGATGACCACAACACCAGTAACATCCAGCCCCACAAACCACAGACAGCACGATGACCACAACACACAGTAACATCCAGCCTCACAAACCACAGACAGCACAATGACCACAACACACAGTAACATCCAGCCCACAAACCACAGACAGCACGTTGACAACACACAGTAACATCCAGCCCCACAAACCACAGACAGCAAGACGACCACAACACACAGTAACATCCAGCCCCACAAACCACAGACAGCACGTTGACAACACACAATAACATCCAGCCCCACAAACCACAGACAGCACGATGACAACACACAGTTACAGTACATCCAGCCCCACAAACAGAACGATGACCACAACACACAGTAACATCCAGCCCCACAAACCACAGACAGCACGATGACCACAACACACAGTAACATCCAGCCCCACAAACCACAGACAGCACGATGACCACAACACACAGTAACATCCAGCCCCACAACAGCACGATGACCACAACACACAGTAACATCCAGCCCCACAAACAGCAGGTGACCACAACACACAGTAACATCCAGCCCCACAAACCACAGACAGCACGATGACCACAACACACAGTAACATCCAGCCCCACAAATCACAGACAGCACGATGACAACACACAGTAACATCCAGCCCCACAAACCACAGACAGCAAGATGACCACAACACACAGTAACATCCAGCCTCACAAACAGCACGATGACCACAACACATAGTAACATCCAGCCCCACAAACCACAGACAGCACGATGACCACAACACACAGTAACATCCAGCCCCACAAACCACAGACAGCACAATGACAACACACAGTAACATCCAGCCCCACAAATCACAGACAGCACAATGACAACACACAGTAACATCCAGCCTCACAAACCACAGACAGCACGATCACCACAACACACAGTAACATCCAGCCCCACAAACCACAGACAGCATGATGACCACAACACACAGTAACATCCAGCCCCACAAACCACAGACAGCACGATGACCACAACACACAGTAACATCCAGCCCCACAAACAACACGATGACAACACACAGTAACATCCAGCCCCACAAACCACAGACAGCAAGACGACCACAACACACAGTAACATCCAGCCCCACAAACCACAGACAGCACGATGACCACAACACACAGTAACATCCAGCCCCACAAACCACAGACAGCACAATGACCACAACACACAGTAACATCCAGCTCCACAAATCACAGACAACACAAATGACAACACACAGTAACATCCAGCCCCACAAACCAGAGACAGCAACACGACCACCACGCTCCACTCACTTCTTCACATAGATGTTATCGCTGGCCGCACCAGCAGTGGACACAAACTCCTGCAGCGACGGTCGTGCCTGCTTGACCTCCACTTCCCTGGACCGGCGCTTCTTCAGGGACTTGGGCAGGGTGGAGGCCTGCTGGGCGTGGTTGGCCGCCAGACGCCGGTGGTTGTGCATGGCGCCATGGAGGTTGATGTGGCGCGGCCGCTTCTTCAGCAGCAACGTCACCTCCTTGGGCCTGTCCTTGAGGATCTTCACCAGCTCCTTCAGCTGCCACCCCAGCTGGACATGACAGGCACAGTAACGGTCAGACCACTACAGGTAAGGGGGCAAGCTACCATGTATGGTCTCCCTATAATTTAATGGATTCCATACTGAAAGCAACCAAGCCCAGAGTCAAAGTTCTATAAAAAGCGTTTATGCCTGTGGCTTCAGTTTAAAACTGTATCGGCAACTGTATATTGTGTGCCAGTGGTTTCCCCTTTGTCTGTCACTATTTTCATTCTCCCTCTTTCTCTGTCTGTACAGTTATCCCAATGGATTTCTTTGCCTTTGTGGCACATTCCTGTCTTAGTTCTAGAAAGTTTTACTCTTTTCTTCTTTCTCCTATCCAGAGTTGAAACTAAGTTCTAGCTTTCATGTTCATGTTTGTATCATGCCTGCTTTAATGTAGTCTTTTTCTTTCTTTCTGCGTACGCAGGCTGATACTCCTGCGGACACTCCCTGTATAGCCAGGCAGTGGAGTTTTGTGTGTATGACCCTTTTTTTATCCCGCCATTAAGGCAGCCATACTCCATCTTCGGGGAAGGCGCATGCTATGTGTCACGTGTCATCCATACCAACGGCCAAACTGGCCTTCTCTTCCGAAAGTTGGTGATGGGATTTTACGTGTGTGCAAGATGTTATGCGTGCGTTCACACACGGAACCTCGGTTTATAGTCTCATTCGAAGGACTATATGGGGAATGGAGTCAGAACCAATTTAACTTCGAGGGAAAAATCCCCCTATACCGAAATTCGAACCCGCAACCCCAGGATCACGAGTCCGGCGCTCTACCAACTGAGCTATCCGGCCCCCCTTTAATGTAGTGATCTTGAAAACAGATAGTGAGACAGGTGCCACTGTCCAGAACAGACACTACCTGTCCATTCCGCAATGTCTCTTTGCCAATGATGCCTTTTGAGCACATTCTGTGTGGGTCTACTATCTTCATGAATCATATTTTGCCAATGATGCCTTTTGAGCACATTCTGTGTGGGTCTACTATCTTCATGAATCATATTTTGCCAATGATGCCTTTTGAGCACATTCTGTGTGGGTCTACTATCTTCATGAATCATATTTTGCCAATGATGCCTTTTGAGCACATTCTGTGTGGGTCTACTATCTTCATGAATCATATTTTGCCAATGATGCCTTTTGAGCACATTCTGTGTGGGTCTACTATCTTCATGAATCATATTTTGCCAATGATGCCTTTTGAGCACATTCTGTGTGGGTCTACTATCTTCATGAATCATATTTTGCCAATGATGCCTTTTGAGCACATTCTGTGTGGGTCTACTATCTTCATGAATCATATTTTGCCAATGATGCCTTTTGAGCACATTCTGTGTGGGTCTACTATCTTCATGAATCATATTTTGCCAATGATGCCTTTTGAGCACATTCTGTGTGGGTCTACTATCTTCATGAATCATATTTTGCCAATGATGCCTTTTGAGCACATTCTGTGTGGGTCTACTATCTTCATGAATCATATTTTGCCAATGATGCCTTTTGAGCACATTCTGTGTGGGTCTACTATCTTCATGAATCATATTTTGCCAATGATGCCTTTTGAGCACATTCTGTGTGGGTCTACTATCTTCATGAATCATATTTTGCCAATGATGCCTTTTGAGCACATTCTGTGTGGGTCTACTATCTTCATGAATCATATTTTGCCAATGATGCCTTTTGAGCACATTCTGTGTGGGTCTACTATCTTCATGAATCATATTTTGCCAATGATGCCTTTTGAGCACATTCTGTGTGGGTCTACTATCTTCATGAATCATATTTTGCCAATGATGCCTTTTGAGCACATTCTGTGTGGGTCTACTATCTTCATGAATCATATTTTGCCAATGATGCCTTTTGAGCACATTCTGTGTGGGTCTACTATCTTCATGAATCATATTTTGCCAATGATGCCTTTTGAGCACATTCTGTGTGGGTCTACTATCTTCATGAATCATATTTTGCCAATGATGCCTTTTGAGCACATTCTGTGTGGGTCTACTATCTTCATGAATCATATTTTGCCAATGATGCCTTTTGAGCACATTCTGTGTGGGTCTACTATCTTCATGAATCATATTTTGCCAATGATGCCTTTTGAGCACATTCTGTGTGGGTCTACTATCTTCATGAATCATATTTTGCCAATGATGCCTTTTGAGCACATTCTGTGTGGGTCTACTATCTTCATGAATCATATTTTGCCAATGATGCCTTTTGAGCACATTCTGTGTGGGTCTACTATCTTCATGAATCATATTTTGCCAATGATGCCTTTTGAGCACATTCTGTGTGGGTCTACTATCTTCATGAATCATATTTTGCCAATGATGCCTTTTGAGCACATTCTGTGTGGGTCTACTATCTTCATGAATCATATTTTGCCAATGATGCCTTTTGAGCACATTCTGTGTGGGTCTACTATCTTCATGAATCATATTTTGCCAATGATGCCTTTTGAGCACATTCTGTGTGGGTCTACTATCTTCATGAATCATATTTTGCCAATGATGCCTTTTGAGCACATTCTGTGTGGGTCTACTATCTTCATGAATCATATTTTGCCAATGATGCCTTTTGAGCACATTCTGTGTGGGTCTACTATCTTCATGAATCATATTTTGCCAATGATGCCTTTTGAGCACATTCTGTGTGGGTCTACTATCTTCATGAATCATATTTTGCCAATGATGCCTTTTGAGCACATTCTGTGTGGGTCTACTATCTTCATGAATCATATTTTGCCAATGATGCCTTTTGAGCACATTCTGTGTGGGTCTACTATCTTCATGAATCATATTTTGCCAATGATGCCTTTTGAGCACATTCTGTGTGGGTCTACTATCTTCATGAATCATATTTTGCCAATGATGCCTTTTGAGCACATTCTGTGTGGGTCTACTATCTTCATGAATCATATTTTGCCAATGATGCCTTTTGAGCACATTCTGTGTGGGTCTACTATCTTCATGAATCATATTTTGCCAATGATGCCTTTTGAGCACATTCTGTGTGGGTCTACTATCTTCATGAATCATATTTTGCCAATGATGCCTTTTGAGCACATTCTGTGTGGGTCTACTATCTTCATGAATCATATTTTGCCAATGATGCCTTTTGAGCACATTCTGTGTGGGTCTACTATCTTCATGAATCATATTTTGCCAATGATGCCTTTTGAGCACATTCTGTGTGGGTCTACTATCTTCATGAATCATATTTTGCCAATGATGCCTTTTGAGCACATTCTGTGTGGGTCTACTATCTTCATGAATCATATTTTGCCAATGATGCCTTTTGAGCACATTCTGTGTGGGTCTACTATCTTCATGAATCATATTTTGCCAATGATGCCTTTTGAGCACATTCTGTGTGGGTCTACTATCTTCATGAATCATATTTTGCCAATGATGCCTTTTGAGCACATTCTGTGTGGGTCTACTATCTTCATGAATCATATTTTGCCAATGATGCCTTTTGAGCACATTCTGTGTGGGTCTACTATCTTCATGAATCATATTTTGCCAATGATGCCTTTTGAGCACATTCTGTGTGGGTCTACTATCTTCATGAATCATATTTTGCCAATGATGCCTTTTGAGCACATTCTGTGTGGGTCTACTATCTTCATGAATCATATTTTGCCAATGATGCCTTTTGAGCACATTCTGTGTGGGTCTACTATCTTCATGAATCATATTTTGCCAATGATGCCTTTTGAGCACATTCTGTGTGGGTCTACTATCTTCATGAATCATATTTTGCCAATGATGCCTTTTGAGCACATTCTGTGTGGGTCTACTATCTTCATGAATCATATTTTGCCAATGATGCCTTTTGAGCACATTCTGTGTGGGTCTACTATCTTCATGAATCATATTTTGCCAATGATGCCTTTTGAGCACATTCTGTGTGGGTCTACTATCTTCATGAATCATATTTTGCCAATGATGCCTTTTGAGCACATTCTGTGTGGGTCTACTATCTTCATGAATCATATTTTGCCAATGATGCCTTTTGAGCACATTTTGTGTGGGTCTACTATCTTCATGAATCATATTTTGCCAATGATGCCTTTTGAGCACATTTTGTGTGGGTCTACTATCTTCATGAATCATATTTTGCCAATGATGCTTTTTGAGTACATTCTGTGTGGGTCTACTATCTTCATGATTCATGTTTTCACCACTTTTTTGTAATTTGCATTTGAAAAATCACGCAGATGGCCGACACCCTCAGCATGGCTCATTTTCCTGTGCTTTAAGGATGTACACAGTTTGGCCATTGCGTGCTGGTGTATATAATTAACTGTTACACGTTGTATTCTTCTTTTTGAAGCACATTGTACTGTTCTGTGTGACAAGAGCCATAAAAGCCTTTGTGGCTGGTTGAGCTATAATAAAAAGAAAACAGAAAAAAACCCAAGAGAGCCAGTCTGAGCAAAAGGGGTACTGGAAGTGCATACAAGTCAAGGTCACTGTGTGTGCATGCAAGAGCACATGTATGATTCCATACATGATAGGTTCTTGCATGGGTACCTGCACATCATGCTAAAATAGAATCATGTAGCCTTCCATTCCTTTCCACTTTCAACTGCTTTTGAAATTAGGTCCCTTCTCCTAGGATGGGGAGTATAATAAAACAACAATCCTGTCCACAAGAGATC
>CM031607.1:3017249-3022249 GCA_018398815.1 Conus ventricosus
AACACACAAGCATACTACACACAGCAAATCTAAGGGCACTTATAATAGCTCTCTCTTGAGTTTTTAACGCACCTCGAGTTCACATCTGTCTAACTATTTAACACGCAGGTCTTCTGATAAAGTGGGCATGTTAACCGTTCTCACTCAGGAAACAAGCCAGTGCATATCTACTGTAGGTATAAATAAACGCGCCAACATGTAACCCCCCCCCCCTCCCACCCCAGTCCCCCATCATTCAGGAAACACATGAAGGTATTGCACATAGCAGTTACTTTTCAAATGAAATTCACAAGTTATGTACTCATCACAGACTTTTGTGGTCTATGTCACTGAAACCAGCCATGATTCAGCAATATTTTGATTGGAACTTATACCACATTTTGAGGTAAAACGAACATGAACGGATAATTTTCAGGAGAAAAACAGACTGGTGACTGCAAAGGGCGGACACTGACGTTCTGCCCTGCAGAGACAGCAGCAGCACCATCATGAATTGAACAGAATAAGCAAACTTATTCGGAAATATCACGAGCAATGAAGTTATAAGAAATATCACCAATGACGAAGTTATAGGACTGGTTCCTGACCAATTACATGCAGAAATAATTTTTTTTCCTACAATGTTAGACAATGACACTGCTGATGCCAATTTGGTCTGGTTGAAAATCAGTCAGTCACTGACTGAAAGTTTGTGACAAAACTCCATTGATTAAAGCATTTGATTGCAGACCGACCAAGATTTACTTGGAAATGATGAAAATAATGAGTGTTCAAATGGGCATTTCAGACTAAAGTGTAAACATGATCTGCAGTTATTTGGGGTGATAAACAGTTATGACTCGATTCGGTTATGAATCACTGGCCGAGGTCAAAGGGGCCAAATCCAGATGTAGATCAAATAAAGGAATTTGTCCAACCCTCGCCTTTTTTTCTTTTCTAATCAAATGCTGTTACAAGTTAAAAGTAAAAAGGCTTTTAAAAAAATCAAATCTTGTTACAAGTTGAAAATAAGAAGGGTAATAAACTTCAAAAATCTATCGTAGATACCATTTTGCTTCATTAATTAATTGTGGCATTTGTTACCTACAAAAATGCCAGCGATGCAAGTGTAGTGCTGGCCTCAAGGACCGGCTTGTTTCAGCGTGATGACAATTTTGCTGTCAATCAAGTTCATTTGTATCAATAAAGTAATTATGTACAATTTCACTCTTTTTCATTTAAACAAAATCTATTTATCTATTCATTTTGCTGTTTTATTTCAGTTCCATTTTCAGTGAAGCTGAAATAATGCACAGATTGTGATTCATATGTCAACAAACATGGAATTTTCAGTGAGGCTGAAATAATGCACAGATTGTGATTCATATGTCAACAAATGGGGAGTTTGTATTATACTCCTGTTTGGCTAGTATACTTACCATGTCAGACAATAGCATTCACGGCAGTTAGTCAGCTCTGCCAGGCCGAAGTTTTTGTGTGGCTAATGCAGTAATAAGACAGTCACGTGATGCCCAACCCGCTTCACCGTAGGAAGAAGCCAGTGTCAACCTCCCGTACCTCATTCATCGAGGCCTGCGCGCAAGGTAACCCCAGAACCTTGGCGCTAGTGGGGAAGGCAGGGGGGGGCATTAGAGTCTGACATGGTAAGTATACTAGCCAAACAGGGAGTATAATACAAACTCCCCATTTTGGCGTCATATACTGTACCATGTCAGACAATAGCAGAATTCATAGGAAAAGGAGGAGGGCGAGTGCCCTAGTGGTTCCTGGAGTTACCCGATATGGATGCATTAGCCGCCACAAAGGATATCCCATTAGAACCATCAGCCCTGGTCATGCGGATGTCCCTTAAATAAAATTTTATGAAGGGATTTTCCGAACGCCAGAAGGCTGCCTCCAGGAGGTGGCGCATGGGAACAGAGTGCTGGAATGCTGCCGAAGCGGCCATGAGCCCAGGGGGACAAGACGGGGAGGTCCTTGGAGGCCTGGGAATAGGCCGTTCTGACCGTCTTGGAGAGCCACCTAGAGACAGTGCCAGCTGAGATGTCTTTCGTGTTACTGGGGTTGATGGAAATAAGAAGACGTCTTTGCGAAACGCGCCTGGGGCGCGAGCGTTCCCAGTAGTGTGTTAGACATCGAGAGGGGCAAAGGGCTATGTCCGAAGAGGTGTCACCCCCTAGTGTATCCGCCAGCGGGCGGATGACGAGGTAAGTAGAGGCACTACCGGGTTCCTGGTTCTTGGCTAGGAATTCGGGAAGGAACTTAAGAGAGACGGAGCCGTCTCTGTGGAAGGCAATGTCTCTGGGGTCCCCGCTAAGGGCATGGATCTCGCCTCGCCTTCTGGCGGAAGCGAGGGCGAGGAGAAAGGTAGTCTTCATAGACAGAAGGTCGAAAGGAATGGAGGACAAAGGCTCAAAGGGGGGTTTATTGAGGACGTCAAGTACAGTGAAGAGGTCCCAAAGGGGGACACATCTAGGGGATTGGGCCTCACGGAGCAGCCCCTCTGGAGATCTCTCTGAGAAGGAAGTCATTCTCAAAGGAAGGTCCGCCCAACTGGCGGATTTGGTCGTGCAGATGGCCGACTGTGCCCCGGATGGAGCTAGCAGAGAGGTTAAGGTGGGACAGGAAATTTCCTATCTGGATATTGGAAGGGCGATTGTGAGGGACAGAATTGTCTTTGCACCATGAGACCCAATTTCCTCCATCTGTAATCGTAAAGGGACTCTGTGCTAGCTCTGCGAGAGGACATGGCTAGGTCTCGGAGTTCCTGAGAGGCCCCGGCGATGGAGAGGATACTGAGGACGGACTGGGACCTGTCCGTTCGAGAGGTGGATTTAGATGCTCGCAACCGGGCTGACACAGAAGCCAGGCGTGGAGGCGAAGCATCTGGGATTGGAGTGAGGGAGACCCGAACGGGGTTGCCTGAGCATGTCCCACCTGGTGTTCAACTGGAGAGGGGGTGCGTGAAAGAGGGACTTGAGGTCCGGGAACCAGGACTGAGTGGGCCACCATGGGGCTATGAGAATGAGCCTGGGTCTCTCGAGTCTCGCCTTCCTGATCACCTTGTGGAGGATCGAGAAGGGAGGGAAGGCGTAAGCTATGAGGCCGGACCAGGGAAGGGATAGGGCGTCGATGGCGTAAGCCTGGGGGTCCGGGACCGGAGACACATACACTGGCAGACGATGGTTGAATCGTGTGGCAAACAGGTCGATCATGGGTCTGAACCAATGTTGCCACACGGTTGTTAGGGTATGCCTGCTGAGGGTCCATTCCGTGTGGAGGACAGACTTGGAGCGGCTGAGAGAGTCTGCCAGGATGTTGTGTGTCCCTGCTATGTGTCTCGCGCGAAGGGTGACCCCCTGCGTGTGACACCAGCGGAGGAGGGCCTCTGTACGGAGGGAGAGGCCGATGGAGTGTGCCCCCCCCCCCCCCTCCCACACTTATTGATGTAGCAAGCTAAAGATGAGAATGAAAAACAGTCGGCGATGACGGCCGATTGCCCGTTCGACTGAGACTGACTGTTGGACTTCGATCGCGACGATCGTGTGTCCGCGATCGGGTAGAGTGGGAATCGTAATGATGGTCGCACGTCCCTGCGCGGAACCCTCCTCTACACCGATCGTACGCTCATCGTGTGCGTGAGTGGTTTGTCCCGTGGAATCGACACGCGGCCCCTCGGGGTAGAGAGCGACTGCCGAACAATGGAGCGTCTCGAGCCGTTAGTGCCCTTCACCATGTTGGGCACTGGTGGTGGGGGACAAACACGGAACGCACGATCGCAAAGGGGAGACAAAGAGGTGGATCGAGGGATAGAAAGAGCTCAACCAACCTCGGGAGAGACACTGGAAGTGTGGTAAATGTAACGAGATCTCAGTGTTGGATCGAGGAGAAGGTCGATCGTAAGCGACGCCGGTTTTGGCCGGTCGAAACAAAATGGCGGAACGACCGGTGAAGAAATGGAAACCGAGTGGACGACGTGGAAGTTAGTCGAATCGGGAGTCAGAATGGAAGGAGAAGGAACTGAGACTCGGAGAACAAGGGGCCGTAAAGGCAAAAAAAGGGGGAGAAGAGGTGAAACGGCGATGGAGTCCGACTTTCGAAGATCGAAAAGAACGGAAGGCGAAGTCACGAGTGCCGAGACAAAGGCACGAAGGCGAGGATGGCGTGGTTTAAATAGATTAATAAAGCACACCAAACCAAAACCCCACCGGCTCAAGAGTAAAGTGTGAAGCGCGCAAGCCACAACAAATAAGCAAAGAAGCAAACACAAAGCTATCTTAACACAACGGCAAAGAGAAGGCGAGACAGAGCACAAGATTATCTTGCTTGGACGGCAGGCCGAGAGAGAATGAGGTACGGGAGGTTGACACTGGCTTCTTCCTACGGCGGAAGCGGGGTTGGACATCACGTGACTGTGTTATTACTGCATTAGCACACAAAAAACTTCGGCCTGGCAGAGCTGACTAACTGCCGTGAATGCTATTGTCTGACATGGTACAGTATATGACGCCAAACAAGTAATTTTCAGTGAGGCTGAAATAATGCACAGATTGTGATTCATGTGTCAACAAACATGGAATTTTCAGTGAAGCTGAAATAATGCACAGATTGTGATTCATGTGTCAACAAACATGGAATTTTCAGTGAAGCTGAAATAATGCGCAGATTGTGATTCATGTGTCAACATAAAAAAAATTTGTGACCGGCTTGGTTCATAACACCTAATTTCACTTTTCACTTTTATCTTTTCAGATTAAAAGTTTTATTTGCTGATGAAAGCGATCTATTCGCAACATATGTTATAAACTAAATATCACTCCTTAACCTAGAAACTGGGAAAAGTTAACACATCAATGATATTTTTAATGGCCAATTTTCACCTTCAAGCAATGGTACTGATTTAATTTTCTTTGAATAGTTGAATAGTATTATTTCACAGAAGACGTATTTCTGAATCCAGTCATACAGAATACATATCCGTTCACTGAAGTGCCAATCAT
>CM031607.1:3027249-3044749 GCA_018398815.1 Conus ventricosus
CCGTTTGAGTGTGTATTTGTAGGGGGGATTAAGTGTGTGTGTGTGTGTGTGTGTGTGTGTGTGTGTGTGTGTGTGTGTGTGTGTGTGTGCGTGCGTGCGTGCGCGTGTCTTTTGTATGAGTGTGCTGTTTGTATATGTGTGTGTGTGTGTGTGTGAGAGAGAGAGAGAGAGAGAGAGAGAGAGAGAGAGAGAGAGAGAGAGAGAGAGTGCGAGCACGAGTGCAAGGGCGCTCATATTTGTGTGTATGTATGTGAATATATTTTTGATTCGTTAATCAGTGATAATTCATGGCGATGTCCTTCCAACTGCCCCGCAACTTGTAAAAGTAATATTTGTGTTTACAGTGTCCATACAGAGATGTATGGTCAGGGTGTAATTTCTCCAGCGAGGAAATTAAAAAAATGTATTTTTTTTTAACAGGGGAAAGAGAGAACTCAGGGTTTGACACCTTTGCAGCTGAAGGCAGCGACGTATCGGCTATACCAGACACTCAGTTTTTTTTTTTTTTTACTGGTATGTGAGTTTTCATTAGGTCATCGTACAGGTCAAACGGGTTCTTTCTGTCACGAAAGATGCGGTTTTCGTCGCAATTGCGGTCGCTGTCTCACTTGGAAAAACATCAATGCAGCCATATTTATCCGCGTTTAGGCTCGCTATCGGACCCCCGAGGCACCGATAACTTTGTCCGCGTTTAGCCGAGTCGGATAGCTTATGCGGTCTGACGTGCATACCAAAATCTGCCGCCTATCCACTGGATAGGCGCTATTCGCGGACAGCCCTCTATCCGGATCGACGTGCATACAGGCCCTGCAAATCATGCCTAAGCCAAGCTGCAGGCTAAGTTTCCTTCCTAGTGTTTTCATTTCCAACAAAGATGTATGCTTCCTTACACTGGTGCTGGTGAGATAATGTAAATTCATCAAAACAATTCTGGCAAAACTTTCTGCATGGATGGCACATGGCCTGAAGATGAGCTAAATGGGTTTTTTTGTGCATGCACATTCACGATCTGTTTGATGTTTGTTGGCAGAGGTCTGTAGATCCATGATGCAGATCTGGATCAACCAGCACATTCACGATCTGTTTGATGTTTGTTGGCAGAGGTCTGTAGGTCCATAATGCAGATCTGGATCAACCAGCACATTCAGGATCGTTTGATGTTGGTAGAGGTCTGTAGATCCATGATGCAGATCTGGATCAACCAGCACATTCAGGATCTGTCTGATGTTGGCAGAGGTCTGTAGATCCATAATGCAGATCTGGATCAACCAGCACATTCAGGATCCACTTGATGTTGGTAGAGGTCTGTAGATCCATAATGCAGATCTGGATCAACCAGCACATTCAGGATCCACTTGATGTTGGTAGAGGTCTGTAGATCCATAATGCAGATCTGGATCAACCAGCACATTCAGGATCTGTTTGATGTTGGTGGAGGTCTGTAGATCCATGATACAGATCTGGATCAACCAGCACATTCAGGATCTGTTTGATGTTGGCGGAGGTCTGTAGATCCATAATGCAGATCTGGATCAACCAGCACATTCAGGATCCGTTTGATGTTGGCAGAGGTCTGTAGATCCATAATGCAGATCTGGATCAACCAGCACATTCCGGATCTGTTTGATGCTGGCGGAGGTCTGTAGATCCATAATGCAGATCTGGATCAACCAGCACATTCAGGATCCGTTTGATGTTGGCAGAGGTCTGTAGATCCATAATGCAGATCTGGATCAACCAGCACATTCAGGATCTGTTTGATGCTGGCGGAGGTCTGTAGATCCATAATGCAGATCTGGATCAACCAGCACATTCAGGATCTGTTTGATGTTGGTGGAGGTCTGTAGATCCATGATACAGATCTGGATCAACCAGCACATTCAGGATCTCTCTGATGTTGGCAGAGGTCTGTAGATCCATGATGCAGATCTGGATCAACCAGCACATTCAGGATCTGTTCGATGTTGGCAGAGGTCTGTAGATCCATGATGCAGATCTGGATAAACCAGCACATTCAGGATCTGTTTGATGTCGGCAGAGGTCTGTAGATCCATAATGCAGATCTGGATCAACCAGCACATTCAGGATCTGGTTGATGTTGGTAGACGTCTGTAGATCCATTGTGCAGATCTGGATCAACCAGCACATTCAGGATCCATTTGATGTTGGCGGAGGTCTGTAGATCCATGATGCAGATCTGGATCAACCAGCACATTCACAATCCGTTTGATGTTGGTGGAGGTCTGTAGATCCATGATGCAGATCTGGATCAACCAGCAAATTCAGGGTCTGTCTGATGTTGGCGGAGGTTTGCAAATCCATAATGCAGATCTGGATCAACCAGCACATTCAGGATCCGGTTGATGTTGGTAGAGGTCTGTAGATCCATGATGCAGATCTGGATCAACCAGCACATTATGATCTGTCTGATGCTGGCCAAGGTCTGAGCTCTCCTCAGCACCCTTCTACTTTACTTTGCTTTGTCTGTCACTTTAGCTTCTCTCCACGGTGCAAGACCTGATCAAAAGTGTTGCATCTGTCCTGTCATTTTTTCATACCATTCATTCAGTGGGCTGCTACCCCACTTTTGTTTTCTAGCAGCAAAATAAACTGACCAGTGGATAACGACGAGACTAGGTAGCTCTGACCTGATACCTGTATTCAGGTCCCCCCACTCATCCCTCTTGTTCCTAGCATCATGTAGCACTTACCAACAAATACAGTAAAGATTGCTGCTAGACAATTCGTCCTCTTTCCAATAACGTGCAATCCACACGTCACAAAGCATCCACACAGAGACAAAACCAATCACAAGATGAATCAGCCACTTGTAGAAATAAGAGATGCACATGCTGCTGTTTAATCCTAACTTAAGTAACTTTGTACTGAAATAACAAAAACAAGAAAAGCTGGAAATAGAACAGGAAAGAAAACTTGCTCTGAAAACTTGCACAGGCAGCAATTTCATACATCACTCTCTTCGCCAATATCACACACACACAAACATACAGAGACACACACAAACCACTGATGTAATCAATCCAATAACTGTGCCAGATTTTGTATGCTAGGGCCAATTTCTGAAAGTTGCGTAGGATGTCAGTACTCTGTGAGCTGTTTCCACACTTACGCATTTAGATATGGTTTCCTCAGGATCTGCACGAGCTCTTTTCAGACTTACACATTTAGATATGGTTTCCTCAGGATCTGCATGAGCTGTTTCCAGACTTACGCATTTAGATATGGTTTCCTCAGGATCTGCAAAGTTGCCCTCCCGCTGAGTCACAGTCACCATTTCCAGGCCAAGTTTGACCACAGAATTACGTAGCCGACAAATGTCGTAGATCCCTTCGAACGGTGCTCTGCAGACAAAATAATAGATTACACACACACACACACACACACACACACACACACACACACACACAGATGAGTAAGTAGACACACAGAGAGATAGATAGATAGACATACAGACAGACGGACAGAAAGATAGATACAGAGACAGATAAGCACACAAACACATACACATATATCCATTACAAAAAGGTACACAACTTCACATCTGGCACAACAAACACAGAAATTTTCAAGCATTACCAATCACTTGGAACACACATAAAATTAAAGATATAGACTACAAAGCAACATTACTACACTATCCATCATCTGGAATACATGTCAAATAAATGATGTCCAGAAAAAAAAAGGAAACTTTCGTTACTAAGATCAAACATACAACAAAGACAAGCATGAACATTTCCATGACACAACCTATTACCTGGCATACTCATCGAGTAAAGGATTCACTTAAAAATCATGAAAGTTTTCATATTATCCATCAGTCAGCATACACACAGATTTAAACAACAAACAGAAACAAAACAAGCAAATTTCCATAACATACTCATCACTTACCAGACACAGAGAGTAAAGGATAGACAGAATAAATACGGAAAATTCCCTCCCCCATGAAGTCTAAAGCTTGTCTACATCCCATTCAATTCACAAATCATGCAAGCTGCATGGGCCTTTATTCTAACTGTAAACACCGAACAAGTCTTAATTTAAACTCTGTAAACACAGCGTGCCTTTATTCTAACTCTACGCACATTAATTAATGTGCCTATATTCTAATTCTGTGCAGACTGTGTGTGTGCCTTGATTCTAAGCGCTTGTGTCCACAGACCCCGCACAGACCGTACAGAAAAAGTGCGGTTGCGTTCAACACTAAATTTTACTACTAGACTTGTCCACAGCAGCCAGTCCGCTACGGCCAGACCTTTTCCTGTTCCGCACAATCTGGGTGGCGTCAAGCATGCCAGACATTTTCTGGTCTGTACGGGCAGAAAAGGTCGTGATTTGCGTGCTGTCGTCACTGTACACACACATCCGGCCCTGGCCTACACAACACATTCTTCAAATCTGTGCAGAATGGAGGATGCAAAGCTAATTGAATGTGTGCGAGCAAGACCAGCCCTTTACGATAAAAGAGACAAACGGTATACAAACAGAGATTTTACCCAGAGGCTGTGGGAACAAATTGCTTCAGAACTCAACGAGCAAGGCAGGCATTTTATCCTGATCTTATTGTATGAACAAAAACTTTGCGAGACAGTAATGACTTTGACATGAAAATTCTGAATGCTTTGACGGAATCTGAAAAGGACAACGATCCAGATGGTCATTTAAGTTTCTGGAAAGGACTTCAGCCAACGATGACCCAGCTGGACCCACTAGAAGCATTAAAATTCAAGCACGAGGTCCACGGCCTACTCATTAGCTATTTAGAAAGGGCCAAAGCAAAAAGTTCCCATGTTCCCACGTTTCACACATTTCACCCACCCAGACAGGGAACTCGTGTACAACCAAGTCCTACCCCCAGCAGTGTTGAAAGCTATGCCCAATATGAGGAGAGTAGACAAGGTGGCCAAAGTTGTCACCCATCGTATTTGGAAGACCAATACTACACTCAACTGTAAAACTACAAGTATGAGTTTCATTTGTGAGAGTAGTTTTTATAAAGGTATTCTTTAAATAAAAGAATAGAATATTCAATAAAGACATTTCTTACAATGTAAATTGTTCTTCTTCTTGTTATTTGGCAGTTTAATGTCCTTTTATCACAACAAGATGTCAGGGACAAGGGAAGTGTACTTTTTACAACTACAAGTATGAGTTTCATTTGTGAGAGTAGTTTTCATAAAGGTATTCTTTAAATAAAAGAATAGAAAATTGATATGATTTTCAGTTGATGCTTTAACATTTGGATTTGATTTTTCAATAAAGACATTTTTGAAGATGGTTAGTTTCAAGAATGTAAATGAACTGATCTTACCTGAGTGTGACTACCAATCTTTCTCTTGGTGAAATTGATTTCCTCCAGTTTGTGTTTTGTTTCTGTAGCCCATTGGCACATAACCGCAGCAACGATTGAAATGTTGTTTGTCTCATTCGAAAGTATTCCAAACATTTCTCCTCGTCTGTTAATATTTGGGGCAGTAGTTTGAATTCTCCTAAAACTCCCCGATCTTTACAAATTGGGTGCACCCAAAAACGTCGTTTGGATGCTAGAGATCTTCTTTTGTACCACCACCAGAGCAGAAAAATCTTGCGCTTCCTTGTCACCGCCATCTTGCAAAGCGGGCAGAACTATGCGGACCCTGTGGAGACGGGTAACCGCACTTTTCTGTCCATACCTTTTCTGGCCCGCAAAAAGTATGGTTTGTGCGGGGTCTGTGGACACAAAGCCTAACTCTGTAAACACTTTGTATGTGCATGACCTGTGCATACTGTATTCTTACTCTGTGCACACTGCACATGCCTTTATTTTAATTCTGTGCACACTGTATATGCCTTTATTCTAACTCTGTGCTCACAATATGTACCTTTATTCTAACTCTGTGCTCACAATATGTACCTTTATTCTAACTCTGTGCGCACAGGTAAGGTAAGGTCATGTTGCTTACAGCCCAGCCGACCACAAAGGGGCACATCAGACCAGCCGCCGTGGCGAAGTGGTTAGCGTCGCGGACTCCCGGCTGGGAGGTCGTGGGTTCGAATCCCATCAGAGGCATGTGGGTTTTTTCTGCCCCGACCGGCTCCTACCCAGAGTTGAGTTTGCTGCGGACTCAGTTGGGAAGACTGGGACCACACAGTCGAGTTTCATCCACTTAATGGATGCGTTTCTGAGAGTGTTGCTCAAATTTCCTGACCAACACTGCAGGTGCCTGTATCTCTCGGGCCTGGTTGACGCCAGGATATATTATGAAAGGAAGCGTAGAGTACAGCCCTGTCATGTAGTCTCAGACCGAAATGGAAATCCGTAGCATCATCTTAATCATCCTCATTCCCATTGATCAGCATTAAAAAAAATGTCTCAAATTCTGTGGCCCTTCATGCCCTGCTCTCATGGTGACCTCAATTTCGATGTCCTCTCCGCGTCTGTGGCCTTGGTTTGCTTCCGTCGGGGTCACCGGTATCGGCGAGTCCATGGGGGCTGTCGTTGGACGGACGTGGTGGCGCCCTCCGGAGGGAGAGCTCACTCACGCCGGCTCCGCGACTAAGCAATTATTGTCGTCAGTAGGGGGCTTAGTAGGTGGTGTCCTGCGTATGTTAGATCAGAACAGACGCCACTGAACACCACCGAAGTGACTCGGCAGCAGTGCAGTGTCTCCTCCGGTGGGTTGCCTCTTGACGACTTGACATTGACTGCTCCCTGTGGATTGCCGGTGCCGGGGCTGCGGCGGGGCCGGCCGGGCTATGGCTGTGGACGGGGTGTCGGAATGAGCGGCGTGGGTGCACTGCCTCTGAGGTGACGCAGAGGTTGGGACAGGGAAAAAAAAAAAAAAAAAAAAAAAAAAAAAAAAAAAAAAAAAAAAAAAAAAAAAAAAACAAAAAAAAAAAAAAAAAAAAAAAAAGGGGCACATCAGGGCTGTCACTGCGCTGAAGTCAACTCACCAGTCATTCACTCACACAACCACTTAAAGTACATCTTCTAAAAACGCACCCAACATTTTGTTAAAAATCTTTCCACTGTAAAATGTGCCTTTATTCTAACTCTGTGCACACTGTTTGTGCCTTTATTTCAATGAAGGGCGTCCTGTAAGTGCCTTTATTCTAAATCTGTGCATACTTGACGTCCCTTTACTCCAACTCTGTGCACATTGTGCAAGCCTTAGTTTTAACTCTGTGCACATTGTGTAAGCCTTAGTTTTAACTCTGTGCACATTGTGTAAACCTTAGTATTAACTCTGTGCACATTGTGTAAACCTTAGTTTTAACTCTGTGCACATTGTGTAAGCCTTAGTTATAACTCTATGCACACTGCAAGTTCCCTTATTCTATTCTGGTTCACACTGTGTCTTAGTTCTAACTGTGTGCATACTTGATGTCCCTTTACTCCAACTCTGTGCACATTGTGTAAGCCTTAGGTTTAACTCTGTGCACACTGCAAGTTCCCTTATTCTATTCTGATTTACATTGTGTGCCTTAGTTCTAACTGTGCACACTGCAAGTTCCCTTATTCTATTCGGATTCACATTGTGTGTGTCTTACTTCTAACTGTGCACACTGCTTAGTTCTCACTCTGTGCACACTGCAAGTTCCCTTATTCTATTCTGATTCACACTGTGTGTGTCTTAGTTCTAACTCTGTGCACACTGCAAGTTCCCTTATTCTATTCTGGTTCACATTGTGTGTGTCTCAGTTCTAACTGTGCACACTGCAAGTTCCCTTATTCTATTCTGATTCACACTGTGTGTGTCTTAGTTCTAACTGTGCACACTGCTTAGTTCTCACTCTGTGCACATTGCAAGTTCCCTTATTCTATTCTGGTTCACACTGTGTGTGTCTTAGTTCTAACTGTGCACATTGCAAGTTCCCTTATTCTATTCTGATTCACACTGTGTGTGTCTCAGTTCTAACTCTGTGCACATTGCAAGTTCCCTTATTCTATTCTGATTCACATTGTGTGTGTCTTAGTTCTAACTGTGCACACTTCAAGTGCCCTTGTTCTATTCTGGTTCACACTGTGTGTGCCTTAGTTCTAACTCTGTGCACACTACAAGTTCCCTTGTTCTACTCTGATTCACAATGTGTGCGTCTTAGTTCTAACTCGGTGCATACTTTACGTCCCTACATTCTAACTCTGTGCACACTGCAAGTGCCCTCGTTCTAATCTGATTCACACTGTGCGTGCCCTTCTTCCCACAGCCCTGAAGACCAGCAGCAGTGTAAGGCAGACACCTCCACCCACCTGTCAAGTGCCCTCGTTCTAATCTGATTCACACTGTGCGTGCCCTTCTCCCCACAGCCCTGAAGACCAGCAGCAGTGTAAGGCAGACACCTCCACCCACCTGTCAAGTGCCCTCGTTCTAATCTGATTCACACTGTGCGTGCCCTTCTCCCCACAGCCCTGAAGACCAGCAGCAGTGTAAGGCAGACACCTCCACCCACCTGTTCACCCACCCACCTGTCTAGCCACCCACCTGTCCAGCCACGACACCAGGTTCTTCAGGGTGGCCAACATGTCCGCCACGTAGGACAGCACCGTGATGCTCAGACGCTTGTGCTGCATCTCTCGGCGCTGCAGGTTGGCACGGTTCGGGTCGTTCTCGCCCTGTCCACTCTGCAGTTCGGCGACCACATTCCGTGCTTTGCACCCCAGCTGTAGCGCCATGGACTGAAGGTTTTCTGTCTCCAAAGTGTAGCGCTGGAACACGGCAACAAACACAGTACACACTTCTGGTGTTGATGGAAACACAGACATCAGTCAGCCAGCTATGAAGTTTACTGTGCCAACACTGTGCTTACGTTTGGGAGGTAAGGAACGGGAAGGCATTTCCTTTATTCTCTGGACGCCTTTTGTTCTTTTGTGCATTAGCTGGTAGATGGTAAACACAAGCTGTTGGGGCTTCACTGACACTGAAACAAGGTACTACACTTTATCAGAGCAAAACTTGTTTGAAACTATCATGACAAAAACCAAAACCAAAAAGTAACAACAACAAATCCGCAATAAACAACCACAAAGTGAAGGTCATCAGCCTCCAGTGTCAGTTCTTGAAGGGCCTGTTGGTCAAGTTCATTTTCTCCAGGTCACAGTGATAACAACAACAACAACAAACCCATCAGAGTGTGCAGAAGCTTGAAAGCCTCTTGCACCAGTCCCTGGTGGCCTACTTTGCTACCTTCAATCTATCCAGGTCATTGCAACAACAACCTGTATGGCACTCGTGAGAGCAAAGATCTCTTCCAAGGGAGATCAGTCTTCTTTCTTTCTTTCTGCGTACGCAGGCTGAAACTCCTGCGGACACTCCCTGTATAGCCAGGCAGTGGAGTTTTGTGTGTATGACCCTTTTTTATCCCGCCATTAAGGCAGCCATACTCCATCTTCGGGGAAGGTGCATGCTATGTGTCACGTGTCATCCATACCAACGGCCAAACTGGCCTTCTCTTCCGAAAGTTGGTGATGGGATTTTACGTGTGTGCAAGATGTTATGCGTGCGTTCACACACGGAACCTCAGTTTATAGTCTCATTTGAAGGACTATATGGGGAATGGAGTCAGAACCAATGTTAACTCCGAGGAAAAATCCCCCTATACCGAAATTCGAACCCTCAACCCCAGGATCACGAGTCCGGTGCTCTACCAACTGAGCTATCCGGCCCCCTAGGGAGATCAGTTATCCCCCCTCTCCTTCACTCCCCCTCCCTCCCCCCTCATCCCCCTTTCACTCCCCTTCCCATCCACCACCCTAGCTGTAATCAGTATCTGCACCGAATCATTACTTATTCATAGGTCTTAATACATCTCATAAGCTTTTTTTTTTCTAAACCGAGGTACATATTTCACTTTTTCACATTTGAAAATGTCAAAACATGTCCTCCATAAAAATACTGAAGTGAAAAAAAAAAAAAATGCTGGATCCATCCTTTGACTTGGACCTGCACCAAAATCCAATGGGTTCATTACATGGGCCATGTTCCATCCTTCCACCAAGTTCCCTTAAAATGTGTTGAGCAGTTTGTGCATCAACTTGACGACAGGCTGACACACAAACCAACAGATGCAGATGACCGCAGACTCTTCATGGCTGACATGAAACAACAAACCCACTGCAGTCTAGCACCAATTCCTGACGGCCCTGTTGTAAGACTCATCTTCTTCACACGGTACTGACAGCAACAACAAAAAAGAACACCATAGTCTAGCACCAATTCCTGATGGCCCTGTTGTAAGACTCATCTTCTTCACATGGTACTGACAGCAACAACAACAAAGAATGCCAAAGTCTAGCACCAATTCCTGAAGGCTCTGTTTGATGATATTCATCTGCTTCAAGTCACTGTGACACAAACAACTTACCAACAAGAACAATCCCACCACTGTCTAGCACCAATTCCTGACGGCCCCATTTGACAACATTTATGTTCTTCCAGTCATTGAGATAAATGAAAACAACTTATCAACAACAACGACTAAAATGACCACTGTCTAGTTCCAGCTTCTGACGACCTTCTCTGTTAACACTCACCATCTTCAGGACATGGCGATAGCAACAACTTAGCAGTAACAGCAACAGCAACAACAAACCCAGCACAGCCTAGCACCAGTTCCTGACATCCCAATCTGATGATGTTCATCTTCTTCAGGTCAAGTGATAGTAACAACTTAACAACAACAACATCAAGAACAACAATAACAACATCAACAACCACAACAACAACCAACCCACCAGAGAGCGCAGAAGGTCGACAGCCTCCAGGACCAGCTCCTGATGGCCCAGCTTGATGACGTTCATCTTCTCCAGGTCATAGTGACTCAGCATCAGCAGCCTCTTGCCGTCCACCCCATTGGCCTCAAACAGTGGCACGTACTGCGCCACAGACTCATCCAAGCCTGGGACAAACCAGGGGCACATCAATTTTTACTGCAGGATTACTACGAAATTTCAAAGTTGCTTCTAGGGTAACCTTCAACGTCAAACAAAAACTAAAGGAATACTAAAAGTAAGTTTTTTGGTTTTTTGTTTTTAACCTTTTCACCCAATGCTCCAGTACAAATTCCTAGTGTTCCTTCCATTTCTTTGTGTTTCTATTTTTTAACTCCTGTGGACAATCCTGAGGTTGCTTCCTGCAGAAATATACTTTAAATTAAAATTTGAAACAGTTTCTTTTGTTAATTTCCTGATACTGCTGAAAAACTGATTAGTATGATTCTGTGTTTCATCTTGAGTTGTCTCAGGACCTTCGAAACCTGCCTTTCCAGTGCTTTCAGGGTTTTCTCAAAAGCGACAGATTCCTAAATTTTCAAAAGAGATTAATGCTTGAATGTTGTCATGAGAAGAACATGAAGTCTCTGCAGATTATAATTTAAGAAATGATTATCTGGGATGCATTCTATGCAAAAATCTCTCTGTTCAAAGCAGCAATAAAAACAATAAGCAGTACTGCCTTTCAACTTCAAGATATCAAGGCCAGGTCAGCCTGGCTACTAAACTGTTCCTCAGTCTTAGCCCTAGGCAACCTTTAACAGAACTCTAGTTCACACCCTGCCAGTAAAGTCCTTCTTGAATACTACTGTTGCTGACTTAAGCTGGAATGGTTCTGGGCATAAAGCTGAATTTCATTGTGTGTGTGTGTGTGTGTGTGTGTGTGTGTGTGTGTGTGTGTGTGTGTGTGTGTGTGTGTGTGTGTGTGCGAGTGTGTGTGTGTGTGAGTGTTTGATAGAGATTTCCTGTTCAAAACTTAACTGTTTGACAATCCAGCGATCGCCAAAATAATTTATAAAACTGGTATGACAAACTATTCCAAGGCACATTTATGTGTCAAGGTCAGCAGCCTGGTCACAACAGTCAATAAAACTTTTATTAAAAGTCAATTGCTGTGAATACAATGGTCTACTTTCCCACCATTTCTTTGTGTTTGTATTTTTTAACTCCCGTGGACAATCCTGAGGTTGCTTCCTGCAGAAACGTACTTTACATTAAAATTTGAAACAGTTTCTTTTGTTAATTTCCTGATACTGCTGAAAAACTGATTAGTATGATTCTGTGTTTCATCTTGAGTTGTCTCAGGACCTTCGAAACCTGCCTTTCCAGTGCTTTCAGGGTTTTCTCAAAAGCGACAGATTCCTAAATTTTCAAACGAGATTAATGCTTGAATGTTGTCATGAGAAGAACATGAAGTCTCTGCAGATTATAATTTAAGAATTGATTATCTGGGATACATTCTATGCAAAAAATCTCTCTTTTCAAAGCAGCAATAAAAACAATAAGCAGTACTGCCTTTCAACTTCAAGATATCAAGGCCAGGTCAGCCTGGCTACTAAACTGTTCCTCAGCCTTAGCCCTAGGCAACCTTTAACAGAACTCTAGTTCACACCCTGCCAGTAAAGTCCTTCTTGAATACTACTGTTGCTGACTTAAGCTGGAATGGTTCTGGGCATAAAGCTGAATTTCAACGTGTGTGTGTGTGTGTGTGTGTGTGTGTGGTGTGTGTGTGTGTGTGTGTGTGTGTGTGTGTGAGTGTTTGATAGAGATTTCCTGTTCAAAACTTAACTGTTTGACAATCCAGCAATCGCCAAAATAATTTATAAAACTGGTATGACAAACTAAATTCCAAGGCATGCGTGTCAAGGTCAGCAGCCTGGTCACAACAGTCAATAAAGCTTTTATAAAAAGTCAATTGCGGTGAATGCAATGGTCTACTTTCCCACCAGCAACGTCTCTTCAACTTCAAGTGAAAATTACATTGTGCACAGTACCCATGGCCAATTTTTCTGTCAGTATTTGATCATCTAAACTGGCAAATTACCAATAACTAATCATAAACACCAACCCTGCAACCAGACCTCGCTCTCGAGGCTTTTGAGGTGTTGACGCATAATATTATGCAGATGTGTGCATGCAGGAACATGCTAACACAAGCCCACAGATCACACACATGCATACAGATGTGCATCTGTGCACACACACACACACACACACACACACACACACACACACACACACACACACACACACACACACATAAAATACACACACATGCACACGCATGTGCGCGCACACACATACACACATGCACACACACACGCATATGCATATGCACATGCATGCACATGCACCATACACACATGAACATGCACTCGCGCACCACATACACTGGCACACACACATGGACCTGTGCCCACACACCCAAGCACACACACATGTGTACACTCACCACACACACATACAATGATATTGATAGTAATGGAACAGCCAATGTTAAGTAGGTTACTCAAGGTCTGACCAGTGCTTTGAGGTAATACACAGGTCAGACATCTACCAGCTCATAGCCACGAGACCCTCTTCTTAAATTCTCTTATCTTAGTCATCAATTCATTAAATTTTTATCCATTAGCTTTAAATCATGCGCAGTGTGGTCTCAAAACATAGTGGATGTGGTGTAGCAATATAAACTAGTCAAAACACAGTGACACCTCCTAGATGAAACAAACTGGCAACCAAATACCGTGGAGCAGAGGTTAGCATCATGGATTGTGAGCTGGGAGGTTGGGGCTTCAATTCCCAAAGCCATTCTGTTGTGTGATTTTTCGGTCCCAACCAGATTTTACCCACAGATAAAGTTTGGTATGGGCTCTGTATTGAAGGCTGGAACCACACAGTCATATTTCATCCACTAGATCATGGATGACACTCTGAGAGTGTTGCTGATCATTTCTGACCAAAACTATAGGTATTGACACTGAGATACATCAATGAAAATAAGTGTACAGAACAGCCCTGTCACACAATCTAAGACCAGAATGGAATTCCACAGCATCATCTTCATCCCCCTCATCGATCAACATAAAAAAGTCTCAAATTCTGTGGCCTTTCTGCCCTGCTCTCACAGTGACCTATTCAAATTTCCTCACTGTGTCTACGCCCTTGGTTTGTTTCAGTCAAAGTCTGTGGTGTTGCTTAGTTTGATTTGAAGTCGATGGTACTGGTAGCAGTGAGTTTTTGGGAACTGTCGATGAACAAACATGCTGGCAACCTCTTCAGGGGATTCTCACTCAAGCTGGCGCCGAAACTAAACTAGTATTGTCATTAGTGTAGGGTTTAGCATATACTGGATCAGAACAGGTGCCACTGAACACCACTGAAGAAACTTCACAGGTGACTGCTGGATTATGACTGCTCCCTCTGGGCTGCTGCTGCCAGGGCTGCCACAGGACAAACTGGGTGTGGCTTTGGATCAGGGGGTGGAATGAGCTAGGATGACTGGGGGGTGGTAGGTGTGGGGGGATGGAGTGCATGATACCATAAAACACCACACAGAAGACACCAAAACAAAACAAAACAAAAAACTCTTGCAAACCCAATCAAGCAGCAAAGTAATCAATGACGATGAATTGAATTGGAACATCTACATCTTACGAATTATGGAACTTTGAAGGTTAGGCCTAGATGTAAATCGTTTATATACTTTGTCATGTATGTCTACTCACAGAACTTCAGTTCAAGAACCACAGTTAGGGTCATTTCACTCTCGTGCATCACCAAAACTCAGAGAAACTGAAACTAAACAAGCGTCATTGATAGAATACACTGTCATCCACTATTACAGTAACGGACCATATAATTAAGAGCACTGTCTATGATTACTCACCCTTCAGCCAGTTAGCCACTTCTTGTGGTGACCAGTTTTCAAACTGAATATGCTGTGTCTGTTGATGTGACGCCATGTCCGACGTCGATCCTCGATGAAAATGTCTGCCCCCAACTCAGGGACCCGAAGAAACACTCGAATAACTTTTAGGCCCGTGTACAGTAAGCGAACAATCTTTCTGTTTATACTTCTATAAACTCAAAGCTAAAGCAAATTTGACTATAACAACTGTGTCACGAATTATTTTTACGTATTGATTGATTAATTTCCAACACATTCTCTCAGCTTGAAGTTGGTGCTAAGCTTTCGGCCACACTCCGCAACTAGGCCTACTAGACCCAATTCAAGGTCGCGGTTTGAAGGGAGCACACGCGTTATTCCTACCTGGAATCAACCATCAGACCAAACATAATCAATTTTGTTGATTTCTGTGGATGTGTTATCATTTGATTTGTTTGAGCATCCTATAACTAATGAAAGTGGAAAACTCACTCTAATAAAGATAGCTCTTTTTTCAGATGTTTACTTCTTTTCCTTCTTCCTAAAATACTGGTTCACTCAAAAACGAGTAGGTCACCACTTGGGAATGAAGAATTTTATTGATTTTGAGTCAATTAAGCCTCGTGTGAGGAGGTTACCCCAGCTTGTTTTACAAGATCATGATCTGAATCATGTATGTCACTTATCGACTGTTCTGTCTAGTTTTACGTTAGAAGTTATAATGGAGCAGGTAACATTTGCAAACGCAGCCATGGTACATTGAGCAAAGTGAGTTAATTGGATGAGGTAATAAGAAAGAAAAATCAATTTTGCCCACGTTGTGCTATAATTACATGTATTCAAGATAAACTTGCAGTACTCATTCATATAGCACATGTCAGTGCAGATAACAGCGACACAGTACAAGCAAGAATGATCATCCTCAAGATCGTTGGCATCAAAGGAAAGAAGAAGAAAGATTCACTTCAATCAGTTCAATGTAATTAACTAAGACTCTGTTAATCCACATGGAAATTCATCTTGTGTGCGTTATTCATAATAAAAGAATGAACATATCATGAGCTTATAAGACAAATATCACACACACACACACACACACACACACACACACACACACACACACACACACACACACACACACACACACACACACACACTGTGTTCTGTCTTCAAAATGGGTCAGAATGGTCCTCAATACTGATAGTGAAGGATTTTATATTTATCATATTATATTTCCTTTATTTTCATTCTCATTTTCTTTCTTTCCCCTGCACCCCCTGCTTCACCCTCCCTCCCCCCCCCCCCTCTTTTTTTTTTCTTTAATGTCTGCACTTATTTCCATAGCACACTTCTTTTCCTTTACTAGCCTTCCTGGCTGCTTTGGGGTGCTGTTAGATTCTGTTTTTGAACCCTTAGTAGTGAGAATACCACAGAACTGTAGACTGTGGTAAATCTATATCTCCATTTGATGCCCAGAGTGCACATGTTTCCTCCCACTATTGAATTGTGCAATCTCTCTCTCTCTCTCTCTCTCTCTCTCTATGCTTCTATACTTAAGCTTGCTCTACCTTACATTGTTGATACCCTTACGTATGTTTATAATTTGTGTATTGATCAGAATATCTTCCCATGTGGTCTAAAGGCAGCAAAAGTGGTTCCCATACCCAAATCAAGAGATCTCACTGATTTAAACAATTTTAGACCAATATCTCTTTTATCCGTTGTATCGAAACCTCTAGAGATGCATGTTCACAAACACCTAACTAAACATATGGAACATCACAAACTGTTCCACCCATTTCAGTCTGGCTTTCGTCAAAATCACTCATGCCACACGGCCTTAACACGCCTCTGTGATACATGGCTATCAGCCATCAACGAAAGAAAACTCACTGGAACTGTTTTCCTCGATTTTAAGAAAGCGTTTGATCTTGTAGACCACAACATATTATTAAAAAAAATGACTGCATATGTTCAAAATCCGGCAGTAGTCACCTTCTTTCAGTCATATCTTGAAAGCAGGACCCAGCGTGTTTACTTAAACGGTACTTATTCCTCTGAAGGAATAGTGAGCTGTGGCGTTCCACAAGGCTCTGTCCTTGGACCTCTTCTCTTCTGTATTTTTATAAATGACCTACCGATGCACATATCTCACAATGATGTCAACTGTGATCTGTTCGCTGACGATAGTTCTCTTCACTGTAGTGATACAAACATCATGTCTGTACAAATATCGTTACAACAAAGTATCACTGATGTCTTAGAATGGTGCAACCAAAACCGAATGGTCCTTAATCCGCACAAAACAAAATGTATGGTCCTAGCATCGAGACAGAAACATCAACGACAGCATCTTATGTTGAGCCTAAAAATGAGTGAAACCTTGATCGAGCGGGTTACCGAACACCGTGTCTTAGGCGTGATCATTGATGAGAACTTTAAATGGCAATCACATATAAATCATGTTTGCAAACAGTTGGCTCGCAATTTGTTTTTACTCAAAAAACTCAGTTATTATGTTGAACCACATATCCGGAAATTATTTTTTGAAGCCCATTGCCTTTCTCACATCAACTATGCGTCCACTGTCTGGAGTGGTGCCGGTGAAAATCACATAAAAAAGATCAACTCTATGCATAGACGGGGAATTAAGCTGATTCTTCCCGACAAGTCTCTATCAACCACGGGCAAATTCGCAAAACTAATGATGTTACCACTGCAGAGCCAACTGACCTATAATAAGGCAGTACTAATGTTTAAAGTCCATGCAAACATGGCGCCAACATATCTTGCTGAGTTTATCCAAATGGCAACAACGCGATATGATTCAAATAATTACATTC
>CM031607.1:3049749-3091772 GCA_018398815.1 Conus ventricosus
TGGTCATATTTTCAGAGTTTGAACAGATTAAAACAAAACTCTTTCAATGACAGTGGGCCTGGCACCGTTCATGTATTTTCCCTGAAATGTCTGTGCCTACTGCTCACTATGATTTGTGAATGTGTGAACCATTTTCCCCAGACTACAAAGTGAAGAAGTCTAAACATGAGCGCCAGTGAGTTATCAGCACAAGTGGAACCCTGCCACAGCACAACACTTTGACACTGACAGTCCTGGTTATGGTCTCTATGACAGACCACAAAAGTGATGAACAAAGCATCCATGTTCTTCACCTCTAAGTTAACAAGTTTAACGGTACAGGCCTGACTTGGCCCCATACAACTTGCAATTGTAATGGCAATTGTGAGGGAAGCTGGCAGGACAAACATTTTTATGAGCTGGAGGCATGTCAAAAGCAAATTTTTTATTAGTTGTTGTTGTTGTTTTAAACTTTAATGCCAACAGAATACCAAAGTGTGTTTGAATTATGGCTGAGGGTACTTTCAGTCTTTACGGCGAAGCAGAGGAGAATACTCTGAAATATGAAATTTTGAAGGAATTGAAAACTAGAACTGAAGTTAATCCAGTAGCTGGTTGCTGTTTAATGTCCCAGAGGACAACACCCAATAGAAAGCTATGCAGGGAAAGGAATGAAAGCATTGAATTGAAATTCCAAATAACTGAAAATCTCAAGTACACATGTATGCATGCACACATGCACAAACACACACTGAAGTAGCGCTTCATTTTGGATTAATTGTAGGCTGCTCTGAAGAACCTTTTTTTGTCTTCTTGTTTCTTTTTTATCTAAATAGCTGTCATTTTCAATGCACCCCATGGGCATTACTCCCACATGGCACTATCTGGCCTCCCTACTAACAGAACATACCATGTTTGTCTTGTCATTGTGTCAGAGCTTCAGAACAGCAAACCCCACTCAATACTCCACTAAGAGCAGTCTACATGTTGTCATCAAAGGAGACTGCACTGTTGCTGAATTGCTAGGGTGGTGTTCAATAGTAATTAGTATAAAGATGTCGGCGAATGTTTATATGCCTGGGTATGTGCTCAGCGCTTCATTTCAACATTGATTCCAGCATCACCCAGGGTCAAGACATCCAAACACCCACAGTTTTGATCAGGAGATTTCAGCAACTCTCTCTCAGACAGATTCTCTAACAGGTTGAAGCTTGACTTCTCATTGTTGCACATTCAGCTGTGAGTAAGGGCCATGTCTCACTTGCAGAGTTGCAGACACCTATCTTGCTGGATATGGTACTCGGTAGAAGTCAATGGGTCATTGAATGGAACACCAGACAAATGACTTCAAGGGACATGACTGCCGATGTATCAAAGTTGTGTGCTGTCCCCAAGGACAGCATGTCATTATGATACAGCTCACTGCCTTTCCCCTGCCCACACACTGCTCTCTCTTCATCCGACTTCTTCCCCTTACCCCCTACCCCCCCCCCCCCCCCCCCCCCCCCCAATAGGATGGAGCTTGACTGTGTGGTTCCAGTCATCCCATTTGAACTAAGTTAAAGGACACGTGGCACTCTGGATGAAAGGTGGTTGGGGGCCAAGGAATAACTGTTTGGTCTTCGTTCCTCTGGGGCCATGAACGCTCCTGATCTTTCAGCTTGAAAATCACTGCCTGTTGTGTTGTTGTGAGGTGTGGCCAGGTGTGCTGTGACTGGGGCTGGACCTGCTGCTCTCTGTGTACAGACGTGGACACGGGTTACAGTCTAAATCACTGCCTGTTGTGTTGTTGTGAGGTGTGGCCAGGTGTGCTGTGACTGGGGCTGGACCTGCTGCTCTGTGTGTGCAGACGTGGACACAGGTTACAGTCTAAATCACTGCCTGTTGTGTTGTTGTGAGGTGTGGGCAGGTGTGCTGTGACTGGGGCTGGACCTGCTGCTCTCTGTGTACAGACGTGGACACGGGTTACAGTCTAAATCACTGCCTGTTGTGTTGCTGTGAGGTGTGGGCAGGTGTGCTGTGACTGGGGCTGGACCTGCTGCTCTCTGTGTGCAGACATGGACACGGGTTACAGTCTAAATCACTGCCTGTTGTGAGGTGTGGCCAGGTGTGCTGTGACTGGGGCTGGACCTGCTGCTCTCTGTGTGCAGACGTGGACACGGGTTACAGTCTAAATCACTGCCTGTTGTGTTGTTGTGAGGTGTGGGCAGGTGTGCTGTGACTGGGGCTGGACCTGCTGCTCTCTGTGTGCAGACGTGGACACGGGTTACAGCCTGATCAGTGTGCAGACGTCCGAAGGGGAAAGCATGAAGCAGCTGTCGGCCAGAGTCTTGAAAATCCTGGACTTGCCGCCCAGTGGCTTCATTCTGCAGGTACCATGGAGGGGCTGTATGCTCTGTCTGTCTGTCTGTCTGTGTCTCAGCATGTGTATCAGTATGTTCTGTCTTGTCTCATCTGTTTTCTGGTTCAGAGTAATTTTTTAGCCTTCTGCGGGCGTTGCTATGCTCGATGCCATTTTGCAGAAAAGTGTGCAAAGAAAAGGTGTTCCTTTAAAAGGAGAAGGAGAAGAAGAGAAAGAGCAGAAAGAAGATGAAGAAAAAGAACAGAAGAACAAAGAAGAAGAAGAAGAAAGGAAAAGGGGATCAACAACAACAACAACAACAGCAACAACAACAACAACTACAAGAACATCAAGAAAGAGTCCCCTTCATTCAGGCTGCCTGCCATTGTATCCGTGCTGACACAGGAACTTTGATCTGTCTGGCCAGTTGCAAAGGAGAACTGAAACTGTTCATGTCCTCAACAAATTACAGAACTAGCACACTTGCCCCTTTGCAGCCCCACTTCCACCACCATCCTCAGTGATATCCCCGTGCACATGCCTGCTGTGCATACATGGAGAAGGTGAGGTACAGCGAACTCCGTGACACACAACATGATTCACCCTCTGTGAGTGTGAAGGCGGCTGCCTCAGAATGTATCCTTCAGATGCGGGCTGTTCCATGAAATATGTACCCTGATGCATAGATGCAGTTTTTATGCAGGTCTCGGCAGTTACTGCAACCGCTGCTCCCAGATCATGTCTTTGCGTCTGTTGGAGTTCTCTGTGGCCCTCTGAGCACTGGCGGAACAGGACAGTGTTGCCTGTTTATGATGTCCTCCCACCTCTTCTGTCTGCTTCATTTTCTTCCCCATCCCCCTCCCACTCCACCCCTCCCTGCAACCCCCCTCCCTGCAACCCCCCCCCCCCCCCCCCCCCCCCCTGCTCTGTGTCTTATAGGATGGTTTCACCAGACGGGCTGTTTTCAAAGCATCTCTGTCCTGTGGACAGCAGTGACTGGGTCATCATAGGGTCCAGCAGCTTGCTGTTGATTTAATTCCCTGTACCTGGTGTACATGATCTGAGAAGGTGGGGATGGAATGTGTGTTCCTCCGATTATTGCATGTGTCTGCCTCAGAATGTTTTGTTTATTTACATATTTTAGTTGTTTTTTTTTTAACAATAGAAGGCATTTGACAATGCAGAGAAATAGACAGAACATACATTCGATCATTTCAAAAACATTCTCATTAAAGCATTGGAACAGGTTGTCACTTAGTTGTCTCTTTTCATTCCCTTTAGCCCAGACAGAAAATTTTGTGACTGCGTCTTGGTGCTTTTTTATGTGAATCTTAAAAAGTTATTAATGTTACATGTGATTTTTTTTAATGTGAGTCTTAAAAAGTTATTAATGTTACATGTGATTTTTTATCTGAATCTTAAAAAGTTATGAATGTTACATGTGATTTTTTTAATGTGAGTCTTAAAAAGTTATTAATGTTATATGTGATCCACTTGTGTGTGTGTGTGTGTGTGTGTGTGTGTGTGTGTGTGTGTGTGGCATTTTTGACTTGGCAGAAAAATTCATGATTTCATGGTAAACCTATGAAGTTAGATAGAAACCATGGAGCCATGATGCAGGGAGTTGTTATACTGTGTGTATAATAGCTGTCTATCCAAGTATTCCAGCATGAGAGCACATGCAGCGGTGTGTTGTGTGTCATGCTGGGACATCTATCCCAGTATTCCAGCGTAATAACACATGCAGCAGTGTGTTGTGTGTCATACAGTCTATCAAAGTATTCCAGCATGAGAGCACATGCAGCGGTGTGTTGTGTGTCATACTGTCTATCCCAGTATTCCAGCGTAATAACACATGCAGCAGTATGTTGTGTGTCATACAGTCTGTCAAAGTATTCCAGCATGATAACACATGCAGTGGTGTGTTGTGTGTCATACTGTCTATCAAAGTATTCCAGCGTAATAACACATGCTGGAATGTGTTGTGTGTCATACCGTCTATCCCAGTATTCCAGCGTAATAACACATGCAGTGGTGTGTTGTGTGTCATACAGTCTATCAAAGTATTCCAGCGTAATAACACATGCTGCAATGTGTTGTGTGTCATACCGTCTATCCCAGTATTCCAGCGTAATAACACATGCAGTGGTGTGTTGTGTGTCATACAGTCTATCAAAGTATTCCAGCGTAATAACTTTGGAATACTTTCAAAGTATTCCAGCGTAATAACACAGCCCTGATGTGGCCCTTTGCGGTCGGCTGGGCTATAAGCAACATTATCTTATCTTACCAGCGTAATAACACATGCAGTGGTGTGTTGTGTGTCATACTGTCTATCAAAGTATTCCAACATGATAACACATGCTGCAATGTGTTGTGTGTCATGCTGTCTATTCAAGTATTCCAGCGTAATAACATATGCAGTGGTGTGTTGTATGTCATACTGTCTGTCCAAGAATTCCAGCATGATAACACATGCTGCAATGTGTTGTGTGTCATACTGTCTAACCAAGTATTCCAGCATAATAATACATGCAGTGGTGTGTTGTGTGTCATACTGTCTGTCCCAGTATTCCAGCGTAATAACACATGCTGCAATGTGTTGTGTGTCATACTGTCTGTCCCAATATTCCAGCGTAATAACACATGCAGTGGTGTGTTGTGTGTCATACGGTACCGCCTATCCCAGTATTCCAGCGTAATAACACATGCAGTGGTATGTTGTGTGTCATACTGTCTGACCAAGTATTCCAGCGTAATAACACATGCTGCAATGTGTTGTGTGTCATACCGCCTATCCCAGTATTCCAGCGTAATAACACATGCAGTGGTATGTTGTGTGTCATACTGTCTGACCAAGTATTCCAGCGTAATAACACATGCAGTGGTGTGTTGTGTGTCATACCGCCTATCCCAGTATTCCAGCGTAATAACACATGCAGTGGTGTGTTGTGTGTCATGCCGCCTATCCCAGTATTCCAGCGTAATAACACATGCAGTGGTGTGTTGTGTGTCATGCCGCCTATCCCAGTATTCCAGCGTAATAACACATGCAGTGGTGTGTTGTGTGTCATGCCGCCTATCCCAGTATTCCAGCGTAATAACACATGCAGTGGTGTGTTGTGTGTCAAGCTGCGGAACGATCGGAATTCCCTGATCCCACTGAATGGCAAACTGGAGGAGAACACCAAGCACACGTGAGTCACCTGAGTGTTTGGTAGTGGACAGGTATTACAATTGACAAGGCCAGCACTCAACAAACACAGCATGCTCACACACATAAGGTACAAACATACATGCAGACATGCATGCACAAGTGCACACACACACAAACACACACACACTCACTCACTCACACACACAGACACACACACAAACACAAGCGCGCGCACACACACACACACACACACCACACACACACACACACACACACACACACACCACACACACATACATACATACAACACACACACACACACACACATACACACACAAAATGCTCACACACACAAGCACGCAGACACGCATGCATGCATATGTGCATGCGCACGTTAGCGTTATGAGCATGCTTACAAATGTGTGCACATACACAGACATGTACACACACACACACACACACACACACACACACACACACACACACACACACACACACATTAAAGAGTTATATCACATTGTATTGACTCGTGTTTGTGGGTGCACCTTTTCCATCATGCACATTCTCTGCAACACCCCAATATGTATGCACAGAGCTTTAGATGTTTAGAGGGCCCATGTCATTTTCACAGGAAGTTTTGAATGTTGCATGGTTGTTCAAGCAGACGTACCCATCAAGTTCACATCTGTCAGTCAGTGTCAGGGCACTGTGATGGGTCTTGTCAGCCTTTAATACACTTGGAAGTGGCGGCTAGGAATCCAGAAACTTTTCCAGTGGAAGTGCATTGCTTCATCTGTCGCAGTTGACTGGTGTAAGTTTTTGATAGTCGGTCAGCATTATGCTGCTAGGTGTACTTTTTGAAATTTGTGCTTAAAAGAAATTCAGTTGTGTAGGCCCTGCTGCATCTTTATTTTTTAGATAGTTTGGCTGATGTAGAGTGGGGAGGCTATGATGTCTTGTGTAAAATGGACCTCCTTTTTTCACCATTGTCTGGCTCTTAACACCTCAAAACAGCATGAAACTGTAATGCATGATGCACACACGCATAAAGACAGCAACAGATTGCAGATACAGATACACAAATACGCTTACAAACACTACACACACACACACACACACACACACACACACACACACACACACACACACACATCTGCTTTCAAACACACACACACACACACACACACACACACACACACACACACACACACACACACACACACACACACACACACACACACACACACACTGTTGTTGACCCTGCATTTTGCTGTGTACCAAAGTATTTTCTCTACTGTTGCAGACCCTATGGCCTGTTTATCCTCAACGAGTACCAGACAGGTCAGCATCATGTTTATTCCGCTTTGTATGTGCTTAGTCATGCGCATGAAGTCTGCATAAAGAGGATGTGCCTCATGTTTGTTGTTGTTGGTGGTGGTTTACAAAGAGTGCGCATTGTTGAACGCTGGAATCACAATGTTTAGGCAATGTCCACTTTTGGTGGGGGTTTTCGCGGTAAGAGATCATCTGTTGGGTTGCTATGGTTTAGATTGCCATGATAGCATGTGTTTGCTGGGGAAGGTGGGGATGTTTATCAGATTATAGCATGCCTTTGCCAGGGAAGGTGGGGATGTTTATCACAATATCTCCCCTTTGATTTCTCACATTATCTCCCCTGTGATGTTTATCACATATGGTATGGATGACACGTTACACATAGCATGCACCCTGCGTGAGAAATGGAAAGAATGAAGGAAGTAAGGAAAATGAGTGATCGATATTGAACGATACTGACTGGATGACACGGGAAACGACTGAATGAAGCGCCGGCTGGCAGCTCTGCAGTCGGTACTACCCAGGTAGGCAGCCCGTTGTGTAAACGAGTGTTGATTGTAAAGCGCTTAGAGCTTGGTCTCTAGCCGAGAATAGGCGCTATATAAGTATTCATTATCATTATTATTATCACATTATCTCCCCTGTGATGTTTATCACATTATCTCCCCTGTGATGTTTATCACATTATCTCCCCTTTGATGTTTATCACATTATTCCCTCTGTGATTCTGTGATGATATGGCATAAATTATAGGAGAAAAAAATGGTGTTTGCTTGTTTATGTCATGTGATAGCAGTACGTGCTTTTGAATTGAATGCTGTTTTGTGCTGACCTTGACCTCATGTGATAGTATTGCACTATTGCCAAATGAAATGTGCTGTATTGTTAATGACCCCATGTTGTAAAATGACATGTGTATAAAGTGAAACGTGTTGTGTGCCCAGTCACCCCATGTTGTAGTATTCATGTGTTTAAAATGAAATGTGTTGTGTGCACAGTGACCTTATGTCGTAGCATTCCATGTGTTTAAAATGAAACACGTCGTTTTCACAGTGACCCCATATCATAGCATTCCATGTGTTTAAAATGAAACGTGACCCCATGTCATAGCATTCCATGTGTTTAACATGAAATGTGTTATTTTCACAGTAACCCCATGTCATAGCATTCCATGTGTTTAACATGAAACGTGATCCATGTCATAGCATTCCATGTGTTTAACATGAAATGTGTTGTTTTCACAGTGATCCCATGTCATAGCATTCCATGTGTTTAAAGTGAAATGTGTTGTGTGCACAGTGATCCCATGTCATAGCATTCCATGTGTTTAAAATGAAATGTGTTGTTTTCACAGTGATCCCATGTCATAGCATTCCATGTGTTTAAAATGAAATGTGTTGTGTGTACAGTGACCCCATGTCATAGCATTCCAAGTGTTTAAAATGAAATGTGTTGTGTGTACAGTGATCCCATGTCATAGCATTCCAAGTGTTTAAAATGAAATGTGTTGTGTGTACAGTGATCCCATGTCATAGCATTCCATGTGTTTAACATGAAATGTGTTGTGTGCACAGTGACCCCATGTCATAGCGTTCTATGTGTTTGACATGAAATGTGTTGTGTGCACAGTGATCCCATGTCATAGCATTCCATGTGTTTAAAATGAAATGTATTGTGTGCACAGTGACTCCATGTCATAGCATTCCATGTGTTTAAAATGAAATGTGTTGTTTACACAGTGACCCCATGTCATAGCATTCCATGTGTTTAAAATGAAACGTGTTGTTTTCACAGTGACACCTTGTCATAGTGTACCATGTTTTTTAATTGAAAATTGAGGTGTGTTGAAAGTGACCCATGTGATAGCACTCCATGTGTTTGAAATGCAGTGTGTCGTATTCACAGCAGCCCCATCATGTCATAGCATTTACTGTTTTTAACCCTTACGCTGGTTGTCGCGACATATGTCGCGCTACTTTCCGTATACTGTAGGCTGGTTGTCGCGACATAAGTCGCGCTGAGGGGTTGGTCACTTTGAGCAGTTAGCTTACCGTTCTTGGATACGAAACTTGGCATTTAGCTATGTGAATCATTTGCATACACACTAGTAAGGCCCCTGAACCTGGATTTTCAAGTTTTCAAGCAAGTTTTAGTTGAACGAGCATGAATAATACACGGCACCTGGCAAAGTATCACTCGCTGCGCAAAATGGCTGCTGCTAGGAATGCGCCACGTGAAAGGAATATTTTTGCCGACTTTTTCGATGATGTCAACCTAGAAGAAGTTGAAGAAGGTAATGGAGACATCAACCTGCAAGAGTTGATGCATGCTGGCGATATTGGAAGCATACATCAGGCCCCAAACAACCGGGACTTTGAAGTGGACGCTGATTTTGGATGGAGTGGGGAGGGAGGTGAAGAAGATGACTGGATCAACATGATGAACATGCCATTCAATCGTGAAAATGCTCTGCATGTCGATGCCGATTTTCCTGAAAATCCTCAGCCTTTGGACTTCTTCAATCTTTTTGTTGGTGACGAAGAGATCAACATGCTGGTTGAGCAAACGAATCTCTACGCTGAACGGAAGATTGCTGCAGGAAACTTGAAGCCACACTCAAGGTAAGCTTTTCGTCTGTTATTTTTAGGCTGCTTTCTTCTTTTTTCTTGCTTTCTTCTTCTGCTTCTTATTCTTTATTTTCTTTTCTAGAATTAATTGTGAAGTGTGTTTGATTAGAATAATTTGTTTGAGATGAAAGCAATTTCATTTTATGTATGACTGAGTGTTCAGTGAGAGATGGGTCATTGGGTGGGCGTGTCATGTGTTTGTGTGTGTGTGGCAGAGATGAGGGGAGGGGAGGGGGTAGTAATGTATGCTTGTGTGAATAAGTAGGTAGGTGTGTGTGAATATTAGCATAGTTGGAGTGTGTGTGTGTGTGTGTGTGTGTGTGTGTGTGTGTGTGTGTGTGTGTGTGTGTGTGTGTGTGTGTGGTATCAGTGTTTGTGTGTGTGTTTGTGAGGGATGTATCGTGTGTACAGGTAGGTGGAGTGTGTGTGGTATTAGTGTGTGTGTGTGAGTGTATGTGTGTGTATGGTATCAGTGTGTGTGTGTGTGTGTGAGTGATGTATCATGTGTATAAGAGGAGGTGGAGTGTGTGTGTGTGTGTGTGTGCGTGTGCGTGCGAGGGATGCATCATGTGTGTAAGGGTAGGTGGAGAGTGTGTGTGTGTGTGTGTGTGTGTGTGTGTGTGTGTGTGTGTGTGTGTGTGTGTGTGTGTGAAATACAAACATAATGAAACAGAACATTTATGGCAGTTTGTGATTTGTGTTTTTCAGACTACACCGCTGGTCTCCTGTCACAGTCGATGAAATGAAGGTGTTCCTGTCGCTGGTCATCACTACAGGCCTGGTGATCAAGCCTGCCATTGAGGAGTACTGGGACCAGGATGACATCACCTACACTCCCTTTTTCCCCCAAAACATGTCCCTTGTGAGATTTCAAGCCATCCTGAGCAACTTCCACCTTGTCGACAACACCCAGGATGATGGTTTGGATCCCCTATACAAGATCCGCCCATTCTTTAGGAGTCTAAGGAACAAGTTTTCTGATGTTTATACTCCTGAGCGGGACATCAGCTTTGATGAGGCAACATGCCCCTGGAAAGGTAGGCTGCGCTTCCGGGTCTACAACCCTGCCAAACCTGACAAATTCGGCATCAAACTATATGAAGCCTGTGAGGCCAAGAGCGGCTATGTCCTGGCCATGGATGTCTACCAAGGTTCTGCGCCAACCACAGATGTCAGTGAGGCACTTGATCTGGAGGAAAACCTGAGTGTGACCACAAGAGTTGTCCTGGGTCTTCTGGCTTTTGGGGGTCTTCTGAACCACGGGCATAGAGTTTACATGGACAACTACTACACCAGTCCTGAGCTCTTCAATCAACTGTACCTATTCAACACTTATGCGTGTGGTACAGTGCGACCCACCAGGTATGGCATGCCTGAAGCCTTCAAAAAGCAGAAACCAGTAGCTAATACCATCAGGCTGACTCAGGGCCAGCCTATCTTCAGGCAGAAGGATCATCTCCTTGCCTTGAAATACCACGACAAGCGGGATGTACACATGCTGTCTTCCATCCATCTGCCCCAGGAAGTGAAGCTCGACAAGGTATATGAGAATGGCCTTGCAGTGTGGAAGCCACTGTGCATTGTGGAGTACATCAAGAACATGGGAGGGGTGACACTTCTGACCAAGTCATCAAAAACTACTCTATGCTGAGGAAGACAGTCAAGTGGTGGAGGAAGCTGTTCTTCTACTTGTTCACAGTGGCCATGTGCAACGCCTACTACCTCCACCGCAAGTTTGCGCAGGTGTCACTTTCTCATCATGAGTTCAGGAAGCTCCTTGCAAGACAGCTCATTTCCACTTCCCCACAAGCCCCAAAGCCTGCACCCAGAGGGAGGAAGGCACTGATTCCACCCAGACGCCTGACTGGAAGCCATCGGGCGGCCTACAACGTCGCCAAAGCAGGTGCCAAGAGACAGCGACCTCAGCGTGACTGTGTGGCCTGTAATGCACCGAAGAAGAACAGAGATGGCTTCAAAAGAAAGCAGTCTGCCTTCCATTGTGAACAGTGCCAGGTCACACTGTGTATGCCAGACTGTTTTGAAGTGTACCACAGCAGGGTGGACTACCAGAGAGTACTGAGGCAACGGGAGGAAGCAGCAGTGGCCGATCAGCTTGACGGTGCTGGCGACAACTAACTGCTCTTGGTGCATTCTCCCTGCCCCTTGGGGCATTTCTCTGCAGAACTAGCTTTCTTCATTTTGTTTTTGTTTTGGTTTTGGTCCAATATGAACCAGTACTTGGACTGTCATCAGTTATTTGAAAAAGTGTAAGGTTTCTGATGTGACGGCTGAACACCTGTTTTCACCTGGATTACTTGATTTTTTACCTGTGCACTGACATCACAGGGATGAAAACAGTTTTTAAAAAAAAAAGAGGAGATTGGCCGGGATCTGGGGGTTCACCATGGGCCCCCAGTGGGGTACATGGGCAACAGCCCGGCGAGGGTCAGGGGGCAGCGCCCCCTGAAGCTGAAGCATATTTTGTATTAAATAAGGCATAAAAATCTTTAGAAATCACTTTCTTGCTTCTAAACAACTCATTCTATAGAACAGCTTTCAACACCATGAAAACTGAGACTGATGTGGAAAGAGACTATGTCAATTGAGACAAACATTTAGTATGATGAATCCTCAGAACTCTAGCTAAAGAAAATTTGACAAACAGTGCTTTCAGGACATAAAGAATAAGGCCTGTAGATAAGTAAATCAGAGTGGGAAATCAAACTAAGTAAATCAGATGTATGAAAACGACTGCTGGACTTCAATAAACACAATATGAAAAATGATTACTTTGAAGTCCTTTTGAAAAAATAAAAACAAAAAAACTGAAGCTTTTGGGCCTTATACCCTTCGTCAGGAAACACTAAACACAAAAAAGAACATAAAAGAACAAATGACATAAAAACAAACTGATGTCACAACAGTACACCCCCCCCCCCCACTTCCCCCTTACAACTAATCATATCCTCCCCCCCTTGACAAGTGTGTGCGTGAGTGTGTGTGTGGTGTGGGGGGGGGGGGGGGGGGATTGTGTGCGTGTGTGGGGAGGGGGGTGTTTGTGTGTGTGTGTGTGTGTGTGAGGTGGGGACGGGGGTGGGGGGGGAGAGGGCGAAGTGTGTGGGGTATGTGTGTTGTGGGGTGAGGGTGGGGGTTGGGGGAGGAGAAGGAGAAGAGGACGTATATAGGTAGTGAGGGGAGTGGGCTGGTGGAAAAGGATTTTATACGGGGGCTGTTATACTTAACAAATGTAGCAAACGTTTGCATTATACTAGGGGAAAAGTGTTACACAATACTGTTGTGACATCAGTTTATTTTGATGTCATTTGTTCTTTTATATTCTTTTTGTCACTTTGACGTTTTTCCCTTGCTTTGAAGACTCTACGAGTGGAAGTACTTAGAGTAGGAGTCAAACTATCTTTGGAAATTAAACGTAGATTGTTGCATACCCAATGATCTGAAAACATGCTGTAATGGTGTGGGAAACACACACATTTTCTGTTGGTGACTGGGACGCTCGATGTGATCTCTGATTGCCACAATGCCACGACTACCAAAGTAGACACGTTTTTGGCAAGGCTCGCAAAACACTTCAAGTTCGCTGTCTTTGTCATGTTTTCTTATTACATCCGCGACTCTCCGGTCACACACGTTCTTCTGCTGCCACTCGGTCTTCTAGTGGTTCACATACTTCTTTCTTTTTTTTTTCGTTTTGTTTGCACTCACTCGCGGCAAACTCTCACTGTGAATCGACGCCATGATGAGAATTGATACTGGAAGGAAGCAGAATGAGAACTACGCCGTTTAAGAACATTACCGACAGAGAAGAAATTCGCTGTGCAGACAAGTTGAGATCGTTTCTGAGCTTCATTCTTCGAATAATTTTTCGGCGGAGACTTTTTCTTTCGGCGGAGATGCGAAAAAAAACCGGCGGAGACGGCGGAAAAGTTTTCATCCCTGCATCATTAGCTTCAGTATAGGACACTTGTGTTGGTGTTTCTTGCTTTGTGAGACATTGGCATCTTGAAGTGACTGGATATCTTCATGTTATTGTGATCTTGATGGCTGTGGATTACCTTTTCATCACTTACACCGCTCTTCGGAAGAAAACGTACCTGTAATTCCTCATTTTGTCCAGGCAAGTCAATTATAGTTAGCTACTAACCATCAAAAATTGTTGTGTGTGATTCTTTGTTCTATTCTGTACAACTTTCATTCAGTATGTATCATTCAAAAACCACTCACAAACAAGATAACACACAATTTACAACACAACCATTTTTCTTTATTTTTCTCTCTGTTAATTCACCATTGGGCACTGTAATATGTATTAAGAATAACACCAGCATAAGGGTTAAAATGAAAGTTGAGATGTTTTGAAAATACAGCCCTCATGTGGCCCTTTGCGGTCGGCTGGGCTATAAGCAACATTATCTTATCTTGTTTTGAAAATGACCCCACATCATAACATATGTTTGAAAAGAACCATGCTATGATCACAGTGACTACATGTCATAGCATTCCATGTGTTTGTAAAGAGCCATGGTGTGATCACAGTGACTACATGTCATAGCATTCCATGTGTTTGTAAAGAACCATGGTGTGATTACAGTGACTACATGTCATAGCATTCCATGTGTTTGTAAAGAGCCATGGTGTGATTACAGTGACTACATGTCATAGCATTCCATGTGTTTGTAAAGAACCATGGTGTGATTACAGTGACTACATGTCATAGCATTCCATGTGTTTGTAAAGAACCGTTGTGTGATCACAGTGACTACATGTCATAGCATTCCATGTGTTTGTAAAGAACCATGGTGTGATTACAGTGACTACATGTTATAGCATTCCATGTGTTAGGTAAAGAACCATGGTGTGGTTACAGTGACTACATGTCATAGCATTTCATCTGTTTGTAAAGAACCATGTGTGATTACAGTGACTACATGTCATAGCATTTCATGTGTTTGTAAAGAACCATGCTGTGATTACAGTGACTACATGTCATAGACATTCCATGTGTTTGTAAAGAACCATGCTGTGATCACAGTGACTACATGTCATAGTATTCCATGTGTTTGTAAAGAACCATGCTGTGATCACAGTGACTACATGTCATAGCGTCCCATGTGTTTGTAAAGAACCGTTGTGTGATCACAGTGACTACATGTCATAGCGTCCCATGTGTTTGTAAAGAACCGTTGTGTGATCACAGTGACTACATGTCATAGCATCCATGTGTTTGTAAAGAACCAAGCTGTGATCACAGTGACTACATGTCATAGCATTCCATGTGTTTGCAAAGAACGTGTGATCACAGTGACTACATGTCATAGCATTCCATGTGTTGTAAAGAACTGTTGTGTGATCACAGTGACTACATGTCATAGCATTCCATGTGTTTGTAAAGAAGCATGGTGTGATCACAGTGACTACATGTCATAGCATTCCATGTATTTGTAAAGAACCATGCTTTGATCACAGTGACTACATGTCATAGCATTCCATGTGTTTGTAAAGAAGCATGGTGTGATCACAGTGACTACATGTCATAGCATTCCATGTGTTTGTAAAGAACGTGTGATTACAGTGACTACATGTCATAGCATTCCATGTGTTTGTAAAGAAGCATGGTGTGATCACAGTGACTACATATCATAGCATTCGATGTGTTTGTAAAGAACCATGATGTGATCACAGTGACTACATGTCATAGCATTCCATGTGTTTGTAAAGAACCGTTGTGTGATCACAGTGACTACATGTCATAGCATTCCATGTGTTTGCAAAGAACGTGTGATCACAGTGACTACATGTCATAGCATTACATGTGTTTGTAAAGAACCGTTTGTGTGATCACAGTGACTACATGTTATAGCATTCCATGTGTTTGTAAAGAACGTGTGATCACAGTGACTACATGTCATAGCATTCCATGTGTTTGTAAAGAACCATGCTGTGATCATAGTGACTACATGTCATAGCATTCCATGTTTTGTAAAGAACCATGATGTATCACAGTGACTACATGTCATGCATTCATGTGTTTTTAAGAACGTAATCACAGACTAATGTCATAGATCCATGTGTTTGTAAAGAAGTGTGATACAGTGATTACATGTCATAGCATTCCTGTGTTTGTAAGACCAGGTGGATCACAGTGACTACATGTCAAAGCATTCCATGTGTTTGTAAAGACTGGATTACAGTGACTAACATAGCATTCTGTTTAAAGAACCATGTATGATTACAGTGACTACATGTCATAGCATTCCATGTGTTTGTAAAGAACATGTGATCACAGTGACTACATGCCATAGCATTCCATGTGTTTCTAAAGAACATGAGATCACAGTGACTACATGCCATAGCATTCCATGTGTTTGTAAAGAACTGTGGTGTGATCACAGTGACTTCATGCATAGCATTCCATGTGTTTGAAAGAAAGCATTGTGATTACAGTGATCCCATGTCATAGCATTCCATATGTGTGATGCACTTGTCACAGTGAACCAGTGTCTAGATCAGTGTTGAACTGAAAGGGTGTTTGTGACAGTGACCCATGTCATACATTCCCAGTGTTGAATGAAGTGGTTGTGTTACAGTGACCATGTCATATAATTCCAGTGTGTAAGAACGAATGTGTGGTTCACAGTGACTCATGTCATAGATTTCCATGTTGTAATGAAGTGGTTGTGTTCACAGTGACCCATGTCATAGAATTCCAGTTGTGAATGAGTGTTTGGTACATTGACCCAGTGTCATGTGACGTAGCCTCACATCAAGGCATTGACCTCCATATGTAGTTAGTGATATGAACATTTCCATGCCACTACAAAAAGAAGAATATCATGTGCTTGACTAAGTGAGACGCCCCAATAATGGTGAAATGACTCATTCAAGAAAGTAGGTGGTCATTGGTGAAAGTGACACTGAGATAGTTTATAAGGGCTGACGGTCTGTCATGTTTTGACACTGGTATGATCCTGGGTGAGGGAGGACAAGAATCAGTTTAGCCAGCAGATGCCTAGAGACTGAACCTGTCAGGACGCTGGTCCCACTGCTGATATGTAATTACCAGCCTTGCTTCAGACTTTCACACTTACCACTTGAGGTGTTAAAGATGGCTTGTGTGGGACACACGTAGTCAGCCCATCAATTAAGACTCCAGAGAGAGTTGATTTTCGTCAAGCTCTCCAGTGACAGGAGAAGTCGAGGAGAGGAATTGGACTCATCACTCTCCAGTGCATGGAAGTCAGGAAGATGGTGGAATTCATACTCAGTGACGGAAATCAAGGGCGATACCTGTTTGAGAAGAGAATCATGACAGTATGAGCAGAGTCTAATCTGATGCGGCATAGCATTCAAGGTTTGAAAGAATTATTTATTCTACTGTTGGATTTTAGGCAATGTTATTTGAAGCCATGACTTTAAAGAATCTATAATACAATTGTTATACTCCAGTGTAAAGAGGGTATACCGTATAAAATCTGTTTATAAATTGTTCGATGTGATTTAGTAAAGTGTTTTTCCTCGAAGGAGAGGGAGAAGAACAAACATTCGGTAGTGCGCCTTTTGTTGATTGGAAAGATTGCGTTGTGCGTATGGAGTAATCTGTCATGATCTGTGTTGCAAAAGTGATCATGTGACACCAGTGTCATAGAATACATGTGTGTGAATGAAAGGTGTTGTGTTCACAGTGACCCAGTGTCATAGAATTCCCAGTGTATGAACTGAAGTGTGTGGTCACAGTGACCAGTGTCATAGAATTCCCAGTGTGTTGAACGAAGTGTGTTGTGATCACAGTGACCCAGTGTCATAGAATTCCCAGTGTGTAACTGAAGTGTGTGTGTTCACAGTGACCAGTGTGTTGTGTCAAGTGACCAGTGTGTGTTGATGTATCACAGTGACTCATGTCATACAATTCCAGTGTTGGAACTGAGTGTGTTGTGTTCACAGTGATCCATCTGTTGTTTCACAGTGAACCCATGTGTGTTGGTTCACAGTGACCCAGTGTCATAGAATTCCCATGTGTTGAACTGAAAGGTGTTTTCACAGTGACCAGTGTCATAGATTCCCAGTGTTGAAATGAAGTGGTTGTGTTCACAGTGACCCACAGTGTCATACAATTCCCAGTGTTGAACTGAAAGTGTGTGTTGACAGTGACACAGTGTCATACAATTCCAGTGTGTGAACTGAATGTTTTGTGTTCACAGTGACCAGTGCCCATACATTTCCCCATGTGTGTGAACTAAAATGGTGTTGTGTTCACAGTGACCCATGTCATTAGCATTCCCCATGTGTTGAATCGAAGTGTGTGTTCACAGTGACCCAGTCATAGCAATTTCCAGTGTGTGACTGAATGTGTTGTCACAGTGACCCAGTGTCATAGAATTCCCAGTGTGTGAACTGAAAGGTGTTGTGTTGACAGTGACCCAGTGTCATACAATTCCCAGTGTGTGAACTGAAGTGTGTTGTGTTGACAGTGACCCAGTGTCATATAATTCCCAGTGTGTGAAGTGAAGTGTGTTGTGTTCACAGTGACCCAGTGTCATAGAATTCCCAGTGTGTGAACTGAAGTGTGTTGTGTTCACAGTGACCCAGTGTGTTGTTCACAGTGACCATTCATAGATTCCAGTGTGTGAACTGAAGTGTGTTGTGTTCACATTGACCCAGTGTCATGTGACGTAGCCTCACATCAAGGCATGTGACGCTCCATCACATGTAGTTAGTGATATGAATCATTTCCCCATGCCACTACTGAAAAGGAAGAATATTCATGTGGCTTGACTAGTGTAGCGGGCGTCCCCAAATAATGGTGAGAATGACTCATTCAAGAAAGAAGGGTGGTCATTGGGTGAAAGTGACCACTGAGAGATAGTTTAATAAGGGCTGGTACGGTGCTGGTCATGTGTTTTGAACACTGAGTATGCACTCACTAGGAGGAGGGAGGAAAGAATCAGTTTTAGCCCAGCAGATGGCCTAGAGACTCGAACCTGTCAGGACGCTGGTCCTCACTGCTGACCAGTCATTACCAGCCCTTCGCCCTTCACCTTTCACCCTTCACCCTTGAGGTGGTTAAAGATGGCTATGGTGTGGGGAACACACCGGTAGTTCAGCCCCATCAATTAAAGACTCCAGGGAGAGGAGTTGGAATTCGTCAGCTCTCCAGTGACAGGAGAAGTCGAGGGAGAGGAATTGGGACTCATCATCTCTCCAGTGACAGGAGAAGTCGAGGGAGAGGAGTCGGAATTCATATCTCCAGTGACGGGAGAAATCAAGGGGGCGATACGCTGTCTGAGAGAGACAGGGAATCATGACAGTATGGAGCGAGAGAACGTATAAATGCCAATCCTGACTCACTTTCGCCCTCAAACCAGTTTTCGGGCGAAAGTGACCCAGGATTGGCATTTATACGTTCTCTGACAAGTAAGACTTCAATAACCAAAATAACGATTATCTACAAACAAACATACTGTGTAGGGTTATCCGTTTTCAATACTAATTTACTAAACTTTTCAGATTTTAGTTTTTGCTTAATCCTGTGTTTTTCCTGGTCATTTTCAATAACATCATTTTCGCGCAAACATTCTTCAAATGAGTCTCTGTCTTTCATGTGAAATAACACTACAGTCTTTAACTGTTCTCTAAAGTCTTTTAAAACCGAGTTTATTTCTGGCATAAAATCCACACACTTATCCCATCGTGTCTTCCGCTGAAAGCCAGCTTTGACAAAGTGTTTCTCTTTTTAACTATATCTTTTTCTGCCGAACAGTCATCTATAATAAAGAGTGTCTGCGTTCCTTCAAACACTTTATAAAAGTATTCTAAACACTCACTCAGTTTAGTGCTAGGATTAACTAAATATACGCCATTGTCTGTCCATATAAACCTTCTATCATGATATGCTTTGTTCCTTTTAAGTGTTGGACAGAAAATCACAATATGATCAAAATTATAGCGATAAACTGTTTGTAATAAGTCTAGGACAAATATTGTTTTTCCACAACCAGTCTGCCCCAAATCATTGAACAATGAGGGGATTTTTATCATAAAGTTTAACTGCTCCATAGTTTTATAACAGAATTTAATCTAATCCAGTTATTATTTTTATCATACTCTCCGTCAAAACTTGTTCAGTATAATAAAACCCTACGAAGCCTAAATGGTAAGATTAATCCAATTCAGTTCTGTAAGATTGTTTCTATTTAAGTCAACATTGATTTTGTTGCTTGTTGTTATGATCTTAATATCCTCACCATTGTGAAGAACGACGATGGTAACGTTAAGGCGTTTAACGTCTAAGTTTTGCCAGCTAATATTAATTCCTTTTAAGGTCATCACTAACGCCCACAACCCCATCCCTCTCCACATCTTTAAAGACAGAAATTTCAAATATCATTGTGAACGTGTCTCCTAATTTTCTGCTTGGAAAGAACTGTAAATTTTGTAGAAGCTTTTTTTACAACTGTTTCTTTTCTGTGGAGGATGTACTGTTTTTTCCCATACGGCGTTATTTCAATTTCTTTCCGACTATTGTCGTCCGGCATAAGACTTACATGTAAAGGGCCAGAGTTGAATGCTTTTCTGAAACTTTTTTTTGACGGCTAAAATATGTAAAGGGGCTTATGAATTCAAATTTTATGTCCCATTCTAAATATGGTTCTAAGTGCCATTTGAGGTCAGGTTTTCGAACTATTTTATATTCATACTGGCCAACATTATTTGCCTCTAGATTGCGCAGTTGTTCTAGTTTAGGAAATTTTTTTGCTGTCGGCAACCTCTTTACGTTTATAATCACCATCTTTAGTGTACTCAAAACCATACAAAGCGCCTATCTCGCCGTTCTGTTCAAAGTCCGCAACGTCTGCAAGGTCTTTTAATTCTAAAGTTATACACCTCACAGGAGCTAATGTAACTCCCGATTCTTCTGGCCCACGCGACATTATTTTTTAGTAGCGTATTATTTTATTTCTAAAACAATGTGTAGGTTATCGCATTTTACAATTTTTCCCTGCTTTGTCTTTGATTTTTATTTTAAATGATCCGACCCTCCCACAAACTAATCTTTTAAACTGTAAATTAGGGAATTGTATAATTTCATAATCGCAATATGCAGCTTTCCCTGATGGAAGAGCTCTTAAAACAGTTGAGGGCCTTCCGTCATATAAGTTTTCATCAGTGCTCAGCTCATCCAAATGAACATAGAGTAATGAATGTAATGCAAGATCGAGCGGACTTTCCCCCTCATAAGTAGTTTTGGTTGGTGTAACTCTAAATCTATAATTGTTAGCTGTAAAGCCTAACATTTTAGCTAGCTCTTTATCAAAATAGTAACCTCCTTCCTCTTCAGGCTTGAATGTTAACATTGTTTTTAGATTTGCATTGTTAAGTTGAGAGTAATGTCAAAGTTACTCATTGCTTCTTTTAGTGAGCAAAACCCGTAATAACCATCAGGTATTGTTAACTGGCTAACTTTGTTCCCTGATTTGTCAAGTTTTAGAACCGTATTATTCTTCCTGGATGCAGTTATATTAAACCATACGACTTTGTAGAATATTTCATGAAGTGCAACCATTTTGGCTCCGCAATCGTTCTTAACAGCATGTTCTAAAAAAAGAAGGACGGTCTTGGGTTGTTATTGTTACAAACATTTTTTTAAACGAAATAAAAATGAGTGCATTCAAATATACTGGCGCAAAATATTCTGTTGGGCCGCACTACAATCTTAAAAATATAGCAACTGATACTCTTGACATTGCTGTGACCCAGACTGCCTCTTTTCATAAAAAGGTGAGTACTCCATTGAAGAGCTATCTTAACCCCCCTATTGAAAACGACCACACCAAGAAAGCGTGGTTTAGTCATCCGATGCAGTTTTATCAGAACCAGTTAAACTTTGCTGTGTTTTGCGCATCAACTGGGTGTGGAGTGTCATATGCTGATCATTTAAATCACCATGATCCTTTGGTGAGGTCAGTGTACAGATTTCATTTTTATTACACCTTCAGACGTATTTTGACTGAACTGCAAGCGCCATTACCAAATGACAACCATTTAATCCACTCAGCAACAGAATAGACATGAAGGCTTTTGAAAGGATTTGTAACGAATTCAATATTAACATCAAGACAGGCTTTAGACAAAAGTTGGATCATAATCATGGCCTAGGCGACCTTTATTTTCGGGGCACGCACAGAAAGTATAACTATGACTGGCATCCTCCTTTCAAATCTATCTTTAATGGCACAACTGTTTGAGCCCGGTCCCTACAGCAAGAGCATAAAACAGCATGGACAACATTTATCGGGGAGGACCACTACTTCCTAAGGGTCCTAACTAAGGGCGGAAAAGAATGAAAAAACGACTCTATTCGTACTTACGATTGGTGATTGCTAGGGTCACAAGCACAGCAAGATCGAGCATAAACTGATCCTTCTACTGGCTTTGGACGCATTCAAAAACGCAATACTTAGGCAAAATTTATAGGACTGACATTAATTCTACAGTGATTTACCATCAAGCATTCAAAGGTACCAACATGTTTTACAATACGCAAGATCGAAAGTAGACTTGCTGTGGGCACTGTTTATTACATCTGCCATCTGACCACATACTCCAGATAGGTAACAATAATAAACAATAATTGAAATTCTTATAGCAGGCAATGAACAGAATGTTGGGAAAACACATAAATTTCTGAGCCAGTAATATTACACACAAAAAAGACACTCAAGATTAAGTCAACCTAATCCCCGAAGTCCAAACCCCCTAAGCCATTGAAGATCAGCAAAGCTCGCGGAACTCTGTTCGCGATGACCATGAATATGTACAAACAGCTCTATTTCATGATTAACTGGCATAGGATTACTGGTCCTTTATCTACTAAATATTAAACCCAACTATAACGAAGAACTAATGTCCCATACGTGCATCGCCATAAACCAACTACTTTGCTTGCAGTAAAACAAAAGCCAGCTGACAATACTCCCCAAAATTCCTGTAAAGCGACACGGCTTACCAGCTAATTTATTAATAAACTAGCAAGATGATCAAGCTGTTATTACCCATGATATATCAGCAGAGAATGGAGCGATGGCGCGAAGAGGTAATACATTGACCTCCAACGCCGCCTGTAATAGCCATCACCAGTGTACTTATTGCAAATCCTAAGCCGTTATAAACGCTTGCCAATGTACTCCCTGCACTCAAAACAATGTCTTATTCGTTCTGCTAGCTTGCGTCTTCAGATAAAATAGTTTTCGATAGTTTCCTTTTTCTATTCACTTGAGTTCGTATAATTGGTCTCGTTAGTAGTCTCACTATTTTAGTCTATGCTGATCTTTCCTCTTGTTCAAGATCTTAAGTCTTTGGTAATTCTTTCTTTAATCTCACGTCCCCCTACAATGCGTCGTCAGCCTCAACGAGTTTTTTCTTTTTCTCTTTTTATATGCCCATCTAGTTTACCTAGTTTTGCTAAATTTTTGTTAATTTCGCCTTTGATGCTTCTCAAAGCATGATCAAGGGCCATTAGTTCTCGCATGGGTAACGGTGAGTCGAGTATAGACTTTAAACGCTGTTATACTATCTGAAAAACTGTGATTCTGCTTCTATTACATTTATTACTTCACACTGCTGATTGATTTAATTCTTTAAGTCCATGTTTTGCATTTTGTTATCTGTCGGGAAGTTCTTGCAGAGAGTTTGTGAAGTTTAGCACTGCATCCCTATCTAATTTTGTCTAGCAATGCCCAAGGGCGATTTTGTACCTCGCCGGAGTCTTTTTCTAATTGGTACCCCACGCTAAAAACTTTGAAGGTCTTTTATAGTTGTAAGCAGAACAAAGTTCTCGCTCGACGTTTTTCTTTCACAAACCAAAAGGTCCTCTTTACTTCAAAATCATTAGGGTCTATAAATTCGGGATGTTCTTGACCTAACCTTAGGTACAATGATTGGCCTTACTTCCTGTTAATTCACAAAGCCGCAATGAGAGCGTTGAGCATGCTGTGTCAAAGGGAACCATTTCACTCAAGTCGTCTCCAGGTCAAAAACAAAATAATCTCTTCATCTTCATCCTGCAATGTTTTTAAATATATTAACTTTTTATTTTTGCTTTCATAAAAATTGTCATCAAGCACATGGCTCGATCTTAACCCCGTATAGAAGTCTGAAGAGCCCCCCCTTGGCGTGAAGGGAAAAAACGGAATATTATTTGTCCAAATAATCCAACACTATTGATGCCCGATCAAATTCTTAACGGTCAAATTACCAGAACCTATGAGCAGAAGTAATTATTTGTGCCAGGCCTCAGCTCGTCTATTCTTTCAAATAAACTCGCATCAACAACAGACCCAAACAGGACAGTATCCATAATTATGGGCGGGCAAACGTAAAGAAAAATTCTAGTAAAACTTGATGGCAAGAAAAATTTTCTTTACACAATGCAGACATATGTTTTAACCTATCTTAGCTATGGCAACAGGGAATGAAAGGGCTGATCTTTGCGTTTTCCAGGAATCGAAAATGTAGAAGCACTAAAACATAGAATATGCGCCGCAGCACAAAAGAACGGTAAAACGTATGCGCTGTAAATAATGCGTAATGGAAATCGCTTTCCAAACCCTTAGATTTTGAGTTGTTAACAGCGCAAGCCCCATACTTTCCAGGACAATAAAAGACAGATAGCATATGAACAACTTTTAATGAAATACCAACGTGTTTATTAAGATCATCAGACACCGAAGCAAAGTACAGCATTTCTGACATCTCGTTAGAGTTGTACGTTGTTAGCCGCCCTAAATTAAGCAGAGCAGATTGCGAAACCAATATGAGTCACATTTCCCAATATATTACGAAAGGAGTGATTCATCCTACAACATATCCCAGAACCAGGGCGAACTATAAAGGAAATTAAGTTTTAGTTTCGCAGCAAAGATCGCTTAAGGTAATTTATTGCTGTGTGAAGATGAAGAAACCGTTCAAAAGAGGAAGTGAATAGTTTTTTAATCCAAAAATAACGATAAGCACAAAGTTCGATTGAGGTAGAGTCCAAACCCAAATCTACGCTATCGGGCTTAAACCTATCAGCATTTTTGATGAAAAAATAAAACTGTTTGGGGGCGGATGGTGTAAAGTCTTCAACAGTTGACCTTGTGATCTAAAGATATTTACATCTTCACATGTAGGCTTGATGATTATTTAACAACAAAATACGGTTTATGATTGACCCTAAGGACAACAAAGGATAAACAAGTTCATGGAAGCGGGGGGGGGGGGAGAACAGTGAAGATGTCATAAACATTCAAATTGAAACAGAAACGAATCCGATAAACCACGCTTAAATTAACATTTGTTTTAATAAATGATGCGCAGCTGAATATTAAAGATAACAGATTAAAAGATGTAGTATAACTAAATTATTGTTTTTCATTTAAAAAAAGCATGTCTGTTCGGTTTAACCAAAAGTACCTACAGAGTCCCGCCACACGAAGGGATAGTAGAACCGCCATACATAAAAGCCATTTCAGATTAACAAACATTACGCAAAAGCAACAAAAACTAGAGCAAGACCTTTCAAAATACAGCAAAACCAAACGAAGTATTCAGCAGCCTTTAATGCTGTTACATATGTTAATACAGGAACATCGACTATAAGCGCTCATCATCAGAAACGAGTGTTGGTCTATACAACGGGCATAGGCGCACCCCGCAAGCTTTACCGCATGAGGTTTGTCTTTAGCATCTCGGAGTGTGTACATTAGCTGTAAGTGCTGGCTGGCAAAAAAATTAAAAACTAAACTCCAAAAGCACACAGCTATGGTTCAACTAATAACAGCTAAACTTAGGATCGTTCCAACTGACAATAAATAAAGCACAATCTGACTCTCAAACTCACGGATGAAGAATTTAAAATCGTTACAGGCCTATTTTGATGACTATAAAAGACAAAAGTTTGATCTTCAAAGAAAGGCGGGGACAAGTTTTTCTCACACCAGACGCCGAGCAGATAAAAAAAGGAATGCTAAAAAAAGTAAACGAGACATTAAACTCTGTTCTAAACCGCTCACAAAGTAACAACACCGAAGGTGTTTAAACTTTTTAGTTTATGAGTTCCAAGCAACAAAAAACCGTTGAAAGATTCTGAATAAGTAATTTTTTTTTAATTTAAAATACATATTTTGAGTTAAAAAGAAACTCATCATGGATAAGATATATTAAGGGCAAGACGAATTGTTGAAGATGCTTGAGAGAGAGCGTTTATCAAGAGCACGAATGATATTGATCTAGAAGTCATTGATCCAACAAACGAACAGGCAAAGCGTTGTACATGCTATTCTCAAGTCCCAAGTAAACTAACAATAGACCCCCAGATAAAGTAATGTTAGCTGTTTAATCGACTAAGTAACAATAAAAGAAGAAAATCTAGAAGTCTGGTCTCAACAAAACAACATACAATACAATCCTCTAATGACTAAACACCCTTGGCAGACGAACTGCTTACACAGTTTGACGTGGCCGCCGAGAAGGCCAAAATGAGAGCTCAGGTTGACCGAGGGTGAAGTCTTTAGAGATCAGATTAAAACAGTCAAAGAATGCGCCGATTGTTTGCAAGGCTTACTTACCACTACTCCAGCATTATCGCAAAAAAAGCAGTTCTAACATAAAGAATACAGACACAAATGTTTTATGTGTGTTTCTCGCAAGCTGCATAACGCCCCCAAAAAACGCAGAGAGAGTGGACTAACAATCGCCCTTACATCCAATGAACATAACTTTAGTGGGGTGTCCTTCTCCTGTTAGAGGTAGATCAAATTGATCATTTGAAGAGCAAACACCACCAATAACTGTCAATATCATACATCATGGGATGAGGAAACAAATCAACGCCGATAAAGTGTCCAAGAACAGCCAACATATGGCGAGCCAGACAAAAATCAAGTAGACTTACTACTGAAGCTTCACCAGCCGGGCTGCCGCATTAACAACATTAATACGCTTCCAATGAGTAAACTAAATGCAGCATGCTTTCAAAGAATGGCAAAACAAAATTCTGCAGAAAATTTACAAGAATTCCATCCGCTCAACCGCAAGCGAGCATAAAGAAACATTGTATCGCGCAGACGACTGAAATACAGAACTAAATACGCCCACCAGAAGGGCAGTAAAGTTTTTAAAGTTTTAAGAACTGGAAAACGGATGCAACATTCTCATACGTAGTTTACGCAGACTTCGAGTCGCTATTGTTCCTTATGAAGGCCAGCGCCACAAAACTTCGAAAAACAGTCTTAATGAGTATCAACAGATTTGTTCCTTTGCCTTCATCATTGTTAGGTCGGATGGCGCTCTTCAATCGCCAAATTAACAGAGGGCCAGATGCTGCAAGAATCTTCTTAAAACGCATGCAGCAAGTGCGAATGATTGTTCTAATAATCTGAAATTACTGAAATCAAAATGCGCCTGAAACCAAGGAACAGTATGACTTAGCCGCTCAACTGTTGGATTTGGGTTTAGAATTTATTGAGGAAGCCAATCCAAAATAAGAGACCATTATCACATTAGTGGAAAGTTCAGAGAGCAGCACCAAGTAAATGCAATCCTTCAACTAAAGATTGGTTCTAAGACATGGAATCTGCCCATCTTCTTTCATAACTTTGCGGGTTACGACTCCACCTTATAATGAAACAGGTGGGCGATGCCATCAGGTGTCTGCAATGTATTGCACAGCACAGAAAAGACATGTGTTTCACTAAATAACATTCTTTTTATGACTCTATGCAGCACATGATGGGTTCATTAGAGTCACTGGCTAAGTTCTTAAAGTAATGCCCAATAACGAAGAAATATTTTGACCCCACGCTTGTTAAAAGGTGTTTACCCTTATGAGTACATGAACATTGGGACAGGTTTGACGAAGAGACACTTCCCCTAAAGTCGCGTTCTTTTCTAGTCTTAGGAGGAAAGGACATTAGTGATTCTGAGTACCCACAAGCTCAAGCTGCGTGGCAGAATTAGAAGTGTAAAACGAATGGGAGACTATCATGATTCTATACTTGATGGCTGATGTATTTTGTTTGGCAGGACGTCTTTTGGAAAATTACAGAAAGACCTCATGAAACATTATAGCCTGGATCCCGCGCATTACATTTCTGCGCCTGGGATGAGTTGGGAACGCTTTCTTAAAGTTTTTACTGGATACAGATTGATTTATTGTCTAACCTACCAATGATATCAGAAGATTGAAAACGGATTGGCCGTGGAGAATTAGTATGGCGTCGCATCATTATGTAAAGCAACAACAAATACTTTAGACGACAATGAACCGAGTAAAAGGTCTAAACTATCTTATTATTTAGATGCAAACAATCTGGTGGATGGGCTATTGCGCAATCACTTTCCATTACCAACTTTAAATGTACAACAGGCGCGTGATCCGAACACATTCAAAAGCATTAAAAGTGGTTGGAGCAGATAACGCAGATCAAACAGCGCGGGTTCATTCTAAAGTTGCCTTAGCATATCCTCATGAAACTCCATGACCTTGCAAAATGACTATCCAATAGCAGCAGAAAGACAAGACTGATCCAAGAGAACCACCCCTAAACTTGTGCCTAACTCGAGCAAAAAAAATGATGTCTGTCATTACAGACATCTGCAATTTATTATTTAAAGACCTGTTTGAAGTTAGACTACATTCATCGTATAATTTGCTTTAGATCAGAACATACATGAAACCATACATCATGAAGAACTCGGATAACTCATGACCTAACTCCCCAGATTCTTCGAAAAAGACTTTTTCAAGTTGATGAAACAACAGCAGTTTCGGGAAGACTATGATGAATCCGCACAAGCGCAAAGATGTCAGATTATTCACCAGAGAGAACGAAAGCAATTAAGCTGACTTCTAACCTAATTATCAGACATTAGAAGATTTCATGATCATCTTTTTGGCAAAATGATAAAAAAAAGAAAGTCAAATAGACAAACCTGTTTTTTATTGGGTTTCTGTTTTAGATTATCAAAAGCTTTTATTTTGATGTTATAATTTCTTTATGACTACTTTAAGGCCCTTGTATCCCTGAGACCAGAGTACTTTCACACAATAACAGATATTTTGTTTAGATATCCAACTGAAAGACATCTATAAAGACATGGAAACAGAAAAGTAGCTAAAGGCATGCAGGATGGTATACACGTCCGATTACCCAAAAGACTCGCCTTTACTTTCAATTACTAACCAGAAGTTTTAGAAAGATGAAGGATGAAATTATCTGAAAGGTGATCAAGGAGTTTGTTGTTTAAAGGTAAAAAATGTACATTATTTCGAGCCCGGAGAAAATCATTAAGAAAGCAAAGGGAATATCTCGCAGCGTTTGTGTCAGTCAAACATATCACATGACAACTACAAAGAAGCATTGTTAGGCAAACAGACTATTTCATCATGACAACGTAAATACTGCGATCTAATCTACATGAGATCAACACAACAGTTGTAACAAAGAAGTCGTTAGATAGAACAAACACAAAAACGGTGTTTTTGTTAATCCAAGTTTTCATATGCAATCGGGCACTGGAGGGCCGCATACACATGGGGGTTTAAAATTTTTCATCAACGTTTTTATTAAAAGATCAACATAGCTACATCCAATTCATTTAAATCTTTTCTTCATGTTTGCTTGAGCTTTCGAATTTTTTTTTATTATTTCATGATATTCTTATATTTCCAAATTGGGTTTTTGGATTGTAGGTGATCTGGATGATTTAGCATGCATTGATTAATCCCCGAAAATGTTTCCCTTAAAAGCATTACAAACACGCATGAAATGATTCCCGTATCATTTTCAAGGTCTCTTCTTTAACCATTCTTGTTTCGAACTGCACTTCCTTCTGAGCTTCCATTTTAAACTCAAATAAATTTACTGTAATTAATTAAACGAATCTGTGTCTGGTGGGATATCTGCAGTTTCTTCTTTCCCAAAAGATTCTTTGGAGGAGCTGGTTGTTTTGTGTGTCAGTTTCTCGTAAATAATAAACGGGCGAAACACTTTACAATTCTTTTATTCATATGAATCAACACTCTCCAAACTGGATCGGTTGCCCTAGATGCGAGTGTCCCCTTCTGCTTCCTCCGGAAAAATAAAGGTACCATACTTACAAAAAAACCAAACTGTAATATTTTTGCCGGATGAAACTCTCCTTCAACAGCATTTATTGTTTTTCTTTATGATTGCTTGTACGGTTTTAGGCCTTTAAATTCTTCATTATTCATTGCGCGCATAACTAGAGGGCAGTGCCATCTAACCCATTTCTTGTTCGAGAGTTTGTCAATAAGCTCTCTGTTATACTGGGAGGAGAAAAGTCCGTTCGGCCTCAACTGTTTGTTAAAGTTTTCAACTAAAGCCAGTAACTTGAACTCCTGGAATGCCTCTTTAAATGGTAACTCTATGTTTTCAACAATAATTGGATTCACTTGCCCTTTAAATTCTTTTCCATCATCGACTGAATCATGCGAGGATAAAGTTAGTGGCCCTCTTGTAATCAGGTTGTATAGCGACAGCAACAGCAAAGCACTCATATGTAGTAAAGGCGCCGCATCTTGTATCATGAAGCCAAGTTCAATGACTGTGAGTGGCTTACTTAAATCTTTTTCGTCTAATCGAATCAGAGGGTAAATAAAGAAAGATCCATTTGATGGGAGTTCCTGTTGGAGTTGTATAAACAAAGTGGGTCCTCTGTATTCGTCTAGGGGCAAGTAAATAAATTTGCCAAATTGCTTGTTAGATAACCATACCTTTGCTGTTTGTTCACTGTAACCCCCGCCTCTGCATAGCTTTATATTGCTTGATACCCTTCCAATAATCCTTTGGGCGAATAATAGGATTTTGTTCATTTTTTTATTCAGCCAATAATATGCGCAACAAAAATACACAACGTCATACCCAAATGCAATAAACGCGATTTCTTGCATCTTTTGTTTTCTGAGGTTTGATAAAGAGTCCCCTGAATTTTGGTGGGGCACTGTCTGGACCGGTTTTGCCTGTTACTAGATAATATTGTTTTATTGCTTTGATCAACATCTTTAAATAATGTAAAGCTGCATGCCACTTTTTTTCAGTGTGTCAATAAAAAATCTAACTGCTCAAATCTCTGCTTTTCATAGGCGTCATGTGCAGTCTGCTAGTTGCTCCAAAGCTTGTTATGTCTTTTTCTCTCGCCGTCATCCCGCAGTTTTTATACTAAACTCGAAATTACTTCCCTAAAAGCAAGCGCATTCACCCCAGCGCCACCTATCATCATACGAGCGAAGCCATTTTTATAAATGTATTTTTAATTTACATATTTATAACTGACTGAATTATCCTTGCTTGACTAGAAAATCTTTCCGTGGCAACACGAACTGCACTATAGCAATCAGCATAGCTGAATCCACAAAGTCTATTTTGCAAGCTCGCTGGTTTTAATTCTAACAAGCTTTTACAAACATTGAGTACCTACACTTAGGCCTCCAATAACAGCAGAATGGTATACAAGGTTGGTAACAGTTTTTTCGGTGCTCATTTTTTAGAAAATAAAATAATTATAATTATTAAAAAACATGAACAGTGATGATCTACTACAGCTACAAGGTGGCCTAAACCTTCCTGAACTTATGAATGACCAAGTTGATGGCCAAGCTGTTATGCCCCAAAAGGAGAGGTTGTATTCTTTGGCAGCGTGTGGAAAAACAAAACAGTTCCTCGGAACTGAATTTAGCATTGAACAGATTCAACAGATGTCGCCACAAGACATTATAAAGTATCATAACAGGTATGAAGCGCAGCTGGGGTCTAGAATGGTGAAAAGTGTGGGGCAAACGGTTCTTAGTTTGTACACTAAACTAGTCAGTAGATTTGCTCCCATTGATTCTGAACAAGATCTTACGTATGATTTAACGCAAGATCCAGTTTTAACAAAGTCATTAGAGTCTCTAGGATGTGATCTATACTACAGATTTGGAACATTGTTATCGCCATTAATCATGGGATTAATAACTTTTAATCATATAGATTTTATTTCCCTTCAAAATGAACGAGCTGGAAAGTCAGCAGAATCAGGAAACATTGAATCAGGTGGAGAAAGTAACCAAGCCAGAAAATCAGCAGAAAACACTGAACCAGGTGGGGACCAGTGAAAAGCATCCTCATCCTGGGCGTGTTAAAGCAGGAAAAAAATTAGCAGAGTGGAACAGACAAAAAAAATTAATGTTACAGAATATAACTCATCATGAAAACATAACACCGCCAACGCCAGAACAAGTTGATTCAATGCCAGCTATAAAAACTCCATGTGATACAAGACCTACAGCACCAAAGTCTTCATGGAATATTGAACTTAAAACTGTTGCCATTTTTGGCGCCATTGCTGCTGTTGGGGGCAGTTATTACGGTTATAAAATATATACACAATGGCAACAAAAACAAAAGCAATCAAAAAAATCTGAACCACTAAATACAGAAAAAGCCAACAGCACGCCAAAACCGCCAATAACAAAGCATCATTTTGATCCATTCAGATGGAATAATATTTTAAGAACTTAAATTTAAATTTTTTTAATAAAAATAGAACATGGCGTATTATAAAATGATGGTGTCAATAAATAAAGACATGGAGTCTATAAAAGACATTTCCATAGACCAGAATTGTAATCAATGCGGTTGCTTAGGATGTAAGACCTTCATTAAGATCTATGCTAACCGATCTTGCGCAGAGAACGCTGAGCAAGATATTCTCAGCGATGACGCGTTTTTTGAGGCGTGTGTGTACTATATTAGACATCTACTATTTAAGACAAAAACATAGAACGTATTTTTTTGATAATTATAAGATAACTGAATAAGAACTTGGTTGTACTTAAAGGACGACTTAATTACATTCTTGAAGTAACTTAATCAAGAACTTAATTAAAAACTTAATCAAGAACTTATTAAGAACTTGAAGTAACTTAATTAAAAACTTAATTAAGAACTTGGGGTGACTTAATTAAAAACTTAATTAAGAACTTGGGGTGACTTGGGGGCAGGAGTGTGTGTGGTGTACACAGAGCTTTATTATTTGTCATGTGTAACACCACTTGGCGCAAGACGTCTGAATAGACAGCCTTTGTATGTGAAGTGGAGCGTAGACAGCAAAGCGACGAAGCAGCAAAAAAAGTAATCTTCTCACTGCTGATAACCTTTGACCGCTCTAGGGTGGAGCGCTGGATCTCTCAAACGGCTTGCCACTGTAACCTTTGAGCGTTCTAGGGTGGAGCGCTGGAAAACGGCTTGCTACTGTGACCTTTGACCGCTCTAGGGTGGAGCGCTGAAGAAACGGCTTGCCACTGTGACCTTTGACCGCTCTAGGGTGGAGCGTTGAAGAAACGGCTTGCCACTGTGACCTTTGACCGCTCTAGGGTGGAGCGCTGAAGAAACGGCTTGCCACTGTGACCTTTGACCGCTCTAGGGTGGAGCGCTAGTTCTCTCTCACTGCTGCGGACTTTGAGAGGAGTGTGTTTGGAGTTGCATTGGTTCTTGTACGGGAGTAGTCCAATAATTTCTATCTCCTCACTGCTTGAAAACATTAAATACAAATCCTTCCTCATAGAGTAGAGACTTCTATGAAAGAAAGACCAACTGTAGAAAACCTTTTAGCATATGGATTCAACAAACGAGCAATCTCTCTTAGTTTGCGAGAATATGAAGGGCCTGCCGCTCTCAACTCATCCAAAGCACTAACAAATTGTGCATGGTACTCAACATGCTCGTCAAGTATTGTCAGCTTAGAAATCTCCCACTGTCTTTGTTCTGCCATGATCAAAATATTATATAACCAAAACCAACCTGCACAAAACCCGGTAAATATTTTCTCACTACACCACACACCTTCACAGGTCTTGCTAACGTGGCGGCCACAAAGTGGGAGTGACACGGGACAGTCTAGCAGAACCGGTCTTGTCACGTGACAGCCTCGATGCGCTTTATTGATTTTTTGGTCGCAGTTTGTAAGCAGGCCTTACAAACACCTTTTTTCACTGAAAAACACCGCGTCTTTCTGCCACAGTCCCAGTATCGCGTGATGAATTGTTTTGCTTCGGCTGACTTTCAACAATGCAGCGCCATTTTTCTCATCGATAGCCAAACACGTATTAAAACTGGCTGTATCTTTGTCAACAATATTGTCTTCAACGAGCCAACAAACCTTTAAGATACACAATTCTGTTCTTCAGTAAACCGGTTACACACCCACAGCAGTAAAACGCGTTGTGCTTGCCCGGCAGTCAGTAGAAGAATGTGTGGGTTAACCTAGTCGTGAGCGGCCGTAAGGCTACGCTTAACTCGCTGATTGGCCAGGCTGGAGAACAGCGCCGCCGCGCGGGAGTGTTGGCGTAGGAAGGCTGATGTCATGCTAGGCAGGAAGGAGGGGGGTGAAGAGGAGGGGGGAAGAGGGTAGAGGAGGTGCGGCAGTATTGATTTTTTGGCCTGTGTGTGAGTGTGTGTGTGTGTTTCTCTGTGTGTGCATGTGTCCGTGTTAGTTTGTGTGTGTGTGTGTGTGTGTGTGTGTGTGTGTGTGTGTATGTGTGTGTGTGTGTGTGTGTGGTTATAATAAAGTTGTAGCTGATTCCATGTCTTCCACACAATTTAATCTATAAAGCTGTTGAAAAAGTATTTGTGATTCAAAAACTTTTTCTAACTTAGAATCCCCACTGTCTTCTAAAACTGCAGCTATATTTTGTGCATATGCAAACTTACACCTCCACAGCACTGGGAGAAATAAACACCCCAAGTGCTGGGCAGGTAGGCCGGCAACTAGCAATTAAACAGCTTACACCCCCTGCAGAGCAGGGCCGTTAACACCGCCCTGACAGAGTTGACAGTACTGAAAAGAGAGCCGTGGGAACAGACACCGTTTGTATATGAAGCGCGTTCAGTCGCGGCTGCTTTTCCCTACGTTACTCTATGGGGCGTGTCAGTCCCGGCTACTTTCCCCTACGCTACTCTCTGAAAACTTTAGTAAATTAGTATTAAAATGGATAACCCTGCACAGTATGTTTGTTTGTAGATAATCGTTATTTTTGGTTATTGAAGTCTTACTTGTCAGAGAACGTATAAATGCCAATCCTGGGTCACTTTCGCCCGAAAACTGGTTTGAGGGCGAAAGTGAGTCAGGATTGGCATTTATACGTTCTCTGAGCGAGTCTTAATTCTGATGCAGGCATAGCATCAAGGAGTGAAAGAATTATTTATTCTACTGGTCTGGATCTTGGGCCAATGTTATTTGAAGGCCATGACTTTATAGAATCTTGAATCAATTAGTTTATCTCTCAGTGTAAAGAGGGATACCTGTATAAAATCTGTTTATAAATTGTTTGATGTGATTTAGTAAAGTGTTTTTCCCCGAAGGAGAGGGGAGAGAAGAAAAAACATTCGGTAGTGCGCCTTTTGGTTGATTGGAAAGATTGCGTGTGCGTATGGAGTAAATACTGTCATGAATGCGTGTGTGCAAAAGTGACAGTGTGACACCCAGTGTCATAGAATTCCCATTGTGTGAACTGAAAGGTGTTGTGTTCACAGTGACCCAGTGTCATAGAATTCCCAGTGTATGAACTGAAGTGTGTTGTGTTCACAGTGACCCTGTGTCATAGAATTCCCAGTGTGTGAACTGAAGTGTGTTGTGTTCACAGTGACCCAGTGTCATAGAATTCCCAGTGTGTGAACTGAAGTGTGTTGTGTTCACAGTGACCCAGTGTGTGTTGTGTTCACAGTGACCCAGTGTGTGTTGTGTTCACAGTGACCCAGTGTCATACAATTCCCAGTGTGGGAACTGAAGTGTGTTGTGTTCACAGTGACCAAGCGTGTTGTGTTCACAGTGGCCCAGTGTGTGTTGTGTTCACAGTGACCCAGTGTCATAGAATTCCCAGTGTGTGAACTGAAAGGTGTTGTGTTCACAGTGACCCAGTGTCATAGAATTCCCAGTGTGTGAACTGAAAGGTGTTGTGTTCACAGTTACCCAGTGTCATACAATTCCCAGTGTGTGAACTGAAAGGTGTTGTGTTCACAGTGACCCAGTGTCATACAATTCCCAGTGTGTGAACTGAAGTGTTTTGTGTTCACAGTGACCCAGTGTCATACAATTCCCAGTGTGTGAACTGAAAGGTGTTGTGTTCACAGTGACCAGTGTCATACAATTTCCAGTGTGTGATCTGAAGTGTGTTGTGTTCACAGTGACCCAGAGTCATAGAATTTCCAGTGTGTGAACTGAAGTGTGTTGTGTTCACAGTGACCCAGTGTCATAGAAATTCCCAGTGTGGGAACTGAAGTGTGTTGTGTTCACAGTGACCCAGTGTCATATAATTCCCAGTGTGTGAATTGAAAGGTGTTGTGTTCACAGTGACTCAGTGTGTGTTGTGTTCACAGTGACCCAGTGTCATACAATTCCCAATGTGTGAACTGAAGTGTGTTGTGTTCACAGTGACCCAGTGTCATAGAATTCCCAGTGTGTGAACTGAAGTGTGTTGTGTTCACAGTGAAGCAGTGTCATAGAATTCTCAGTGTGTGAACGGAAGTGTGTTGTGTTCACAGTGACCCAGTGTCATAAAATTCCAGTGTGTGATCTGAAGTGTGTTGTGTTCACAGTGACCCAGTGTCATAGAATTCCCAGTGTGTGAACTGAAAGGTGTTGTGTTCACAGTGACCCAGTGTCATAGAATTCCCAGTGTGTGAACTGAAAGGTGTTGTGTTCACAGTGACCCAGTGTCATAGAATTCCCAGTGTATGAACTGAAGTGTGTTGTGTTCACAGTGACCCAGTGTCATAGAATTCCCAGTGTGGGAACTGAAGTGTGTTGTGTTCACAGTGACCCAGTGTCATAGAATTCCCAGTGTGTGAACTGAAGTGTGTTTGTGTTCACAGTGACCCAGTGTCATACAATTCACAGTGTGTGAACTGAAGTGTGTTGTGTTCACAGTGACTCAGTGTGTGTTGTGTTCACAGTGACCCAGTGTCATACAATTCCCAGTGTGTGAACTGAAAGGTGTTGTGTTCACAGTGACCAAGAGTCATAGAATTCCCAGTGTGTGAACTGAAGTGTGTTGTGTTCACAGTGACCCAGTGTCATACAATTCCCAGTGTGTGATCTGAAGTGTGTTGTGTTCACAGTGACCCAGTGTCATAGAATTCCCAGTGTGTGAACTGAAAGGTGTTGTGTTCACAGTGACCCAGTGTCATACAATTCCCAGTGTGTGAACTGAAGTGTGTTGTGTTCACAGTGACCCAGAGTCATAAAATTCCCAGTGTGTGAACTGAAGTGTGTTGTGTTCACAGTGACCCAGTGTCATAGAATTCCCAGTGTGTGAACTGAAAGGTGTTGTGTTCACAGTGACCCAGTGTCATACAATTCCCAGTGTGTGAACTGAAGTGTTTTGTGTTCACAGTGACCCAGTGTCATAGAATTCCAGTGTGTGAACTGAAGTGTGTTGTGTTCACAGTGACCCAGTGTCATAGAATTTCCAGTGTGTGAAGTGTGTTGTGTTCAAAGTGACCCAGTGTCATAGAATTCCCAGTGTGTGAACTGAAGTGTGTTGTGTTCACAGTGACCCAGTGTCATAGAATTCCCAGTGTGTGATCTGAAGTGTGTTGTGTTGACAGTGACCCAGTGTCATAGAATTCCAGTGTGTGATCTGAAGTGTGTTGTGTTGACAGTGACCCAGTGTCATAGAATTCCCAGTGCGTGAACTGAAGTGTGTTGTTTTCACAGTGACCCTGTGTCATACAATTCTCAGTGTGTGATCTGAAGTGTGTTGTGTTCACAGTGACCCAGAGTCATAGAATTCCCAGTGTGTGAACTGAAGTGTGTTGTGTTCACAGTGACCCAGTGTCATAGAATTCCGAGTGTGGGAACTGAAGTGTGTTGTGTTCACAGTGACCCAGTGTCATAGAATTCCCAGTGTGTGAACTGAAAGGTGTTGTGTTCACAGTGACTCGGTGTGTGTTGTGTTCACAGTGACCCAGTGTCATACAATTCCCAATGTGTGAACTGAAGTGTGTTGTGTTCACAGTGACCCAGTGTCATACAATTCACAGTGTGGGAACTGAAGTGTGTTGTGTTCACAGTGAAGCAGTGTCATAGAATTCCCAGTGTGTGAACTGAAGTGTGTTGTGTTTACAGTGACCCAGTGTCATAAAATTCCCAGTGTGTGATCTGAAAGGTGTTGTGTTCACAGTGACCCCGTGTCATACAATTCCCAGTGTATGAACTGAAGTGTGTTGTGTTCACAGTGACCCAGTGTCATAGAATTCCCAGTGTGTGAACTGGAAGGTGTTGTGTTTACAGTGACCCCGTGTCATACAATTCCCAGTGTGTGACCTGAAAGGTGTTGTGTTCACAGTGAACCCCAAACCCCAGGAGTGTCCAGGCTGACAACTACTCCTCCACCATTCACAACCAGACTCAGATGTTCCTGTCCAGGGTAGGAGTGTTTGTCAGATCTTGTGTGTCACGTTTGTCAGATGCTGTGTGTCACATTTGTCAGATGCTGTGTGTCACGTTTGTCAGATGTGTGTCACATTTGTCAGATGTGTGTCACGTTTGTCAGATCATGTGTGTCACGTCTGTCAAATGTTGTGTGTGTCACATTTGTCAGATGTTGTGTGTCACGTTTGTCAGATGTTGTGTGTCATGTTTGTTAGATGTTGTGTGTCACACTTGTCAGATGTTGTGTGTGTGTCACATTTGTCAGATGTGTGTCACGTTTGTCAGATGTGTGTCACGTTTGTCAGATGCGTGTCACATTTGTTAGATGTTGTGTGTCAGGTTTGTCAGATGTTGTGTGTCAGGTTTGTTAGATGTTGTGTGTCAGGTTTGTCAGATGATGTGTGTCAGGTTTGTTAGATGTTATGTGTCAGGTTTGTTAGATGTTGTGTGTCACGTTTGTCAGATGTTGTGTGTCACGTTTGTTAGATGTTGTGTGTCAGGTTTGTCAGATGGTGGTTCAGGATGGGAATGTGTTTGGACTGCATGAAGGAAGTGTATCAGGCATCTTGCACAGCTGGGAGGAAGGGGGACTGGAGGATACATACACAGATGGAGGAGCAAGAGTAGAGTTGCTGGAGTCTCAGACAAATGGGGCACAAAAGGTACAAGTGGTGCAGCTTGTTTATGTCCTGCCTTTAGCTGTCTACTGACTCTGTATTGGCTCTTCAGCTTCATGGATCACTTGCGGCTACTCCACTTTTAAGCATGCACAGACAGTGCGTACTTTGTAGGAATGCAAGTAACATTGTCAGAAAGTTCTTCACATACACAGTGGACTATCATGATAGTAGTCAAGTTCATTCACCCCTGTTGAGTTCATTTTGCCATTTGCCCAGTGGTATATTTCACAACGAATGATTTGATTGTTTGGCTATTTGTCCTATTCATTTTGACAGGACCGACTCCTAAAAGTTTCCCCTCAGTCACTTGTTGTTCAGTTGTATTAGACAGCGTCATGGTGACTTGAATGATGATTGTGACGGTGATGGCAGTGTAATGTTGGCTTGATAATGATGATGATGGTGATGAGGAGGAGGAGGAGGACAAAAGTGATGGCGCTGTGCTGTTGTCTTGCAGATCAGCAACTTGGAGAACTCCATCCCCGAGCTGAAGGTGAAGAGAGAGGAAAAGATTAAACAGGTTGGTGGTGGTGTGTGGCGCTGGGAGAAAAAAGTACCAAGTGCTTTTGGAGTCATTCCTTGAATTATGTCCCTTGGAAACCATGTATGAGACAAGAGAAGGGAGTGTGGTGTGTGTGTGAGTGTGTGTGTGTGAGTGTGTGTGTGTGTGTGTGTGTGTGTGTGTGTGAGTGTGAGTGTGTGCGCGTGCATATGTGTGTTTGTGTGCGTGTGTGTGTGTTTTAGTATCCAGCCTGTCAGGCCGTGCATTGTGTGGCATCACAAACATGTGAACACTGTTCACTGAAAGATTCAGTGGGTATCCAACCTGTCAGGCCGTGCATTGTGTGGCATCACAAACATGTGAACACTGTTCACTGAAAGATTCAGTGGGTATCCAGCCTGTCAGGCCGTGCATTGTGTGCATCACAAACATGTGAACACTGTTCACTGAAAGATTCAGTGGTATCCAGCTTGTCAGGCCGTGCATTGTGTGGCATCACAAACATGTGAACACTGTTCACTGAAAGATTCATGGTATCCAGCCTGTCAGGCCGTGCATTGTGTGGCATCACAAACATGTGAACACTGTTCACTGAAAGATTCAGTGGTATCCAGCCTGTCAGGCCTGCATTGTGTGGCATCACAAACATGTGAACACTGTTCACTGAAGATTCAGTGGTACCACCTGTCAGGCCGCATTGTGTGGCATCACAACATGTGAACACTGTTCACTGAAAGATTCAGTGGGTATCCAGCCTGTCAGCCGTGCATTGTGTGGCATCACAAACATGTAACACTGTTCACTGAAAGATTCAGTGGATCCAGCCTGTCAGCCGTGCATTGTGGGCATCACAAACATGTGACACTGTTCACGAAAGATTCAGTGGGTATCCACTGTCAGCCGTGCATTGTGGCATCACAAACATGTGAACACTGTTCACTGAAAGATTCAGTGGGTATCAGCCTGTCAGCCGTGCATTGTGTGCATCACAAACATGTGAACACTTTTCACTGAAAGATTCAGGTAGCCAGCCTGTCAGCTGTGAGTGGGCTGCACAGCATCAGCCTGTTGCTGATATGGTGTTGATGGTTGTGGTGTGAGTGTGTGTGTGTGATGGTGGGTGTGGTGTGATGGTGTGGGTTGATGGTGTGTTGATGTGTGTGTGGTGTTGATGGTGTGTGTGGTGTTGATGGTGTGGTGTGTGTTGATGTGTGTGTGGTGTTGATGGTGTGGTGTGGTGTTGATGGTGTGGTGTGTGTTGATGGTGGGGTGTGTGTTAGGTGGGTGTGGTGTGATGTGTGGTGTGGTGTTGAGGTGTGGTGTGTTGATGGTGTGTGGGTGTTGTGGTGTGTGTGGTGTTGATGGTGGGTGTGGTGTTGATGGTGTGGGGGACTGTGGTGTTATGGGTGGGGACTGTGTGGTGTTGATGGTGTGGGACTGTTGGGTTATGGTGTGGACTGTGGTGTTGATGGTGTGGGACTGTGTGGTGTTGATTGTGTGTGGTGACTGTGTGGTGTTGATGTGTGTGTGGTGACTGTGTGGTGTTGATGTGTGTGTGGTGACTTGTGGTGTGTGGTGTGGTGTTGATGTGTGGGGACTGTGTGGTGTTGAGGTGTGGGACATGTGGTGTTGATGGTGTGGTGACTGTGTGGTGTTGATGGTGTGGTACTGTGTGGTGTTTATGGTGTGGTGACGTGTGGTGTTGATGGTGTGGGGACTGTGTGGTGTTTTGGTGTGACTGTGTGGTGTTGATGGTGTGGTGACTGTGTGGGTGATGGTGTGGGACTGGTGTGTTGATGGTGTGGTGTTGATGGTGTGGTGTTGATGGTGTGGTGACTGTGTGTGTTGATGGTGTGGTGACGTGTGGTTTATGGTGTGACTGTGTGGTGTTGTGGTGTGGGACGTGTGGTGTTGATGGTGGGACTGTGTGGTGTTGATGGTGTGGTGTTGATGGTGTGGGACTGTGTGGTGTTGATGGTTGTGGGGACTGTGTGGTGTTGATGGTGTGGTGACTGTGGTGTTGATGGTGTGGTGACTGTGTGGGTGTTGATGGTGTGGTGACTGTGTGGTGTTGATGGTGTGGGGACTGTGTGGGTGTTGATGGTGTGGTGACTGTGTGGTGTTGATGGTGTGGGGGACTGTGTGGTGTTGATGGTGTGGTGACTGTGTGGTGTTGATGGTGTGGTGACTGTGTGGTGTTGATGGTGTGGGGACTGTGTGGTGTTTATGGTGTGGGTGACTGTGTCATGTTGATGGTGTGGTGACTGTGTGGTGTTGATGGTGTGGGGACTCTGTGGTGTGGTGACTGTGTGGTGTTGATGGTGTGGTGACTGTGTGGTGTTGATGGTGTGGTGTTGATGGTGTGGTGACTGTGTGGTGTTGATGGTGTGGTGACTGTGTGGTGTTGATGGTGTGGGGACTGTGGTGTTGATGGTGTGGTGACTGTGTGGTGTTGATGGTGTGGTGACTGTGTTGTGTTGATTGGTGTGGTGACTGTGTGGTGTTGATGGTGTGGTGACTGTGTGGTGTTAATGGTGTGGTGTTCATGGTGTGGTGACTTTGTGGTGTTGATGGTGTGGGGACTGTGTGGTGTTGATGGTGTGGGGACTGTGTGGTGTTGATGGTGTGGTGACTGTGTGGTGTTGATAGTGTGGTGTGGTGTTGATGGTGTGGGGACTGTGTGGTGTTGATGGTGTTGTGACTGTGTGGTGTTGGTGTGGTGTGGTGTTGATGGTGTGGGGACTGTGTGGTGTTGATGGTGTGGTGTTGATGGTGTGGTGACTGTGTGGTGTTGATGGTGTGGTGACTGTGTGGTGTTGATGGTGTGGTGACTGTGTGGTGTTTATGGTGTGGTGACTGTGTGGTGACTGTGTGGTGTTGATGGTGTGGTGACTGTGTGGTGTTGATGGTGTGG
>CM031607.1:3091872-3096872 GCA_018398815.1 Conus ventricosus
CCCCCCTTCTTCCTTTTCCTTTATACCCCCTCCCCCCCCCCCCCCCCCCCCCCTCCCTTTTCCTTTTCCCCCCCCCCCCCCGCCCCCCTTCTTCCTCTTTCCTTTATCACCACCCCCCCCCCCCCTCCCCCCCCTCTTCCTCCCCCTTTTTTTTCCTTTATCACCACCCTCCCCCCTCCGCCCCCCTTCCCCCTTTCCTTTATCACCACCCCCCCCCCCCCCCCTTTTTCCTTTTTCCCTTTTATCACCACCCTCCCCCCCCCCCTCCCCCCCCCCCCTCCCTTTCCCCCATCCCCCCTCCCCCCCCTCCGCCCCCCTTTTTCCCCCTTTTTTCCCTTTTAAACACCCCCCTCCCCCCCCCCCCCCCCCCCCCTTCTTCCTCTTTCCTTTACACCACCCCCCCCTCCTCCCCCCCCTTCTTCCTCTTTCCTTTATCACCACCCCTCCCCCCTCCGCCCCCCTTCTTCCTCTTTTCCTTATCACCACCCTCCCCTCCCCCCCCCCTTCTTCCTCTTTCCTTTATCACCACCCCCCCCCCCCGCCCCCCTTCTTCCTCTTCCTTTTATCACCACCCTCCCCCCCCCTCCCCCCCTCTCCCTTTTCCTTTTCCATCCCCCCCTCCCCCCCCCCCCTTTTTCCTTTTCCCCCCCCCCCTGCCCCTTCTTCCTTTTTATCACCCACCCCCCCCCTCCGCCCCCCTTCTTCCTCTTTCCTTTATCACCACCCCCCCCCCCTCCGCCCCCCTTCTTCCTCTTCCTTTATCACCACCTCCCCTCCGCCCCCCTTCTTCCTCTTTCCTTTATCACCACCCCTCCCCCCCTCCGCCCCCCTTTTCCTCTTCCTTCACCACCCCCCCTCCCCCCCCCCCCCCCCTTCTTCCTTCTTTCCTTTATCACCACCCCCCCCCCCCCCTCCCCCCCCCCTTTCCCCCCCCCCCCCCCCCTCCGCCCCCCTTTTTCCTCTTTCCTTTATCACCACCCCCCCTCCCTCCCCCCCCCTTCTTCCTCTTTCCTTTATCACCACCCCCCCCCCCCCCCCCCCCCTTTTCCTCTTTCCTTTATACACCCCCCCTCCCCCCCCCCCGCCCCCCTTCTTCCTTTTTCCCTTTATCACCACCCTCCCCCCCCCCCTCCCCCCCCTTCTCCCTTTCCTTTCACCCCACTCCCCCCCCCTCCCCCCCCCCCTTTTCCCCCCCCCCCCCCCTTCCCCCCCTTTCTTTCCTTTCTTACCACCACCCCCCCCCTCCTCCGCCCCCCTTCTCCTCTTTCCTTTCCCCACCCCCCCCCCCCCCCCCTTTCCCCTTTCCTTTTCACCACCCCCCCCCCCCTCTGCCCCCCTTCTTCCTCTTCTTTTCCCCCCCCCCCTCCCCCCTTTTTCCCCCCTTTCACCCCCCTCCCTCCTCCCCCCTTTTCCCCTTTTCCTTTACCACCACCCCCCCCCTCCGCCCCCCTTCTTCCTCTTTCCCTTTACCACCCCCCCCCCCTCCGCCCCCCTTCTTCCCTTTCCTTTATCACCACCCCCCCCTCCCCCCCCTCCCTTTTTTCCTTTTCCCCCTTTCCCCCCCGCCCCCCTCTTCCCTTCCTACCCCCCTCCCCCCTTCCCCCCCCTCCTCCCCCCTTTCCCCCCCCCCCCTTCCCTTCCTTTTTCCCCCTTCTCCCCCCCCCCCCCCGCCCCCCTTCTTTCCTCTTTCCTTTATCACCACCCCCCCCCCCCCCCCCCCCCCTTCTTCCTTTTTCCTTATACCAACCCCCCCCCTTTCCCCCCTTCTTCCCCCTTTTCCCCCCTTTTTTTTCCCCCCCCCCCCCTCTCCCCTTCCTTTCCCCCCCTCCCCCCTCCCCCCCCTTTCTCCCCTTTCCTTTCCCCCCTCCCCCCTCCCCCCCTTTCCCCTTCCTCCCCCCCCCCCCCCCCCTCCCGCCCCCCTTCTTCCTCTTTCCTTTAACACCCACCCCCCCCCCCCCCCCCCCCCTCCTTTTTTCCCTTTTTATCACCCCCCCCCCCCCCTCCGCCCCCCTTCTTCCTCTTTCCTTTACCCACCACCCCCCCCCCCCCCCCCCCCTTCTTCCTTTTTCCTTTTACCACCCTCCCCCCCCCCCCCCCCTTCCTCTTTCCTTTTTACACCACCCTCCCCCCCCCTCCGCCCCCCCTCCTTTTTTCCCTTTTATCCCCCCCTCCCTTTCCCCCCTCTTCCCTTTCCTTAACCCCCCCCCCCTCCGCCCCCCTTTTTCCCCTTTTCCCCTTTATCCCACCCTCCCCCCCTCCGCCCCCCTTCTTCTCCCTTTCCCTTTATCACCACCCTCCCCCCTCGCCCCCCTTCCTTTTTCCCTTTCCCCCTTCCCCCCCCCCCCCCTTCTCCCTCTTCCTTTTCCCCACCCCCTCCCCCCCCCCCCCTTCCCTCTTCCCTTTACCATCCACCCCCCCCCCCTTCCCCCTTTCCTTTCCTCCCACCCCCCCCTTCTCGCCCCCCTTCCCTCTTTCCTTTATACACCTCCCCTCCCCCCCCTCTTCCCTTTTTTTATCCCACCTCCCCCCTTTTCCCCCTTCCCCTTCCTTATCCCACCCCCCCTTTCCCCCCCTCTTTTTTTCTTATCACCACCCTCCCCCCCCTCCGCCCCCCTTCTTCCTCTTTCCTTTATCACCACCCCCCCCCCCCTCCGCCCCCTTCTTCCTCTTTCCTTTATCACCACCCCCCCCCCTCCGCCCCCCTTCTTCCTCTTTCCTTTTATCACCACCCTCTCCCCCCTCTGCCCCCCTTCTTCTCTTTCCTTTATCACCACCCCCCCCCGCCCGCCCCCCTTCTTCCTCTTTCCTTTATCACCACCCCCCCCCCTCCGCCCCCTTCTTCCTCTTTCCTTTATCACACCCCCCCCTCCGCCCCCCTTCTTCCTCTTTCCTTTATCACCCCCCCCCTCCGCCCCCCTTCTTCCTCTTTCCTTATCACCACCCCCCCCCCCCCTCCGCCCCCCTTCTTCCTCTTTCCTTATCACCACCCTCATCCCCCTCCGCCCCCCTTCTTCCTCTTTCCTTTATCACCACCCTCCCCCCCCTCCGCCCCCCTTCTTCCTCTTTCCTTTATCACCACCCTCCCCCCCTCCGCCCCCCTTCTTCCTCTTTCCTTTATCACCACCCTCTCCCCCTCCGCCCCCCTTCTTCCTCTTTCCTTTATCACCACCCTCCCCCCCCCCCCCCCCTTCTTCCTCTTTCCTTTATCACCACCCTCCCCCCTCCGCCCCCCTTCTTCCTCTTTCCTTTATCACCACCCCCCCCCCCTCCGCCCCCTTCTTCCTCTTTCCTTTATCACCACCCTCTCCCCCTCCGCCCCCCTCTTCCTCTTCCTTTATCACCACCCCCCCCCCCCCCCCCTCCGCCCCCCTTCTTCCTCTTTCCTTTATCACCACCCTCCCCCCCCTCCGCCCCCTTCTTCCTCTTTCCTTTATCACCACCCTCCCCACCCCTCCGGCCCCCTTCTTCCTCTTTCCTTTATCACCACCCTCCCCTCCCTCCGCCGCTTCTTCTCACTCCACTTTCCTGTTGCCCATTTACGTTCACCCGGAAACTGAGAGCACACGCACACGACGCGCGCACGCACGCACGCACACACGCACGCACGCACACACAGAGTTTTCCTGAGTCGCTATACCACATCTCTCTCTCTCTCTCTCTCTCTCTCTCTCTCTCTCCTCTCCTCTCATTACAAGCTGGACACTCTATATGGTCTTTAACATAGATTATTGGAAAGCTTTCGATTCTATCAATAGAAATTCTCCCAGGTGATATTCATGGCAAACGTGCAACTAAACGCGATGAATTAACGACCGGTCACAGCACGTGTGAAAGAAAAACTTTCATATTCTGCTTTGTTATTGTGGCGGTTGGTGGGGATGGCGGTGTTTTAAGTGTCCGTGAGGGGTTAAACAAGGCTGTTTGCTAAACCCTATTCCGTTCACGCTTTTGACAAGTCAGCCATGGAACTGATCCAAGGCGTGAAAACATGACAATATACAATACCAGGAGCATTAAAAAATATCTTTTGAATTTCAAGTTCACGTTAAAACGATTGACAGATGTGACAATAAATCTGCAGAACAACTAATAACCGCAAGAAAGATGCTAACAGCTATCATTAGAAGGAAATCTGGATAAAACAAATATAATAGTTTCAGAAGGTGACCGTCAGGAAAAGATGGATTTGTGAAATAAACAATAATAAGAAAATAACAAATTGTAAAAATATTTAGGACTTATGTTCACTACGAAATCTTGTGTGAGTGCTGCTTTCTTCGACAGAAGAAGGAAAGGAAGAGGAAAGTCGTAGACATCCAGAATCATTCAGAAAACGGCGTACGGTCGATTTAGTAGATCGTACTACCATTGTGTTATGCACGGGTTGAACTTATTTTAACAGCCCCCCATGTGGCTCCTCGTGGTCAGCTGGACTATAAATGATGTGAATTGAATTGCAGCCCTTCTGACGATGAATTGAATGCAGCCCATTCTAACTGAAGCAGCAGAGGTTTATTATATGAATTGAATGCAGCCCATTCTAACTGAAGCAGCAGAGGTTTATTATAGGAAAGTGTTATCGGAAACTGACAATGTGCATGGGTTTGTCGTCCACGATTTGTAGGTGTCTGTTCCACTCCTCAAAACAAATAGAAGCTTAAATGGCGAATGTCGTAGTGTGTGTGTGTGTGTGTGTGTGTGTGTGTGTGTGTGTGTGGTGTGTGTGTGTGTGGTGTGTGTGTTTGTGTACGTGCACGCGCGCGCGCGACCGTGCGTGCGTGTGCGCGCGCGCGCGTGCGCGCGCGTGTGTGTGTGTGTATGTGTGTGTGTGTGTGTGTGTGTGTGCGCACGTGCGGTGTGTGCGTGCGTGCGTGCGTGCGTGCGTGTGTGTGTGTGTGTGTGTGAGAGGAGAGAGAGAGAGAGAGAGAGAGAGAGAGATCTGTAATCCCATCCAAATATTGAGAGAGAGAGAGAGAGAGGAGAGAGAGGAGAGAGAGAGA
>CM031607.1:3101872-3150513 GCA_018398815.1 Conus ventricosus
ACACACACACACACACACTGCCTTCCCCTCCCCCCCCCCCCCCCCCCCCCCCCCAAAAAAAAAGTGTTTAAAGGTGAACACAATTAGTTCTCAGACAGTGTATTCTCTTTTAAGATTGATTCCCCTTCTCTTCTTCGGTATGTCCATCCAGAAATGTGCGAGGTGGTTCCAAGTAAACAGCTTAGAATTAAAGCTGAGAGAATGTTCACGGGAAGCTAAGCCGACACGGAAGCCAGATCCGGCATAGGTGAGCTCAACGGCCTGACGTCATGTCCGGGTGAGCTGATGGGTGGGGGCTGTTCATACTGAGCTAATTCTCTCTGTTCGATGACTGGGTTGTATGCTGTGCCTTTGTTCACGTTTACATGGAGTTTTGGCGTTCTGGTGCATGTTTGTGGCAATGTGCCAACGCCACAATTAGGATTTTTCACTAGAACACTATAATATTCATGTAAGCTTTTTGAGACCTACCATAAATTTGAGCCAGCATTTAATGTTAAGCTGACAATTGATCAAAAGAAGAACTTCCCACCAATTATTATCCTTGTTGGGGAGGGGGGGGGGGTATTTTCACCGATGAAATCACAAACAATCTTCAAATACATGACCTTCCCCTAAACTGACACCCATTTCAGGCCTTTGCACTCATTCGTGACCGTATCTTTGGCGTCAGGGGCTTTCCCCATGATAGTCCCGTTCCTTTGTTTTCATCTGTCTGCTGGGAACCACCTGGCTTTTATCTTGATGGCCGTAGGGAAGAAAAAGAGGAGAATCAACTTTCAGACACAATACAAATTCTCAGAACAATCTCATTGCGCCAGTCTATAAATACTCGACTCCTTAAGCAAGGCCTTGGCGCGTTGCTTTTGGGTGTGCAGCCTGCACGTGTTCTCCGGCTTTCCCCGCCCTCTGCTCCTTGAGGTTGCCGTGGCCTCACCGGCAACATTCTGAAACAGACGTGCCTCGGTGACGCTGGCAGTCGGCCCCTGCCAGTCGGCACACACCGCCAGAAGCTGGAATGGAAGATGAGGACGGAGGAGGAGGGGAAGGGTAGGGTCAATCGTTGTTCCTATCTGTCATTTAACCCAGGTTTCTTTTTGTGTTTTCTTTTGTTTTGTTTGTTTGTTTGGTTGGTTGGTTGGTGTTTTTTTTTTTTTTTTTTCCATTTTTTAAGATAGATATCACTGTCCGACTACGTGGACAGGGGGTGCGAACTGCACCTTCGTCATGACTTCTGCATGTTCTTCTGCTGCTAGACTTTTTTTTTCGGGCGCTACCTTCCAACAACTTGTGGATGGGTGAGCGGTGGCCTTCCTACAACTTGTGGATGGGTGAGTGGTGGCCTTCCTACAACTTGTGGATGGGTGAGTGGTGGCCTTCCTACAACTTGTGGATGGGTGAGCGGTGGCTTTCCTACAACTTGTGGATGGGTGAGTGGTGGCCTTCCTACAACTTGTGGATGGGTGAGCGGTGGCCTTCCTACAACTTGTGGATGGGTGAGTGGTGGGCTTCCTACAACTTGTGGATGGGTGAGTGGTGGGCTTCCTACAACTTGTGGATGGGTGAGCGGTGGCCTTCCTACAACTTGTGGATGGGTGAGTGGTGGGCTTCCTACAACTTGTGGATGGGTGAGTGGTGGCCTTCCTACAACTTGTGGATGGGTGAGTGGTGGGCTGGATGGGTGAGTGGTGGGCTTCCTACAACTTGTGGATGGGTGAGTGGTGGCCTTCCTACAACTTGTGGATGGGTGAGTGGTGGGCTTCCTACAACTTGTGGATGGGTGAGTGGTAGGCTTCCTACAACTTGTGGATGGGTGAGCGGTGGCCTTCCTACAAATTGTGGATGGGTGAGTAGTGGGCTTCCTACAACTTGTGGATGGTGAGTGGTGGGCTGGATGGGTGAGTGGTGGCCTTCCTACAACTTGTGGATGGGTGAGTGGTGGCCTTCCCACAACTTGTGGATGGGTGAGTGGTGGGCTTCCTACAACTTGTGGATGGGTGAGTGGTGGCCTTCCTACAACTTGTGGATGGGTGAGTGGTGGCCTTCCTACAACTTGTGGATGGGTGAGTGGTGGGCTGGATGGGTGAGTGGTGGGCTGGATGGGTGAGTGGTGGCCTTCCTACAACTTGTGGATGGGTGAGTGGTGGGCTTCCTACAACTTGTGGATGGGTGAGTGGTGGCCTTCCTACAACTTGTGGATGGGTGAGCGGTGGGCTTCCTACAACTTGTGGATGGGTGAGTGGTGGCCTTCCTACAACTTGTGGATGGGTGAGTGGTGGCTTTCCTACAACTTGTGGATGGGTGAGTGGTGGCCTTCCTACAACTTGTGGATGGGTGAGCGGTGGCTTCCATCAACTTGTGGATGGGTGAGTGGTGGGCTGGATGGGTGAGTGGTGGCCTTCCTACAACTTGTGGATGGGTGAGTGGTGGGCTGGATGGGTGAGTGGTGGCCTTCCTACAACTTGTGGATGGGTGAGTGGTGGGCTTCCTACAACTTGTGGATGGGTGAGTGGTGGCCTTCCAACAACTTGTGGATGGGTGAGTGGTGGGCTTCCAACAACTTGTGGATGGGTGAGTGGTGGCCTTCCAACAACTTGTGGATGGGTGGGTGGTGGCCTTCCAACAACTTGTGGATGGGTGAGTGGTGGCCTTCCTACAACTTGTGGATGGGTGAGTGGTGGCCTTCCTACAACTTGTGGATGGGTGAGTGGTGGGCTTCCTACAACTTGTGGATGGGTGAGTGGTGGGCTTCCTACAACTTGTGGATGGGCGAGTGGTGGGCTTCCTACAACTTGTGGATGGGTGAGTGGTGGCCTTCCTACAACTTGTGGATGGGTGAGTGGTGGGCTTCCTACAACTTGTGGATGGGTGATCGGTGGGCTGGATGGGTGAGTGGTGGGTGGATGTGTGAGTGGTGGCCTTCATACAACTTGTGGATGGGTGAGTGGTGGGCTGGATGGGTAAGTGGTGGGCTGGATGGGTGAGTGGTGGCCTTCCTACAACTTGTGGATGGGTGAGCGGTGGGCTGGATGGGTGAGTGGTGGGCTGGATGGGTGAGTGGTGGCCTTCCTACAACTTGTGGATGGGTGAGTGGTGGGCTTCCTACAACTTGTGGATGGGCAGTGGTGGGCTTCCTACAACTTGTGGATGGGTGAGTGGTGGGCTTCCTACAACTTGTGGATGGGTGAGTGGTGGCTTCCTACAACTTGTGGATGGGCGAGTGGTGGGCTTCCTACAACTTGTGGATGGGTGAGTGGTGGGCTTCCTACAACTTGTGGATGGGTGAGTGGTGGGCTTCCTACAACTTGTGGATGGGTGAGTGGTGGGCTTCCTACAACTTGTGGATGGGTGAGCGGTGGCCTTCCAACAACTTGTGGATGGGTGAGTGGTGGGCTTCCTACAACTTGTGGATGGGTGAGCGGTGGGCTGGATGGGTGAGCGGTGGCCTTCCAACAACTTGTGGATGGGTGAGCGGTGGGCTTCCTACAACTTGTGGATGGGTGAGCGGTGGGCTGGATGGGTGAGCGGTGGCCTTCCAACAACTTGTGGATGGTGAGCGGTGGGCTTCCTACAACTTGTGGATGGGTGAGCGGTGGGCTGGATGGGTGAGCGGTGGCCTTCCAACAACTTGTGGATGGGTGAGCGGTGGGCTTCTGAAGTCGTTACTCGTTTAGTCCATGTCTTATCCACACCGCTATCAGACACCTGAATTAGGAAATTTCAGCCTGATGACGTTTACTTCTCTTTCTCCTTCAGATCAAGCTGGAACTCTTCGCCTGCCTCTGACTTCGCCGGATTCCCTCAAGCTGCTGACTACACTGGCACTTTTCAGTCTTGTGGACATGAGCCTGCTTCATTCTGCTTTCGTATCGCACACTGAGCGTAATCAGCATCAGCTGCTTTGATCACTCTAAGTGGATGCATCAGCTGGTCTGATGCCACTCTTCCTGATGATCTCTGGATGTTTTTTCCATTCTGGAAGGGCTACTATGCACTCTCAGACGTCCACTCCATCTGCTAAACTACGATTGCATGTTGTTGTTGCCACAGATGTTCCAGGCCATGATTTGTGGCTTAGCTCTTGACGTGTAGAATGTCGTTGTTGAAGTTTGTCAGGCTGTGACGTCGTGTTTCCTCACCACGTGTGCGATCTCCTTAAGAGCTTCGGTCTTCATGTGTACCTTCCCTAAGTTAACGCTATTCTTACCACGTGTGCGGCCTCCTTAAGGCTTGATTGTGTCTTCGTGGTACATCCCTAAGTTAACGCTATTATTAGCACGTGTGCGGCCTCCTTAAGGGCTTGGCTGTATTATTGTGTGTACCTTCCCTAAGTTAGCGCTATTCTTACCACGTGTGCGGCCCCCTTAAGGGCTTGGTTGTGTCTTCGTGTGTACCTTCCCTAAGTTAGCGCTATTCTTACCACGTGTGCGGCCTCCTTAAGGGTTTGGTTGTGTCTTCATGTGTGCCTTCCCTAAGTTAGCGCTATTCTGCATGAACTCAGGAGATGTTCCATTCTTTGTTTGCCCTGACACTAAGCGGACATGTAGGATCATCGGATTCGCCCCACCCAATAAACCCTAACCCCCCACACCCACCCTAGTTTTACCAGGTTTCAATTCGAGGGCAGGAGATGATCTACAGATCTGAGGATGAAACGGATCATGAGGGGCGGCATGTGCTTTATATCACTCCAGCTCAGACATGGTTGGAGTGTGTTTTCACACAAGAGTGCACTGCCCCTGTTGGCCTTGCTGGCCTGCCCTCCGGTTCTCCTGGCGTCCTCTCCTTTCTCCACCCTCCTGTGTCACCGGGTTCTCCTGGCGTCCTCTCCTTTCTCCACCCTCCTGTGTCACCGGTTCTCCTGGCGTCCTCTCCTTTCTCCACCCTCCTGTGTCACCATGTGTCTCTTGCTGTTCCATTTGCCTTGTAACCAACACGTCAGCTCTGTTTCTTAATAAAGGTTGAGAGCTGGAGTTCATCAGCTAATGTACCCAGTGCAAACATCAGCTAATGCACCCAGTCCAAACATCGTCTAATACACCCAGTGCAAACATCAGCTAGTGTACCCAGTGCAAACATCAGCTAATGCACCCAGTGCAAACATCAGTTAATGTACCCAGTGCAAACATCAGCTAATGCACCCAGTGCAAACATCAGCTAATGTACCCAGCGCAAACATCAGTTAATGTACCCAGTGCAAACATCAGCTAATGCACCCAGTGCAAACATCAGCTAATGCACCCAGTGCAAACATCAGCTAATGTACCCAGCGCAATCATCAGTTAGTGTACCCAGTGCAAACATCAGCTAGTGCACCCAGTGCAAACATCAGTTAATGTACCCAGTGCAAACATCAGCTAATGCACCCAGTGCAAACATCAGCTAATGTACCCAGTGCAAACATCAGCTAATGCACCCAGTGCAAACATCAGCTAATGTACCCAGTGCAAACATCAGCTAGTGTACCCAGTGCAAACATCGTCTAATGTACCCAGTGCAAACATCAGCTAATGCACACAGTGCAAACATCAGCTAGTGTACCCAGTGCAAACATCGTCTAATGCACCCAGTGCAAACATCGTCCAATGCACCCAGTGCAAACAGTTCTTTCTGTTCCAGCTTCTGAGTCTTTAAGGACTAAAACTGCACCAGCCTTGCTGCAGACAGCAGACAGCAGCTGGGACAGGTTGACTGTGAGGGACCGGCACGGGGCAGGTGGAACACAGCGGAGATGAAATGTTGTCAAACAGTGCCCACGGCCCTTCCCCCCTGCTTGGCAAACAACCACTACAGCTCCGGAGACCTGGATCTCTGCCAAAAGGATGGAATCTCTCCGTCTCTCTCAAAATCTCACCATACCCCCTCTCTCGCTCTCACCATACAACTCCCTCTCTCACCATACGCCTCTCTCTCTCTCTCTCTCTCTCTCTCTCTCTCTCTCTCTTACGTTGAATTGTCAGTATAAATGATATATGTTGAAATAATGTATGCATGACAAGTACAGATTGTAGGAATAGGCTTTGGCCTAATATCTTCATCGTTGCGTATTAAAGATCAATCAATCTATCAATCAGTCTCTCTCTCTCTCTCCGTCCTTACCTTACCTTTCTCTCTCTGTCTCAAAATCTCACAATACACTGCGTGTGCATGCGTGCGTGCGTGCGTGCGCGCGCGCGCGCGCGCGCACGCGTGTGTGTGTGTGTGTGTGTGTGTGGTGTGTGGTGTGTGACAGAGAGAGAGAGAGAGAGAGAGAGAGAGACAAAGAGTGTGTGTGCGTGTGTGTGTCAGTGTGTGCATGCGTGCGTGCGCGCGCATGTGTGTGTGTGTGTGTGTGTGTGTGTGTGTGTGTGTGCGCGCGCGCGCGAGTGTGTTCCCCATCCTTTCGTGTGACGTTTAGATTTCAATCAAAATTCTGAGCTTTTCTTTTTTCTTCTTGTATTTACGACAAAAAAAAAAACCCACATCGATGTTGAATGAGCCGCAAGAACCAGCTGAACCCTGTTCACTGTCTTTGACTGTACTCACAAATTACGCCTTGAGGCCAGTGCTTTCACCTATGTACACTAAGCCGTTTTTCCATCCCACTTCATCTGCCCATCGCTTGCCCTCTGGCGGTGCTCCTCCGGAAATGTTCAGTGCAAACAAGATCATGTTAGAGAGAGAGAGAGAGAGAGAGAGAGACAGAGACAAATAGAGAGAAAAACGGGGGGAGGTGGGGTCAGATAGGAAGGGTACATAGGGTGTGGTTAGACTGGAAGGTGTGGGGGGGGGAGGAGGGCAGGGGCGGATCTGAGGGGGGTTCCAGGGGTTCCGGAACCCCCCCCCTCCCCTAAAAAAAAACAACAAAAAACTCTCAGCTTTATAATTTCTTTTTTGAAAAAAGAAAACTACCAAATTCATCTCTCAGAAAAAGAAAAGAAATAAATTTGAACATGTTAACACGTTAACACATCTTATTTTCTGCCCCTGCATCGTGCGGGATGCTGATTCTTTTGAAAGTATGTGGTGGAAAGACGTATCTTTCAACATCGGCAGACTTACTTCCCTTGCGCTCTCTTTGTTTACGAGCGCGAATCGCGAAGAGAAAGAAGTCGTGGAGAAGCTTGCGGGAGTTGAAGAGTTTTTCAACACAGTGTATACAAATCGCGGCCAGCGTATTTATCAGTTTGTTTAGCTGCAAAGAGGACCATTTCTGGGCTGAGGTCGTTGAAAACCTACACGCGCACATCAATGGGAGCAGGCCGTCTGAATGGTCTTGCGCTCATGAGGGTCCATCGTGACATACCCATTGATATTGAAGCAGCTGTGGACTCCTATGCTACAAAGTATACGTCCTATATGCAGTTGCTGCCAAAGAATTTCCTGTAAACAGTGGAGCAACTATGGATGCCCCTTCTGTCCCTCTCAGTCAACCTATGTAAGTAAGTTTATGTATTTTCGTTGATCACAGTGCCTTTCTGCAAAAAAATGTCCAGACATATTTGTGTACAGATTCATAGTAAATAGACACCAGGAGAGGCCTCCAAAGCACCTCAGAAAGTGAAAATATCTTCAGCTTCTGGGGGCTTTGCCCCCCAGACCCCCCACCGGTCTTTGCCCCTGGACCCCACCGGGGCCTGGGCGGCCCCTGGACCCCTGCCCCACTTTGGAATCCCCCCTCTCTAAGTAACTGATCCGCCCCTGGAGGGGGGGGGGGTAGACTGCGATGTGCACGCACTGATAACACCTGTACGTCTCTTAAATTACTCCCCAGCGAAAAGTGCCCCCAGGAAGAATCAGAACTCTTCTCCTTCCCGTATCCAAACACACAAAACAATGCGAAAAGCGATGCATCTTTCATAAACAGTACAAAACACACATGAATTTTCGACAGATTTTCGTTCGCCAGACGTCACGAGTAACAGACGACAGAAATGTACAAATACTTGCCTGATAGCTTTCAGTAGAAGGACAGTAATGAGAAACATTTGATGTTCGATATGACTGCCTTTTCCGACACCTGTGTTGGGAGTGTTGTTTTGTGCGTTTTGTGTCTTTAATTGCTGCACGTGAAAAAGACACAATTGTCTCAATTCTACTGGTCTGTTTCGCATTGGTGTTTTAAGTGAGCGTAGCTTTGACACTTCCTTGTGTGTACATGTCAGCTTGTTTTCAGTTACCGCTGCAGTCTGTTTCAGTATCATAATTATACAGGTATGCATAATTACATCTAATTAGCATATTAACCTGACTTCACCCAGTTTACAACACCCCCTCCCCCCCCCCCCCCCCCCCCACTCGCTAAATTCCTTCATACAATTGCTGTCTTTCTTTACCTACAACCACTGCAGCAGCAGCAGCAGTATCGCTTCTCAGCAGTTTATTAATAAATTAACAATGGGAGAATCCAGATAAATGGAATATTGTCCTGCTCCAGAAAGCATCACCATAACCCTTGCCTGACCCTGATCTTAACCTAATCTTAACGTAATTTCATAAAACATCACAATAATTTTTTTTTAAATCACAAAACCTCTTAACTACGATGACCACAGATTGCCTCCCCCTTCCCTAGCCCCTTCCAAAACCACCACTCTCCAACTCCTAACATTTGCTCTGTGCGTGTGTGTGTGTGTGTGTGTGCGTGTGTGTGCGAGTGTGTGTGTGTGTATATTTATATATATATATATCTTCTTCTTCTTCCTAAAATACTGGTTCACTCAAAAACGAGTAGGTCACCAGCGCGCAATAAATATATATATATATATATATATATATATATATATATATATATATATATATATGTGTGTGTGTGTGTGTGTGTGTGTGTGTGTGTGTGTGTGTGTGTTTACGCGCACGTACACATACAAGTGAACGCACAAGCCAGCCGTTGGGGATGGCTGACCGACGAGCCAGCGTCTCCCAGTGGGTCTACACACAACATGTGCCACCAGCAGGCGGAGTGAATTCTGGGTGGCTGTCGTCGTCCACTGCAGCAAAGTGGTTGACCCCGTTAATTTAATTCATATGCTACACCCAATTGACCAAAATCATATGATGATTCATACTTGATACTAGTCAGTATATCGACTCCATCCTTGATTCTCTAAATTGGCCTTCCCTACAACAGCGTCGTAAGAAAGCCCGCTTGGAGATGTTTTATAAATTCCATCACGGACTCATCTCCATCAACTCCATGTACCTGCCCAAACCATCTGACAGCAGGCTGAGCTCGAGGATCAACAATGACCAGAGCTACGACATTCCAACATGCACGACGCGGTACAGGCAAATGACGTTCTTTCCAAGAACCATACCAGAATGGAACAAGTTGCCTCAGGAGGTTGTGACAGCTGAGTCACTGGACTGCTTCAAGTCCAGGCTGGCCTCCCATCTTTAGAACCTGAAACAACCACCCCTCACCCCCTCCCCTTTCCCACCACCCCAAATCCCCCCCCCCCCCCCCCCCCCCCTTGCCCTCCTCCTGACCACTGTTCCCTAAAATCTCCCCCCCCCCCCTTTTTTTTTTTTTTTTTTTTCCTCACAACAGCGCAATCTTCGGCAATCTCCCCAAATACGACAAAACCATCAGCAAAATGATGTTGGTCGTACAAAGGAAGAAGAAGAAGAAGAAGAAGAAGAAAGGAAGAAGAAGAAGAAAGTAAACCACAGTAGAAGCCAGTCTAGTAGAGGGAACAACAAAGTGCAAAAAGGGAAAGAGTCGTGCTTTACATCCATTCCTGAGAAAGCCTCGTGCGTGAATGATGAATTTATGTGTTCTGTTGCACGATTCAGAATCCTGATGGAATTGTGGGAGGCAAAATCATGCTCATAACTCAATTTTGGAGAGCGATTATGAGTGGAAAGTTCGAGACTGACCTAAGCTGGGTATCGAAGATCACGTATACTTCATTGCAGAGCGATGCGTGCAGCCATGGTGACATGATGTTGACAGGAAAATCATGACTAAAAATGATTCCAGCTGCGTGTATGTGCTGGAAGGAACATTCCAAGTCCATGCACACAGCTCAATGAAAAGTACACACGTTCAGAAAAAAAACCCATTGATTTGGGGCTTCAGCTGGCTGCAGGGCAAGCATTGGAGAGCAAACAAAATCACTGCACCGAGTGTATGTGTGTGGAGGGAGGAGGGGAAGATAGGAGGGGGGAGTGTAGTAACATTTTGTGAAGTTATCGTTTCACTGCTATCGACCTTGCCATTACCTTGAAACCAATACAAACATTTGTTGTTGCATCTACAGTCATTCATTCCAGTTGATATGCGTACAAGTGTACACACACACACACACACACACACACACACACACACTCTGACTTTTGGGGGGCTTTATTTTTCTATCACAGTCAATACAGTACTGGACTAATGCCAAAATTATGACAACACAATACAAGATCTTGAATAAACATCAAAGATTAAACAATACCATAAACCACCTGTTCATCAATCAACTCTTGTTCAAGATGAATATTGCAAGTATATCATCAAGCTACTTAAATGATAACAAACCTTTAAAAAGAATCATACTCATTCCTTTTTTCTTCTGAAACATTAAATATCACAGATACTACACCAATAAACAAAGAAACAAATTGTATACAAATGATAGAAACCCATCATAACTCATTTTGATGGCTAAAAGCTGCATTCTTGCATGCTGACATAAGCTTACTATCAAGTATGGGATGTTGCATGCTGAGACCACTCTCTGCAATCCATTCACTGATGTCTTACAGCATGTCTCACTGATCAGTCTTCATGACCACATCTGTTGCAAAAAAAACAAACAGTAACACATTTTTAAACCATAACTTGTCAAATCAAAACTAAGATTCCGTTGAATGAGGACTGAAGACAAACGGTTCTGTATGCAAAAACACAATGGTCCCAAAATGACTGGACGGGTTCAGTGTTGCCAGTTTTATAGCTTCTTTTTCATCCTACCCCTAACTCACATCTCATCATCTCTTCTGCTACACATGAATCGTGTCACAGTGATAGAGCAACTGTTTGCCTGTACTCGTTTTCTCCCAACTGCTCATTTGTTCAACACAAGTCATATGTTGAGTATGACTGGTGCATGTGCCTATGGGTGGTGATCATTTTCATTTTGATATCAGTTCATTTGTCAGGTGATGTGTAAGTGCACTGTGGTCAGAGACAGACAGGAGAGAAGCTAGTTCATCTGTGAGGTCCTTGATGAGTGCATGACAATCACTGTTGGAGGCCAGACATGAATGAAGTGTGGATCAAGCGAGGTCACCTGTATATGCATTATCATCAGAGACGGGACTTGAACGAAGGATGATTACATTGACATGTTCAAGTTGCCAGGTCACATAGGTGGACAATGTCATCACAGAGAAAAATGAACAGGGACCAGAATAGCTCATGTGGTGATTCGTAACCCTGGTGATTCTGGGTTGCTGGTTCAAATCTCGCCAAGTCGTTTCAGTATAGGATTTTTCCCTCAAAGTTAAGATAAGTTCTGACTCCATTTCCCCACAAATTTCTTGAATGAGACTATACACCGAGGTTCCATGTGTGAAAAGATGCATAACATCAAGCACTCAGCTATTTCGGAAGAGAAGGCCAGTCTGGCTGCCAGTATGGATGACATGTTACACACAGCTTGCACCTTGTGTGAAAAATCAAAATGAAAGAAGAAAAAGTGACTAAAGGATTCTGACTGACCAACAGTATCAATTTGGATAAGAAATGTTATGCCTGCAGCAAAATGAATTTCACTTTCATTAAGGTACATTACATCTGACACTGCCCTTCATGTTTTGTGTCGTATGAGTGATATCTGCATGAACCACACACTGAAGGATGCCCTGGTGGTGTGACTGAGCTCTGAGTGATGTCTGCATGAATCACACTGAAGGATGCCCTGGTGGTGTGACTGAGCTCTGAGTGATGTCTGCATGAATCACACTGAAGGATGCCCTCGTGGTGTGACTGAGCTCTGAGTGATGTCTGCATGAATCACACTGAAGGATGCCCTGGTGGTGTGACTGAGTATGAGTGATGTCTGCATGAATCACACTGAAGGATGCCCTGGTGCTGTGACTGAGCTATGAGTGATGTCTGCATGAATCACACACTGAAGGATGCCCTGGTGGTGTGACTGAGCTCTGAGTGATGTCTGCATGAATCACACTGAAGGATGCCCTGGTCGTGTGACTGAGTATGAGTGATGTCTGCATGAATCACACTGAAGGATGCCCTGGTGCTGTGACTGAGCTATGAGTGATGTCTGCATGAATCACACACTGAAGGATGCCCTGGTGCTGTGACAGGTATGAGTGATGTCTGCATGAATCAAACTGAAGGATGCCCTGGTGCTGTGACTGAGGTATGAGTGATATCTGCATGAACCACACTGAAGGAGGCTACACACACACTTGACCCCACCACCACATCCACCAAGACAGCTGTCCTACAATAGTCACATCCAACGGTAATTCATCATCGACAATAAGATACAGCCTGTTCCTGCACGCAGTACAATGAGAGGTACACATCATTTTCATTCAACACAGAGCCACTGAGGAAAAAGTTCACAGTCATAGCCTGAACTGAATGCGTAGCAATACACAAGAAAGAAATTCAATGGCTGCGTAAACAAAGGAGCCGAATGTAAATACAGAAGCAAAAAGGAATTCACGACATGTCCTCTGTGACACTGCTTGTGATTCAGTCAAAGCACTATAACACTCAACACACACACACACACACACACACACACACACACACACACACACACACACACACACACACACAAACACACACACGCACGCACGCACACACTGTCAAACTCTACACACACACACACTATCACACTCTAAGCACATACATAAAGTAACAACACTTAATCGCTTTTTTTCCCACTCACATTCAATTAATGGTCAGTGTAATGAAGCTGGCTCAAAAATATTGCCTATGGTGAAAAAAAGCCATCATGCTGTAACTGCAAGCTGTTCAATAATGTAAATATTGACACAGCTAACAAAATATTGCCTATGGTGAAAAAAGTCATCACACTGAATCCGCAAGCTGTTCAATAATGTAAGTATTGACATAAAACACAAAGGCAAGAAACAAATGTACACGAAAATGAAAACCAGTATTCTAATTACTGTACTTTCCAGAGGTAGTCATAAGTACATCTGCACATCTGATGGCAAATGGAAAATGCACAAACCACTTTGGCAAATATAAAGTCTACAAGGTTTCAAAAGCAAATAAACTTTGATAAAGCTCTCATACATACTTAAACACAAACCCACTCCTGTACACATACAAAAGGTGCGTATCAAAGAGTTTCTGTTTTATGAACTGAGAGTTTGAAAAGCACTGGAGCTTTCTAAAAAAAACAAAAAAAATACTTCCAAGGCTATAACCCAATTTTCCTTTCCTTGGCTTTCATCCTGAGGACCTGTGGCCAATCTAAACATTCTCACAGGTAGTGGCCAATCTAAACATTCTCACAGGTAGTGGCCAATCTAAACCTTCTCACAGGTAGTGGCCAATCTAAACATTCTCACAGCTAGTGGCCAATCTAAACATACTCACAGGTAGTGGCCAATCTAAACATTCTCACAGGTAGTGGCCAATCTAAACCTTCTCACAGGTAGTGGCCAATCTAAACATACTCACAGGTAGTGGCCAATCTAAACATTCTCACAGGTAGTGGCCAATCTAAACCTTCTCACAGGTAGTGGCCAATCTAAACCTTCTCACAGGTAGTGGCCAATCTAAACCTTCTCACAGGTAGTGGCCAATCTAAACCTTCTCACAGGTAGTGGCCAATCTAAACCTTCTCACAGGTAGTGGCCAATCTAAACATTCTCACAGGTAGTGGCCAATCTAAACATTCTCACAGGTAGTGGCCAATCTAAACCTTCTCACAGGTAGTGGCCAATCTAAACCTTCTCACAGGTAGTGGCCAATCTAAACCTTCTTACAGGTAGTGGCCAATCTAAACCTTCTCACAGGTAGTGGCCAATCTAAACCTTCTCACAGGTAGTGGCCAATCTAAACCTTCTCACAGGTAGTGGCCAATCTAAACCTTCTCACAGGTAGTGGCCAATCTAAACCTTCTCACAGGTAGTGGCCAATCTAAACATTCTCACAGGTAGTGGCCAATCTAAACCTTCTCACAGGTAGTGGCCAATCTAAACATTTTCCGCCAGCCCTATGGTTATCTTCTCCTGATTTGCAGTGATCCAACAAAATGAGCAGCTGTCTTTGAAAATTCAAAACTCACTGAATTTATGATTCATGCTTGAGCAGTTCACAACATGCGCGTCTTCCATGACACCTGAATATGATTTCCACATGACTGATTACTCCCCAGCAGCATACATTGAGGCAATCATGTCACAGTCCAGATGCCAAGTGTTGAATGACACTGAAGGCCATTGATCTGGCTCTAAAAAAAAGGCAATTGCTCAGCAACTCAAGAACTGGTCCGCCTCTGAAACCTGATTGTATGGGACAAAGCCATGCCATTCACCATCATCAACAGCTTTTACAACGCAGGAATGATGCTGACAGCACAGGATGAAGAAGTGAGCAGGAATGACCCTGACAGCACAGGATGAAGAAGTGAACAGGAATGATGCTGACAGCACAGGATGAAGAAGTGAACAGGAATGATGCTGACAGCACAGGATGAAGAAGTGAACAGGAATGATCCTGACAGCACAGGATGAAGAAGTGAGCAGGAATGACCCTGACAGCACAGGATGAAGAAGTGAACAGGAATGATGCTGACAGCACAGGATGAAGAAGTGAACAGGAATGATGCTGACAGCACAGGATGAAGAAGTCAGCAGGAATGATGCTATGACAGCACAGGATGAAGAAGTGAACAGGACTGATCCTGACAGCACAGGATGAAGAAGTGAACAGGAATGATGCTGACAGCACAGGATGAAGAAGTGAACAGGAATGATGCTGACAGCACAGGATGAAGAAGTCAGCAGGAATGATGCTGACAGCAGAGGATGAAGAAGTGAACAGGAATGATGCTGACAGCAGAGGATGAAGAAGTCAGCAGGAATGACCCTGACAGCACAGGATGAAGAAGTGAGCAGGAATGACCCTGACAGCACAGGATGAAGAAGTGAACAGGAATGATGCTGACAGCACAGGATGAAGAAGTCAGCAGGAATGATGCTGACAGCACAGGATGAAGAAGTGAACAGGAATGATGCTGACAGCAGAGGATGAAGAAGTCAGCAGGAATGACCCTGACAGCACAGGATGAAGAAGTGAGCAGGAATGACCCTGACAGCACAGGATGAAGAAGTGAACAGGAATGATGCTGACAGCACAGGATGAAGAAGTGAACAGGAATGATGCTGACAGCACAGGATGAAGAAGTCAGCAGGAATGATGCTATGACAGCACAGGATGAAGAAGTGAACAGGACTGATCCTGACAGCACAGGATGAAGAAGTGAACAGGAATGATGCTGACAGCACAGGATGAAGAAGTGAACAGGAATGATGCTGACAGCACAGGATGAAGAAGTCAGCAGGAATGATGCTGACAGCAGAGGATGAAGAAGTGAACAGGAATGACCCTGACAGCACAGGATGAAGAAGTCAGCAGGAATGATGCTGACAGCAGAGGATGAAGAAGTGAACAGGAATGATGCTGACAGCAGAGGATGAAGAAGTCAGCAGGAATGATGCTGACAGCAGAGGATGAAGAAGTGAACAGGAATGATGCTGACAGCAGAGGATGAAGAAGTGAACAGGAATGATGCTGACAGCAGAGGATGAAGAAGTCAGCAGGAATGATGCTGACAGCAGAGGATGAAGAAGTCAGCAGGAATGATGCTGACAGCACAGGATGAAGAAGTCAGCAGGAATGACCCTGACAGCAGAGGATGAAGAAGTCAGCACATACGCGGAGATGGAAGCAGTGGCAGATGAAGATTCAGTGGACGATGTAGCCGGTGAAGACCTTTCCAGACTGTTCATGTGAAACACTGACAAGGCCTCTAGCAGTTCCATGCCATCGATAACCGTGAAGAAACTGAGTGAGTTATGGATCCCTGCCATGAATGCATTATGGCATTGTCATTTCTGCTTTAGTTACCAGCACATGCATTGTCATTTCTTCTTCTTAGTTGCCAGTTTGCAACAGTCACAGCTCAGAAAATGCAGGTTTTGTTTACATTGTGTAGTGTCACTCTCTTCATTTATTCATATCACAGCTATTTCATTGTGGCAAATTCAGCTGGTTGCAATGGATACGTTGTTTTATCTGAATTAAAGAAATAAATTGGCCGGTCTGGCTTACAAACTACAGCACTTTTGATAGACCAGCAATTGTGTTAATTTTCATGAAAATAGCCAATAACAAACCTTTGTTCTCCACCACCCCCCCTCCCCCAACTCCCTGCAGTTGTGAAAACTGTTTTCCCTCAAAGAAAACAAATCAGCATATCATGATAACGTCCATTACTCTCTCCCTCACAGACAAAGCATAAAGCTCATGCGTTCTTTGGTTATCTCCGTCTTTTCGTATGCAGGTGCATTGGACACTCCCACAGATCTCCCAAGATGCATCTGGGACACGAGACATGACTGCAAGAACATCTGGTACACAGATGAAGCATAAGGAGCCAGACAAGTCACTGGATGAGGGAGTAACATGCCCACCATCATCCTGAGCGGAAAGATGAAGCATGGGCATGATAGGAGAACAGCCTGGCAAAACCCATGCGGCAGGACACCCAGTTCCAGGTGGATCAAAGAGAAAGATGAAGCATGGGCATGATAGGAGAACAGCCTGGCAAAACCCATGCGGCAGGACACCCAGTTCCAGGTGGATCAAAGAGAAAGATGAAGCATGGGCATGATAGGAGAACAGCCTGGCAAAACCCATGCGGCAGGACACCCAGTTCCAGGTGGATCAAAGAGAAAGATGAAGCATGGGCATGATAGGAGAACAGCCTGGCAAAACCCATGCGGCAGGACACCCAGTTCCAGGTGGATCAAAGAGAAAGATGAAGCATGGGCATGATAGGAGAACAGCCTGGCAAAACCCATGCGGCAGGACACCCAGTTCCAGGTGGATCAAAGAGAAAGATGAAGCATGGGCATGATAGGAGAACAGCCTGGCAAAACCCATGCGGCAGGACACCCAGTTCCAGGTGGATCAAAGAGAAAGATGAAGCATGGGCATGATAGGAGAACAGCCTGACAAAACCCATGCGGCAGGACACCCAGTTCCAGGTGGATCAAAGAGAAAGATGAAGCATAGGCATGATAGGAGAACAGCCTGGCAAAACCCATGCGGCAGGACACCCAGTTCCAGGTGGATCAAAGAGAAAGATGAAGCATGGGCATGATAGGAGAACAGCCTGGCAAAACCCATGCGGCAGGACACCCAGTTCCAGGTGGATCAAAGAGAAAGATGAAGCATGGGCATGATAGGAGAACAGCCTGGCAAAACCCATGCGGCAGGACACCCAGTTCCAGGTGGATCAAAGAGAAAGATGAAGCATGGGCATGATAGGAGAACAGCCTGGCAAAACCCATGCGGCAGGACACCCAGTTCCAGGTGGATCAAAGAGAAGCATGGGCATGATAGGAGAACAGCCTGGCAAAACCCATGCGGCAGGACACCCAGTTCCAGGTGGATCAAAGAGAAAGATGAAGCATGGGCATGATAGGAGAACAGCCTGGCAAAACCCATGCGGCAGGACACCCAGTTCCAGGTGGATCAAAGAGAAAGATGAAGCATGGGCATGATAGGAGAACAGCCTGGCAAAACCCATGCGGCAGGACACCCAGTTCCAGGTGGATCAAAGAGAAAGATGAAGCATGGGCATGATAGGAGAACAGCCTGGCAAAACCCATGCGGCAGGACACCCAGTTCCAGGTGGATCAAAGAGAAAGATGAAGCATGGGCATGATAGGAGAACAGCCTGGCAAAACCCATGCGGCAGGACACCCAGTTCCAGGTGGATCAAAGAGAAAGATGAAGCATGGGCATGATAGGAGAACAGCCTGGCAAAACCCATGCGGCAGGACACCCAGTTCCAGGTGGATCAAAGAGAAAGATGAAGCATGGGCATGATAGGAGAACAGCCTGGCAAAACCCATGCGGCAGGACACCCAGTTCCAGGTGGATCAAAGAGAAAGATGAAGCATAGGCATGATAGGAGAACAGCCTGGCAAAACCCATGCGGCAGGACACCCAGTTCCAGGTGGATCAAAGAGAAAGATGAAGCATGGGCATGATAGGAGAACAGCCTGGCAAAACCCATGCGGCAGGACACCCAGTTCCAGGTGGATCAAAGAGAAAGATGAAGCATGGGCATGATAGGAGAACAGCCTGGCAAAACCCATGCGGCAGGACACCCAGTTCCAGGTGGATCAAAGAGAAAGATGAAGCATGGGCATGATAGGAGAACAGCCTGGCAAAACCCATGCGGCAGGACACCCAGTTCCAGGTGGATCAAAGAGAAAGATGAAGCATGGGCATGATAGGAGAACAGCCTGGCAAAACCCATGCGGCAGGACACCCAGTTCCAGGTGGATCAAAGAGAAAGATGAAGCATAGGCATGATAGGAGAACAGCCTGGCAAAACCATGCGGCAGGACACCCAGTTCCAGGTGGATCAAAGAGAAAGATGAAGCATGGGCATGATAGGAGAACAGCCTGGCAAAACCCATGCGGCAGGACACCCAGTTCCAGGTGGATCAAAGAGAAAGATGAAGCATAGGCATGATAGGAGAACAGCCTGGCAAAACCCATGCGGCAGGACACCCAGTTCCAGGTGGATCAAAGAGAAAGATGAAGCATGGGCATGATAGGAGAACAGCCTGGCAAAACCCATGCGGCAGGACACCCAGTTCCAGGTGGATCAAAGAGAAAGATGAAGCATGGGCATGATAGGAGAACAGCCTGGCAAAACCCATGCGGCAGGACACCCAGTTCCAGGTGGATCAAAGAGAAAGATGAAGCATGGGCATGATAGGAGAACAGCCTGGCAAAACCCATGCGGCAGGACACCCAGTTCAGGTGGATCAAAGAGAAGCATGGGCATGATAGAACAGCCTGGCAAAACCCATGCGGCAGGACACCCAGTTCCAGGTGGATCAAAGAGAAGCAGACAAAAGAACCGGTGACAGGGCAACATGATGGAGGTGGCCGTCCTATCATTCCTCAGCTCTTGGACGACTGCAGAGAAGTACATGGAAAAGGCAACCGATGGAAAGACACTGTCTGGAACTCATCTTTGGTGCCTCAATCCCCTCTGCACATGGTTACACACTGACGATGATGATGAGAGGATGACAGCATCGTCTACTCATCCTTGCTTGCCTGATTGTAGGGCAGACTCAAAGCTAACAACAGACTAGATCTGGACAAATGGTGCAAACCAGCTGGTAACAGTGAGGACAGGCACAAGACCTACACTACACCGGGTGAAGTCTGCACCTGCCTTACCACCACTGAGCATGACGGCACCTGCCTTACCACCACTCAGCATGACGGCACCTGCCTTACCACCACTGAGCATGACGGCACCTGCCTTACCACCACTCAGCATGACGGCACCTGCCCTACCACCACTCAGCATGACGGCACCTGCCTTACCACCATTGAGCATGACGGCACCTGCCTTACCACCACAGAGCATGACGGCACCTGCCTTACCACCACTCAGCATGACGGCACCTGCCTTACCACCATTGAGCATGACGGCACCTGCCTTACCACCACTCAGCATGACGGCACCTGCCTTACCACCACTCAGCATGACGGCACCTGCCTTACCACCATTCAGCATGACGGCACCTGCCTTACCACCACAGTGCATGACGGCACCTGCCTTACCACCACTCAGCATGACGGCACCTGCCTTACCACCACAGAGCATGACGGCACCTGCCTTACCACCATTCAGCATGACGGCACCTGCCTTACCACCACTCAGCATGACGGCACCTGCCTTACCACCACAGAGCATGACGGCACCTGCCTTACACCACTCAGCATGACGGCACCTGCCTTACCACCACAGAGCATGCCGGCACCTGCCTTACCACCACAGTGCATGACGGCACCTGCCTTACCACCACTGAGCATGACGGCACCTGCCTTACCACCACAGTGCATGACGGCACCTGCCCTTACCACCACTGAGCATGACGGCACCTGCCTTACCACCACAGAGCATGATGGCACCTGCCTTACCACCACAGAGCATGAATGACGGCACCTGCCTTACCACCACAGTGCATGACGGCACCTGCCTTACCACCACTGAGCATGACGGCACCTGCCTTACCACCACAGAGCATGACGGCACCTGCCTTACCACCACTCAGCATGACGGCACCTGCCTTACCACCACAGAGCATGACGGCAACTGCCTTACCACCACTCAGCATGACGGCACCTGCCTTACCACCACAGAGCATGATGGCACCTGCCTTACCACCAGAGAGCATGACGGCACCTGCCTTACCACCACAGAGCATGATGGCACCTGCCTTACCACCAGAGAGCATGACAGCACCTGCCTTACCACCACAGAGCATGACGGCACCTGCCTTACCACCACAGAGCATGACGGCACCTGCCTTACCACCACTCAGCATGACGGCACCTGCCTTACCACCACAGAGCATGACGGCACCTGCCTTACCACCACAGAGCATGACGGCACCTGCCTTACCACCACAGAGCATGACGGCACCTGCCTTACCACCACTCAGCATGATGGCACCTGCCTTACCACCACAGAGCATGACGGCACCTGCCTTACCACCACTCAGCATGACGGCACCTGCCTTACCACCACAGAGCATGACGGCACCTGCCTTACCACCACAGAGCATGACGGCACCTGCCTTACACCACTCAGCATGACGGCACCTGCCTTACCACCACAGAGCATGACGGCACCTGCCTTACCACCACAGAGCATGACGGCACCTGCCTTACCACCACAGAGCATGACGGCACCTGCCTTACCACCACAGAGCATGACGGCACCTGCCTTACCACCACTCAGCATGACGGCACCTGCCTTACCACCACAGAGCATGACGGCACCTGCCTTACCACCACTCAGCATGACGGCATCTGCCTTACCACCACTCAGCATGACGGCACCTGCCTTACCACCACTCAGCATGACGGCACCTGCCTTACCACCACTCAGCATGACGGCACCTGCCTTACCACCACTCAGCATGACGGCACCTGCCTTACCACCACAGAGCATGACGGCACCTGCCTTACCACCACTCAGCATGACGGCACCTGCCTTACCACCACTCAGCATGACGGCACCTGCTTACCACCACAGAGCATGACGGCACCTGCCTTACCACCACTGAGCATATTGGCACCTGCCTTACCACCACTCAGCATGACGGCACCTGAGAGAACGGTATTATGCCGCTTTTGGCTCACCCGCTCTCAACCGGCCTTGGCCGGTCTCGTGCGGGCGACTCCAAAAGCGGCATAATACCGTTCTCTGCTAAGCAAGACTTTAATAACCAAAAAAAATAACGACCCTACAAACAAACATACTGTGTAGGATTATCCGTTTTTAATACTAATTTACTAAACTTTTCAGATTCAGTTTTTGCTTAATCCTGTGTTTTTCCTGGTCATTTTCAATAACATCATTTCACGCATACATTCATCAAATGCGTCTCTGTCTTTCATGTGAAATAAAACTACAGTCTTTAACTGTTCTCTAAAGTCTTTTAAAACCGAGTTATATTTCTGACATAAAATCCACACACTTATCCCAGCATGTCTTCCACTGAAAGCTAGTTTCGACAAAGCGTTTCTTTTTTTTAACTATGTCTCTTTCTGCCGAACAGTCATCTATGATAAATAGTGTCTGCGTTCCCTTAAAAAAATTATAAAAGTATTCTAAACACTCACTTAGCTTAGTGCTAGGATCAACTAAATATATGTCAACATCTGTCCATATAAACCTTCTATCATAATATGCTTTGTTAAATTCAAGCGTTGGACAGAAAATTACAATATAATCAAAATTATAGCGATAAACTGTTTGTAATAGGTCGAGGACAAATATTGTTTTCCCACAACCAGTTTGTCCACAAATTAATGAACAATGAGGGGTTTTTGTCATAAAGTTTAACTGCTCCATAGTTTTATAACAGAACTTAATCTAATCCAGTTATTATTTTTATCATGCTCTCCGTCAAAACCTGTTCAGTATAATAAAATCCTATGAGGCCTAAATGCGTAAGATCTGCCTTGGCTTAAGGCTGTGTCAGGCTAATTGACATAGGCTAGAACACCAAGGCTACATCAAAATGTTGTTATGCTCTGCATAGTATGCGGGGATTGTCTTCAGTTGTGACAAGCTCCTAGCATAACATTATCAGTCTCTAAAATCCCCCGAAGTCGGAGTGTGGCTGCCCATGTGGCGGGGTAATCAAAAACGGTCACACACGTAATGTTCTCATCCCCAGCTGATGCATTTGTACCATAGTGTTCAAGTACTTCGGCTGTTTGGATGATCCCTGGAGTCTTTTAGCCAGGGTACGTCAACAACAACAACAATGCGTAAGATTAATCCAATTCAGTTCTGTAAGATTGCTTCTATTTAGACTAATATTGATTTTGTTGCTTGTTGTTATGACCTTAATATCCTCGCCATTGTGAAGAATGACGACAGTAACTTTAAGTTTTTCAACGTCTAAGTTTTGCCAGCTAATTAGAATTCCTTTTAGAAGGACGTCACTAACGCCCACAACCCCATCCCTCCCCTTATCTTTTAAGACAGAAATTTCAAATATCATTGTGAACGCATCTCCTAATTTCATTTGTGGAATGAACTGTAATTTTGTAGAAGCATCCTTTAAAACCGTTTCTCTTCTGTGGAGGATGTACTGTTTATTCCCATACGGCTTTATTTCAATCTCTTTCCGACTATTGTCGTCCGGCATAAGACTTACATGTAAAGGGCCAGAGTTGAATGCTTTTCTGAAACTTTTTTGACGGCTAAAAAATGTAAATGGGCTTATGAATTCAAATTTTATGTCCCATTCTAAATATGGTTCCAAGTGCCATTTGAGGTCAGGTTTTCGAACTATTTTATATTCATACTGACCAACATTATTTGCTTCTAGATTGCGCAGTTGTTCTAGTTTAGGAAACTTTTTGCTGTCGCTAACCTCTTTGCGTTTATAATCACCATCTTTAGTGTACTCAAAACCATACAAAGCGCCTATCTCACCGTTTTGTTCAAAGTCCGCAACGTCTGCAAGGTCTTTTAATTCTAAAGTTATACACCTCACAGGCGCTAATGTAACTCCGGGTTTTCTTCTGGCCCACGCGACATTATTTTTTAGAACAACTTATTATTTTATTTCCAAAACAAGTGTAGGTTATCACATTTCACGACTTTCCCCGCTTTGTCTGCGTTTTTTTATATTAAATGATCCGACCCTCCCACAAACTAATTTTTTAACTGTAAATTAGGGAATTGTATAATTTCATAATCGCAATATGCAGCTTTCCCCTGATGGAAGAGCTCTTAAAAAACAGTTGAGGGCCTCCATCATATAAGTTTTCATCATGCTAGCTCGTCCAAATGAACATAGAGTAATGAATGTAATGCAAGATTGAGCGGACTTTCCCCCTCATAAGTAGTTTTTCTGGTGAAAACTAAAATCTATGATTGTCAGCTGCAAAGCCTAACATTTTAGCTAGCTCTTTATAAAAATATAACCTGCTTCTTCTTCGGGCTTGAATGATAACATTGTTTTCAGATTCGCATTGTTAAGTTTGAGAGAAATGTCAAAGTTACTCATTGCTTCTTTTAGTGAGCAAAAAAACCGTAATAACCATCAGGTATTGTTAACTGGCTAATTTTGGGCCCCCTTTTTTTGTCAACTTTTAGAATCTTATTATATTTAGGGATTTAGTAATTTTAAAAACCATACGACTTTGTAAAAAATTTCATGGAGGGGCGACCATTTTGGTTCCAAAATTGTTATCAATAGCAGTTCTAAAAACGAAGGACGTCTTGAGTTTGTTATTGTTACAAACATTTTTTAAACGAAATAAAAATGAGTGCGTTTAAATATACTGATGCAAAATATTCTGTTGGGCCGCACTACAATCTTAAAAATATAACAACTGATACTCTTGTCATTTCTGTGACCCAGACTGACACCTTTCAAGTAAAGGTGAGTACCTCCATTAAGCAGATATCTTAACCCCCCTTTTAAAAAAAAGACTACATCCCAAAAGTGTGGTTCAGTCATCCGATGCAGTTTTATCAGAACCATTTAAAAACTATGCTGTGTTGTGCAACAACTGGTGGGGAGTGTCGTATGCTGATCACTTAAATCATCCTGACCCTTTGTGAGGTCAGTGTACAGATTTCATTTTTATTACCCCCTTCAACATATTTGACTGAACTGCAAGCCCCAAATTGCCAAATGACAAAACGTTTAATCCATTTAGCAACAAATAACTTTAAAGGCTTTTGAAAGGATCTGTAACGAATTCAATATTTAATGTTAAGACAGACTTTAGACAAAAGTCGGATCTTAATCATGGCTTAGGCACCCCTATTTTTGGGGGCGTGCACAGAAAGTATAATAGACTGGAATTCCTCCTTACACAATCTTTCTCTCCAGACACAACTGTTCACCTCGGTCCATAGAGCAAGAGCATAAATCACAGGGACAACATTATCTTAGACACTTCTAAGGGCCTAACCAAAGCGGGAATAGAACGAAAAACGACTCTATTCGACTTACGTTTGGTGTTTGCTGGGTTCGCAAGCAACAAACGAGATCGAGCATAACAGATCCTTCAACGGGCTTTGACGCACAAAACAATACTTAGCAAATTTAGGGGACGCCATTAATTCTACAGTTGATTTACCTTCAATATAAAAAGGTACCAAAATGTTTTACAATACGCAAGATCAAAAGTAGACTTTGCTGTTGGCGCTGTTTATACATGCTGCCTTCTGACCTCAGACTCCAGGTAGGAACAATAATAAACTACAACAATGAAATCCTTGTGGCAGCAATGAACAGAAAGTCGGAAAAAACGAAAAAAAATTCTGAGCCAGTAATATTGCAAGCCAGTAAACAAACACCCAAGAATAAGTCATCCAATCCCCGTGGCCCAAAGCCCGAAGGTCGTTGAAGAAGTCAAAAAAAAATAATGACCATTGAATATGAAAAGACAGCACTTGTTCTTGGATTAACTGGCCTGGGATTACCTTGGTCTTTATTTTACAAAAAATTTAAAACCCGACTTTTAAAGAGAACTAATGTCCATAAGTGCTCAGCCATAAAGCCAACTACTTTGCCTCAGTAGAAAAAACCCAGCTAACGACACCCCCTAATATACCTGGTAAAGCATCCACGGCTTTACCGGCTAATTTTTTTAATAAACCCGCAGATGATCAAGCTGTTTTTTACCCATGATTTATCAGGTGAGGCGATGGCGATGGAGGCACTGACCCAGCACCACCACCACCCGTAATAGCCATCACCAATGTACTTATTGCAAATCCTAAGGCCGTTATAACGCTTACTAATGTGACTCCTTTCTCTCTAAACAGTGTCTTATTCTTTCTGCTAGCGTTGTGTCTTCAAAATAAAATTCTTTGGATAGTTTCTCTTATTCTGCTCACTTGAGTTCGTAATTGTTCTCGGTTAGTAGACAACACTTCTAGTCTGCTGATCTCTCTTGTTCAAGATCTTTTAGTCTTTGGGTTATTTCTTTCTTTAACCCAGGCCCCAAGTTGGCGTCATCAGCCATCAACGAGTTTTTCTTTTTCTCTTTTTATATGCTCATCTATTTCACCCAGTTTTGCTAAATTGTTTTGTTAATTCGCCTCTGATTTCTTCTCAAAGCATGATCAAGGGCCCGCTATTTCCCGCATAGGCAATGGGGAATCATTTAAATTTTTTTTAAAGCTGTTTCTTCTGAAAAACTGGTTTCCCGGGTTCTATTATTTCGCCCGCTGTTTGACTTAAATCTTGAAGTTCCATGTTTTGTATTTGGGTATCTGTTGGGATTCTTGCAGTGTGTTTTGAAGTTTAGCACGCCTCCCCCCTTAAATTTTTGGGTTTTAAAAATGCCAAGTCGACTTCGATCGCTCACACTGAGCCTTTGTCTAATTGTATTCTGCCTACAAACTTTGATGGGTCCGTTTAGTTGTAAGCTGAACAAGTTGTCCTTGGTCGTTTTTCCATACAAATGGTTATCTTTTAGTTCAAAATCATCAGGGGATATAGTTTCGGGAAGTTCTTGTCCTAAACTTTGGTATAAGATCTGACCTACTTTCTGTTAATTTATAAACCCACTTGTTGGTAATGTCCCCCCGATTTCTACTAATTCATCATGCAATGAGAGCCCCGGCGATGCTGCTCCCAAGGGAAATCACTCATGTCGTCTCCAGGATCTAAACATCATAATCTTCTTCACCTTCAATTTCCTGCCATGTTTCTTTTAAAAATAAACTTTTTATTTTTTTATAAAAAAATGTCACAAGCATATGGCTCGATTCTTGACCCGCATAGAAAGCTGAAAGAACCCTTTGCATGAAGGGAAATAAGCGGAATATTACTGTTCCAAATAATCCATCTACTATTGATGCGGATCAAATTCTTACTGTCAAATTTCCAGACCTAGGAGCGGATGAAGTGATTGTGCCAGGCTCTGCGCGTCTTACTTTCAAAAAAGAACTCGCTTCAACAACAGACCTAAACAGGGCAGTTTTTACAATCTTGGGGCGGGCAATCGTTAAGAAAATTTCTATAAAACTTGAGGGCAAGAAATAATTTCTTTACACAATGCAGACATATTTTAACCTATTCTGATCTATGGCTAACCGCGAATGAAAGGGCTGATCTTGCGTTTCAAGGAATCGAAAATGAAGAAGCACTATAACATAGAATAGGCGCCGCAGACGCTAAAGACGGCAAAAGGTTGTAGCCGTAAGTTATGCGTATGGAAATCGCTTTTTCATACCCCAAAATTTTGAGTTCTTAAAAGCGCATGCCCCATACTTTCAAGGAGCATTAAAAGACAGATTGTCTTATGAACAACTTTTAATGACTACAACTGGTATTGATCAAAAGACACCGAAGCAAAGTACAGCATTTCTGACATCTCGTTAGAGTTTGACGTTGTTAGCAACCCTAATTTAGCAAGCTAATGAGCAAACAATATCAGTCAAATTAGCAATATATTACGAAAGAGTGATTTTTCATTCTAAAATATCCTAAAAGCAGGGCAGACACTAAAATGGAATTTAGTTTTAGTGCCACAGCAAGATCGCTTAAAAGGGATTTTATTGCTGTGCGAAGATGAAGGACCCTTCGAAAGACAAACTGAAAATTTTGTTTAAACCTAAAATAACAAAAGCAATGTACAATTGAGGGTAGTCCTAACAAATCTACGCAGCGGACTTAAACCTTATCAGCATTTTGACGAAATAAGAAAATTGTTTGGAGGCGAGAGGTGTAGAAATCCCAAATGTTGACCTTGTGTCAAAGATCTACATCTTCACAGCGTTAGACTTGATCATTATTTTAAAAACAAATAAAGGTTTATGGATTGACCTAAGGTCAACGGAGGATAAACAGTTACATGGAGCGGGAGAACGTCAGAGACATAATAAACTTCAAATTGATAAAGAAAAGATGTCGATAAACCCCTTAATGTATATTTGTTTTAATATATGATGCGCAGCTGAATATTCAAGATAACAGATTAGAAAATATACATTCTAAATTAATTTTTTATTTAAAAAAAGCATGTCTGTTACGCATTATCCAAAAGTACCTACAGAGTCGCCAAACGAAGGATAGTAGAAAACCCTAGCATAAAAACTTCAGATTAACAAACATTACACAAAAAGCAGCAAGTACTAGAGCAGGACCTTTCAAAATACAGCAAAACCAAACGAAAAGGGATTCTGCTGCCTTTAATGCTGTTACCTATGTTAATACTGGAGCATCGACTAAAAGTGCTCTATCAGCAGGAACGAGTGTTGGTCTCTTAGCAACGGGCATAGGCGCACCCGCGGCTTTACCTCTAGGTGGTTGTCCCTTTTGCTCTTGGCCTATTTCATTACTGTAGGTGCGCTAGCAAAAAAATAAAAACTAAACTCCAAAAGCACACAGCTATGGTTCAACTAATAACAGCTAAACTTATTTCCTTTTTAAGCTTTAAAAATAAAGACTACTAACTCAAACATTACGGATAAAGAATTTAGTCTTTTACGGGCCGATTTTGATGACTACAAAAGAAAAAAATTTGATCTAAAAGAAAGGCGGTGACAATTTTTTCTCAACAGCCAACCCCCGACAGATAAAAAAGAATGTTAAAAAAAGTAAACGAAAAAAAAAAAAAACTGTTCAAACAGCTCACTTTAAAAAACCCCAAAGGGCGTTTATACTTTAGTTTATAGTCCAAGCACAAAAAGCCGTTGAAAATTGATTCTGATTAATTATTTTTTTTTTGATTTAAAAAAAATTTTTTTTGAGTTAGAAAAGAAACTCCCAGGGGATAAGCATATAAAGGTCCAACTTTTTTTTTAAAGAAAGCAAGAAAATTTTCAAGCACTAAATGATATTGATCTAGAAGTCTTTAAACCCAGCAAACGTCAGCAATTTTGCCATGCTTTTTCTCAAGCCCGGGTAAAAAACAATGACCCCCAGAAAAAAGTAATTTTAGCTGTTTTTAATGACTATGTAACAAAAAATGAAGAAAATTTAGAAGTGGGGGTCTCAACAAAACAACGACTATTTTTTCTCATAATGTTTAACACCTGGTTGGGCAGACCACGTTTACACAGTTTGAGTACCCCCGCCGAAGAAGCTAAGAAGGGGCTCTGGTTGGTCAGGGGCAAAGTTTAGAGATCAGTTTAAAACGGGCAAGTTGCCCCGGGGATTGTAGCAGGTTTTTCTTTCCCCTACCCCCAGCTTTATTGCAAAAAAAAGCATTTAAAAACATAAAGAATACAGACGCAACAAATGTTTTGTGGTGTGTTCTGCAAGGCTGCATTACCCGCAAAAAGCAGAAAAGGTGTCTACATCCCCCTTACATCTGATTTTAACTTAGGGGAAAATATTTTTCCTGTTAGCGTGGTTTCCCTTTGACATTTGAAAACAAAAAAAACCAAAACGTTAATGTTTACACTTGGGAGAAGAAACAAATCTACTCCCCTTAAATTTCCCCAAAACAGCCCAACAATTGGCGCCGACAAAAATCAGTTGACTTACTTATGTTTTTCACCGGGGGGGTACCGCTACACATTGATCGAACAATGAGTAGATTATTGCGTATATTCAAAGCTTCCCATAAACAAGTTTGCGAAAATGTTTAACAAAAATTCCATCCGCTCAAGCCGCAACGAACATAAAAATGTATGGGCCCAGTTGACTGAATCAGAATAATTACCCCCCAAAAGGGCGTAAATTTATTTTTAAAGAATTTGAAAAAACCCCCAAAAAAACTTCCTACTATTTTACCCCAAAATTTCGAATTTATCATTGTTCCTTATAAGGCCCCCAGCGCACAAAAAATTTCGAAAAACAGTTTAAGGGAGTAATCACCAGATTTTGTTCATTTGCCTTCATTTTTTTTTTAGGTCGGGCGCTCATTCAACACCAGAATTATACAGGGGGACCTGGGGGCTAGAAGATTTTTTACAGCCATGCAGCAATTGGGAAATGATGTTTAATAATCAAAATTTTTCAAAAATTTTATGACGCCCGAAGACAAAAACAGTATAAATCAGCTACACATTGTTGGATTTTGGTTTCGAACTCATTTGGGAAAACAAATCCGAATTAAGACCTGATACATTTGGGGAAAGGTTTGAACGGGTTTTGTTTTCCCAAAAAATTTTAACCAAAGACAAAAATGTTTTTTTTATTGGGGAATTTACCCATTTTTAAGAAGATAAAACCGGTTAGGGAGGATATTGCCGCATAAAAATCTTTTTTACAAAAAAAAGTCAGCCCTTTCAGAAAAGGTCAAACCGGGTTGTTTAAACCCTGTAAGGGTTTTTGCCCAACCTTTTAAAACTTAAAAGGGTAAAAAACTTTTGGAAAATTTTAAAAACCTTCCAAAATTTTTTTTTTAGAAAAAGGACTCTGTTTCATACAGCTGGGATCGTAAAAGATTTAAAAAAGGGGACTTAGATCCTCTTAACCGATTGTAGTTTTTGGCAGATTTTTTAAAAAACGAAAAAACCCTTAAACTTGCCTATCTGGCAAATTTCGGGCCCCTTTGGGGGGACTTTTTAAATTTATTTAAGATTGTTTTTTGGTTTCAATCTTAATGTTTGAAAACGGTTCAGGAAACCCATCATCTTAAGAACAACTTCTTGAAAAATAAGATCCAGAAAAGCTTTTCAGTTTTGATGAAAAACCTGTTGGGGGGGCAGGGAAAAATTTCCAAACCCAAACTAAAATGTAATTGGTTAAAAAAGAAGAAAACCCTTTTACTCTTAACCAAAATTTATTTAAAGTTTTAAAATTTTTTATAAATGAAAAAAAAACCGCAAATTAAGACAAACCGGGGAAAAATTTGTGTAATTTTTTGGGAAAAAAAAAGCTTTTGATTTAAATTTTATTTAAAAATTTAATTCCTTTTCACCCCGATAATTTTTTAACAAGAACATTTTTTAAACCAAAACGAAAAACACTTTTTAAAAAACTAAATAAATTTTTGGAAAAAAGTTTTTTGCGGAAAAAAAAAACAGCTTTTCAAAACTTAAAACCCAACCCGTAAAAGAGTTTTGGAAAAGAGAAAAAGAATTATTTTAAAATTTTAAGGGATTTGGTTTAGCCCCGAAAATGTAAAAAAAAAAAGCAAAAGAAAATTTTTTAGGGCCCGGGGAATTATCAAATTTTTGAGAAAATTTCATGACATTTTAAAAAAAACCAAGTTTTCAAAAAGAATTTTTATAAAACCCCACTAAACTCTTTTTAAACGGGAAATTTAAATTTGGCAAAGGGAATCTTTGGTAAAACCCCCCAAACCCTAAAGAGTTTATTTTTTTTAATAAAAAGGTTTTAAAAAAAAATGAAAATAAAGGGAAAAATTTGGGGAAGGCAAAAAAATTTTGGAAAAAACTTTTAAAAAAAAGGTTTTTATTTTTCATAAAACTTTTAAAAAATTAAAAAAACGTTAAAAAGCTTTTCCATAAAATTTAAATTCTTTCTCAGGGTTTTGGGGGGGGGGGGGGGGGGGGGTTTGGGGGAAAGCCCTTCGTATTTTTTAAAATTTTCAAGTGGTTGGGGGGGTTTGTTTCCAAATTTTTTAATTTTTTTAGTTTTAAGTTTCTAAATTCTTAAATTTTTTTCCTTTTTGGGGCAAATTTTTTTTTTTTGGTTTTCCCCTTTTGGGGGGTTTGGTTGTGGTGCGGATGTTTTAAGCATTTTTAATCAAAAGTTTACCAAATAGCTTTACACCAAAGTTCCCGTCCTTTTTCAAGGCCCTTTTCCTTTACCATTTTTGTTTCATTCTGCGTTTTCCTTTGAGCTTCCATTTTAAACTCAAATATTTACGAAATTAAATTTAAAAAGGGAACTGTTCTGGGGGATTATCTGCAGTTTTTCTTTCACAAAAGTTTTTTTGGGGAGCTGGTTTGTTTGTGTGTCATTTTTCTCGTAAAAAATACACGGGGGGATTCTTTTTTAAAATCTTTTTTTCATATGACGACACCCCAAAGGGATCGTTCCCCTGAGCGAGTGCCCCCTTTTTGTTTCCCCCCGGTAAATAAAGTCCCTTTACTTTAAAACCCAAAAGGGAAATTTTGGGTTTGCTGGTGAAAACCTCCTTCAACAACATTTATTGTTTTTCTTTTTGATTGCAGTAGGGTTTTACCCTTTTAAATTCTTCTTTATTCATTGCGCGAAAAAATGAGGGCAGTCTTCAACCCTTTCTGTTTTTGCAAGCTTGTCAATCACTCCGTGATCGGTGGGAAAAAAGCTTTCAGCAAAACGTTTTTTAAATTTTTAACAAACCCTGTGATTTTGGGAACTCCTGGAATCCTCTTTAATGGTAACTCTGTGTTTAACAAAAATTGACATTTGGCCTTTTAAAATTCTTTCCATCTCAACTTAATCATGCGGGGATAAGTTAGGGGGGCCTCGTTGGATATCTTGTAGGGCAAAAAAACAGCAAAAGCACTCTTTTGTGTTAAAGGGTTTCAGATTTTTGTATCTTAAAGCTAGTTAATGACTGTATGCGTGCTTAAAAATCTTTTTCGTCAATCGTATCAGGGGAAAATAAAAAGGTCCTTTTGTGGGTGTTTTGGAGTTTTATTAAAAAAAGTGGGGTCTCTGTATTCGTTTGGGGCAGGGAAATAAATTGCCAAACGCTTTTTTAGATAACCCTCTTTTGCTGTTGTTTACTGACTCCGCCCCTTGGCTTACTTTTTTATTGCCGGATTCCCTTTCCCAATATCCTTGGGGGGGAAAAATAATTTTTTTTCATTTTTATTCCCAATATTATGCCAATAAAATACACAAAGTCATACCAAAAAAACAAAAACGTTTTTTGATCTTTGTTTTTCTAGGGGTTTATAAAAGTCACTGATTTTGGTGGGGGCAATGTCTCGATTGGGTTTTCCTGTTTTGATAATATTTTTTTTATCGCTTGATCAACCTTTAAATGTTAAACTGCATGCCCCCGTTTTTTTGTTTTATTAAAAAATCTAAGCTCAATTCTCTGCTTTCAAGTTATCTTGCTGCGTAGTTGTCCATAGCTTTTTTTATGTCTTTTTCTCCGCCTCATCCCCGTTTACTAAAAACGTAATTACTTCCCCTAAAGCAAGGCATTCACCCCGCGCCCCCCTATCACATTACGAGTAAGCCATTTTTTATAAATGTATTTTTTTTTTTTTTCTATTTATACGTCTGGGAATTTTTCCCTTGTTAAAAAGAAAATCTTTCGTGCAAAAGAAGCTGCAATGATAGCAATTAGCTTTGCGAATCCTCAAAACTATTTGCCAAGACTCGGTTTAATTCTTTAAAAAGCTTTTACCAACATTGTTACCATAGTTAGGCTCCAATAACAGCAGAAGATACAAAGGGTTGGGAACGTTTTTCAGCCTCATTTTTAAAAATAAAATAATATTTTTATAATAAAAAAATACAGCGACGACTCTAAACATTTTCCTTTTCGAAATTTTGATTCAAATGAACAATTGATGACAACTATTTGCCTAAAAAGAAAGGCTGTATTTTTTTGGCAGCATGGGAAAACAAAACTTCCTCAGAAAGAATTAGCATAGAACGATTCAAAAATGTCGCCCCAAGACATTAAAAAGTTCACAACAGGATGAAGCGCAATTGGGTCAAAATGGAAAAAGTGTGGACAAAAAGGTTCTTATTTTTACACTAAACTATCAGTAATTTGCCCCCCCAACAACAAAATCTTACGTAAATTTTTTAAAGCAAGATCAGTTTTAAAAAAGTATTGAGTTTAACTTGATTTTTATTACAATTTTGGGAAAATTGACGCCCCTAAATGGGATTAATTACTTTTTAATCTATAGATTTTTTTCCCTTTAAAATGACCGACCAGAAAATCACAAATCAAAAAAACCCACTGAAACAGGTGAAAGTGGTCACTAAAACACCCCTCCCGGACGCATTGCGGGAGGAAAAAAAATTTGCGTGGAACAAACAAAAAAATTACAGTTCAATCACAAAATAAACTCATCATAAAACAAACGCCCCCAACGCCAAAAGTTATTTAAAAGCCAGCATAAAAACTCCAATGATTCAAGACCCACAGCGCTAAAGTCTTCATGGAATATTGAAAATTTAAAAATGTTGCCTTTTTTTGGGGCTCTTGCTGCTTGGGGGGTTTTACGGTTATAAAATATATAACAACCTGGGGAAAAAAAAGAGCCCCAACAATCCCACCCAAAACGAAGCCCCAACACAAACACAAAGCCACCGCCCAAAAACAAAAATAATTTTGATCCATTTCAAATGCAATAATATTTTTAAAAACTTAATTTTAAATTTTTTTTAATAAAAAAATTTTGGCAGATATTATTTGTTTAAAAAGATGAAGTCAAAAAAAAAAGAATGGAGTCTATAAAAGCATTTCCCAAACCAAATTGTAATCAATGTGGTTGCTTTGGAGTAAGAACTTATTAAGATCTATGCTACCGATTCGCGCAAGGACCTAGCAAGACACCTCGACATGACGGTTTTTTGAGGCGTGTTGTACTATATTAGACATTTACTATTTTGATAAAACATAGTTGTTTTTTTTTTAATAATTAAAGATAACTGAAAAAACTTGGGTTTTACTTTGAGGTGACTTAGTTATATCTTAGTTAACTTTAGTAAGAATTGAGGCGGGGTTGGGGGGTGATTGGGGGAAGAACTTAAAGTGATTGGGTAAATTAAAGAATTAAGAAGAACTTGTGAAGACTTAGAGTGACTTGGGGGGACTTGAGTTTTAAAAACTTAAAGTATTGGGGGACTTGGTTAAAAATAGAATGACTTGAAATTGTGCAGTGTGGGGGGGGGTGGGGTGGGGTTCGTGCGTGGGGGGGGGTGGGGGCGTGCGTTGTAGGGGGGGACAAAACACAAACAAACAAAAAAACAACAAAAAAACAAAAACAAAAACACAATAGACAGGAAGTGCTTGTGGGAAAATGAAGGGCTTTTTGTTGTTTAACTGAACGTCGTAAAATTTGAGCAGCCCCCGAAAAACCCTTTCAGACTCCTGAATTTAAAAATCACAGGGTCTGTTTAAATTCTACGGCGGCCGCCTGAAAACAGCCCTTTTTAAGTGAAGCGGATAGACACAGTCCAACCGGGGCGGACGACAAACGAAACTTCACACACGATGAATAGCCAGGCGGTTTGCAAAACCTTTCTATTTTTGGCCCACCATGTGTTTGTGGCGTTCACTGAGAGGATTCCAGGGGAGTTTTTCGGGGGAAACTGAGAGGGTTTTTTCCCAATATCTCCAAATTTTAGGGGGCTTGCGCATGGTTTTAATTTTTTTTAACTTTCCCCAAAAAAAAACTGAAGGGGGGACCAAAATGTTAAAAAGAGGATAACCCCCAAAAAAAACTTTTTAAACACACGCAATTTTCGACATGATAACAGAATACCGCATTTCTCTTTGAGCCATACCCCAAGTTTCTTTTATTATTCCAGCTTTTTTTTCCTCTTCATGCCAGTTTTTGCAAAGATTCAAGAAATTTCCCAAAAATGAACGAAAAACCCATAAATTTTTTTGAGCATCCCCGCTTCTTCAGTTTTTCACCCCCCCTTTTCGCCGTCCACAATTCATTTTCTTTGTTGTGATTGAAAAAAACTTTAGAAAAAGTTTCTCTCAAAAAATGATTGAACGACCGATTGACATAGAATTTTGCAGCCCCAAATTGTGTTAAACCCTTTCCCGCTTGTCTTTTTACCTTTCCTTTTTTTTAAACAATTTGAGTGTTTTTTTAGGCTTCTTTTGGGAATTTTTGCGGTCCTTCTGTTTTGCTTTTCCATTTTTTCGCTTTTTTTAAAAAAGTCTTGATTCCTGCAAAAAAAACATTTTCTTCCTTTTTCCACAATTCCGTTGGCGTTGGGGGGGTAAGGGGAGATTTTGACTTTTGAAAAGTAGAACTTTATCCATTCAGGGAGAATTAAATTGATGGGTTGTTTAGAAAAACAAAGATTTTTTTGACAACTTGCGCTCAAAAATTTCCGATTTAATTTTTGTGAAGAAAACTCCAAATAATTTTGCTTTCACAAAAGAAAAACTATCAACCGACATAATTTAAACAAATCTTTTTCAAGCAAAAAACCTATCACTGAAACACGTCCTTCACCAAGCACCACAAAACCAAATGCAAAATAAATCAAGGCCCGTTTTCAAAAACCTAAGGTGGGGATGTGAGTCTTTTTAAAAATTTAATGAAAATCTTGGACTTTGATAGGGAATGTAAAAACATGTCTATATCTGTTTTACCCCAGGCGGGGAAGATGAGCAAAATCCTTTCAGCCACTTTAAAATCTCGATTTTAGAAATGCAGGCATAGAAATCGATCGCTATTCATAACTGACCCTAGAAACGAGAAATGCCGGGTTAGATCAACCCCCGAAAAGCATGCCCGTTTTTTGGGATTGCGGGGATAAGAGTTCTTTCAAATTTTAATGGCTTTGAAAAATTTGAATTCCCGCGCGGCAAGCGGGGGGTAGGTTTCACCAGCCACTCGTGTGTGGCAGGTGCGTGTTGTACATAGCTTTCAGTGGAAAACATGCTAGGAAAAGTGTGTGGATTTTTTTGTCGAAATAAAGGTTTTAAAAAACTTTTGGGCAGTTAAGACTGTAGTTTTTTTATTTCATATAAAAAACAGGACTCATTGTGGGAAGGCTTAATCCACACGTTGCGTTTGGGGTCGTTATTTTTGGGTTTTAAAGTCTGCTTTGTAAGAACGGTATTATGGCTTTGGAGTCGCCCGCACAGACCGGGCCAAAGGCGGGTTTGGGGCGCGTGAGCCCAAAACGGCATAAAACCGTTCTCTTTTTTGCTTTACGTATGAAGCGAGCCATACTAATTTCCCCAATCCGTTTCAATCCTGAAAATTTGGGAAATCCCACAAAAAATCAATTTTACTCCAGTAAAATTTTAAAAAAGCGTCCCAATCTCCCGGCGCAGAAAGTAATCCGGGGGCCCGGGATAATGTTTCATGCAGGTCTTTCGTAATTTTCAAAGACGTCCGCCAAAAAAAACACGGCCATCAAGTGGAATCAGAAGTCTCCCCTCGTTTTACTCTAACCTGCCATGTTTTTGGCAGTGGTAAACAAATCCTAAACCCCTTTCCCCTAAGAAGGCCTTTTAGGCGGGAATGTATTTGTCAAACCCTTTTCCCAAATGTTTATTATTTAAAGGGGAAACGCCCTTTCTAACAAAAAGTTGGGTCAAAATATTCTTCCGTTATTGGCGACTTTTTAAAGGGCATGCCCTGACTCTAATGATCCCATCAGGTGTTGCATAGAGTCGTAGAAAGACATGTTATTTAAAGTGAAACACATGTACTTTTCTGATGACTGTGCAATGCATGTTACCCTGGAGTCGCTGTTACTGCTTGCATTATAAGATGAGAGTCGTAACCTCGCAAGTTATGAAAGAAGATGGGCAGCTTCCATGTCTTTGGTTCAAACTTTAGTTGAAGATTGCATTTACTGTGTGCTGCTCCTCTAAACTTTCCGCTAATGTGATCATGGTCTCTTACTGTCGGATTGGCTTCCTCGCTGTTAGACATTAGTTTCTAAACCGCAAATCCAACAATGTGTGGCTGAGTCATACTGTTGTTGGTCTTCAGGCGTCATTATGATTTCAGATAAGTTTAGATTATTAGAACAGGCGTTACGCAATTGCTGCATGCGTTTTAAGAAGTATTTTGCAGCATCTGGTCCTCTATACAATTCTGGTTTTGAATGGGCACCATCCGACCTGACAACAATGAAGGCAAATGAGCAAATCTGATGATTACTCACAAAGGCTGTTTTAGGAAGTTTCTGTGGCGTCGGGCCTTCATAAGGAACAATAAGCGATTCGAAGTCTGCGTAAACAATGTATGGACTTGTTTGCAGCCGTTTCCAGTTCTTAAAACTAACTTTAGATCCGGGTGGGGCGTAATTAGTTCTGTATTACAGTCAACTGGGCTGATACAATGTTTTATATGTTCACTCGCGGCTTGAACAGATGGAATTCTTGTCAAACATTTTCTACAGAATTCTTGTTTATTTTTTTGCTTTGAAGTATGCGCTAATAATCTACTCATTGTTCGTATCAATGTGTAATGTGGCAGCCCTGTTGGTGAAAACATTAGGAGTAAGTCCACATGGCTTTTGTCTGGATCCCCTATTGTTGGGCTGTTTTTAGACGCTCTAATAGGCAGTAGATTTGTTTCCTCAGACCATGTGTAGATATTAACAGTTATTGGTTTGTTTTGTTCTTCAAACTGATCAATTTTGTCCACGCTAACAGGAAAGGATATTCCACTAAAGTTAAGATCATTGCTGTAAGGTTCATAGTTAGACACTCTCTCTGCGTTTTTGCGGACGTGATGCAGCCTTGCAAGAACACACCACAATAAAACATTTGCTGTCCAAATTCTTTATGTTTAGAACTGCTCTTTTGCGACTGATGCTGGAGGTAGTGGAATGTAAGCCTTGCCTACAATCGGTGCATACTTAGCCTGTTTTAATCTGATCTCTAGGACTTCGCCCTCTGACCAACCAGAGCCTCTCATTTTGGCTTCTTCAGCGGCCACATCAAACTGTGTAAGCAGGTGGTCTGCCCACCAGGTGTTAAGTCATTATGAGAAAGAATAACCTGTTGTTTAGTTGAGACCCAGACTTCTAGGTTTTCTTCATTTATTGTTATATAGTCGATTAAAACAGCTAACATTACTTCAACTGGCGGGTCTATTGTTAGTTTACCTGGAACTTGAGAAATAGCATGAACAACACTTGCCTGCGCGTTTGCAGGATCAATGACTTCTAGTTTAATATCATTTAAAGCTCTTGACAAACGCTCTTCCTTAAGCATTCCTTCAAACAATTCGTCTGGTCCTTCATATGTCTTATCCATGTTGAGTTGTCTTTTTTAACTCACAATATTTATTTAAATTTAAAAAAAATACATAATCAGAATAAATATCAACGGTTTTTTTTGTGCTTGGACTCATAAACTAAAATATAATGGGCTGGCTCCCCACTTTGCCTTCACATGTGGCTACGAAAATAAAAGGAAAAGATGCTCCCGGGTTTCACCGAAAGGGGGAGAGAATGATGAACCCCTCGGTGCTCAACCAATCACGACTGCAAACCCCAAAGGGACTATGAACAATGGACCAAATGGAATATCCATGTGCCCTGTGGAAAGCGTTTCGCTCCCCACCCGTGGCATGAAGATCCACCGAACAAAGATGGGATGTGTGAAGACTCATCTGATGAGCAGCAGCGCACTGCATCAGCAGATAAGACGTCGGAAGACCAAGGCCAGGATTTAAACCACAGTGCCAAGGACATCCACGCTTTTGGGTTTTCGGATGAGGAATTTGCACAGGCCCTCGATGCCAGGCGCCTAAAAACTCAACCTGCCACGAGCAAACCGAAACTGAAGATTGGGAGAACGGGATGCAAAAAATCGTCCAAAGACTCGATGCACTGATAGGAAAAGCACTCTTGAAACAAACTAGCCACATATGGGACATTGTGTATGCCAAAAGTAGAGACGCCTATGGAGTAAAACTAACCAAAGAGAAAAACCTCCAAAAAATCCAGACCCCAAGAAAAGAGGACAAGATCAGAGTCCAAAAGAACAACCTCAAGAAGAAAAATGAAGACCGCACTGCCACTGAAAAACAAGGTTTTGGAAAAACTGTGGGAAGACCTAAAAGAAAAACACAGCGCCCTCAGCAAAGCGGAACTGCGAAAAAGGGAGGAAGAGCAAAAAGAAGAAGACACAAGAGCGCTTCTTCAGAGCCCCCCTTCCAGTTTGCCAAAACACTGTTTGAGCACCCAAAATTTTGGGCCCCCTAAGTGTGGACAAAGGAGTTCTTGAGCAGCATCTGAGGAAAACATACTCTGACTCACAGAGCAAAGCACCACTCGACATTCAAGTCTGGTGTGGCCAACCAACCCTGAGGAACATTTTCAATGGAAAGCCTCCAACGTTGGCGAAATCAAAAAGGGTGGTCGACAAAGCCAGACCCAAAAATCATCACCGGGGCCAAACGGAATACCTTACCAGCTTACAAGAAATGTCCCAAGGGGCTGGAGTGGCTCCACAGGCTGCTGCGATCGGCTTGGAGAAACCAGAAGATCAGCGGCCAGTGGATGACGGCAGATGTGTGTACATCCCCAAAGAGCAAAACTCAAGTGACATCAGCCAGTTCAGGCCAATATCACTACTGAACGTCGAAGGGGAAAATCTTCTTCTCTGTCATGGGAGCAAGGCTGACCAAGTACCTGATGGAAAACAAGTACTTGGGTGTTCAGTCCAGAAAGGTGGCATCCCAGGCGGGCTGGCTGTGTAGAACACGCCACAATGATCTGGGACGCAATCCAAAAAGCAAAAAAAGAAAAGAGAGACTTGGACGTAGTGTGGCTTGATCTGGCAAAAGCATAAAGGATCTGTGCCCCATGAGATGATACAGTTGGCTCTTGAGATGTACCATGTGCCAAAGAACCCCGCACATGCTCAAGAAGTACTTCAATGGCTTCTCAATGCGGTTCTCTACCAAGGAGTACACAACAGATTGGATCAACTTGGAAGTGGGGATTTCAATGGGCTGTGCAATTTCCCCAATTACTGTTCGTGCTGGCAATGGAACCATCTTGAAAGCAGCAACAAACAACGCGAGACAACAGACCTTGGCGATGGATACAAGATGCCTCCCCTCAAGGCCTTCATGGATGACACAAAAGTGATTTCATCCAGAGAAGACGAGACCGTCATGTGCTGGAGAGGCGGACGACATAGTTGCCTCATCCAGAATGCAGTCAAGCCAAAGAAATCACGGAGTCTCTCACTGAGGAAGGAAAAGTGGCCGAATCTGTGGTCTTCGTGTTACCAACCAGCCATTCCAACAGTCACAGAAGAACCAGTCAAGAGCCTTGGAAGATGGTATGAGATACACTGAAAGAAAACACAAAGAGGCAAAAAAAACCAAGCAGATGGGGGAAGAAGGCTTGGAGACCATTTTACCAGTGGGGCTCCCTGGCAAATACAAGGTCTGGTGTCTGCAGTTTATGCTGAACCAAAGCTCCTATGGCCTCTGATGATATACGACATCTGCACCAAACACAGTCGAGGGAATGGAAGCCAAAATCAACAAGTTCACAAGGAAATGGCTTGGTGTCCCACCCTGTCTGACTGACATCGCGCTGTACTGTCGCCAAGCAAAGCTGAAACTACCACTGAAATCCATCCTGGAGGAATACAAAGCAGGAAGATCAGACTTCAAAGCATGCTGGAAGACTCAGGAGACAAGGTGGTAGAAGCAATCAAGCCCCACTGAAGACAGGCAGAAAATGGAAAGTTCAAGAGCGATGGATTCTGCAAAAGAAAGTCTCAAGATCAAGAAATAACAGGACACACACAGACCAACAGACAAGGACTGGGGGTGACCAAAACTGAATGGTGGTCAAAGGCCAAAGGAAAAGTCAAAAGAGACATGATGATTCAGGAGATGAGAAAAGAAGAAGACCAAAAAGACTCCAAAAAGCAGTCCAGCAGAGCCAGCAAGGCAATGGACAACGTGGGAGAATGCACTCCAAAGAAGTCTCACTTGGAATGACATTGGCACATGGCCCCTCTCAGGATCAGCTTCATCTCAGATCTGCATATGACCTTCTGCCCTCAAATGCAAACCTGGTGAAGTGGGGAAAACAGACGATCCTGCATGCCCCCTCTGCCATGAAAAACAAACAGTGGAGCATGTTCTAAGCTCATGTAAAGTAGCCCTGGCTCAAGAAGGTACACAGGAGGCACAACCAAGTGCTCAAAGAGATTGTACAAGTAGTCTGGGCCAGTACCAACACCACAAAAGGGAGAATCAGGACTCCAAAAGCACCCGCAACATTCTTCACGCAGGAGGCAGCAAATCATGGCCAAGAACAACAGTGCCACTCGAACATGCAGGCAGAGTCTGCTGGACGGGGCAGATGACTGGGAGTGCACTGCAGACCTCCCAGAATGGAAGAGTCACCCAAAATCATCAGCAAGAGTGGCATGAGACCAGACATAGTAGTCCACTCTAAGTCAACCAAGCAGCTGATCATGATCGAGCTCACGGTGCCATATGAAAACAGAATGGAGGCAGCTCAAATCTACAAGACTGAAAAGTATGCTGATCTGGCAAACAGCCTGAGGAGAGAAGGCTATCAGGCCAAAGTCCTCACTGCAGAAATTGGAGCAGGGATTTGTAGGAACTCTGCATACAGCCTCATGAAACAGCTCTCAGTTGCAGGGAAGGAAAAAACCAGAGCCCTGAAAGCAATGGCAGAAGCGGCAGAGAGGTGTTCAAGCTGGATCTGGTCAAGGAGGAACAAAAGTGAACTTCATAAGGCTTAACTTCCCTACAAAATATCAGGTGTCCCTGTGGCTCAGTGGTTAAGCGCGAGTCATCAAGTGGAAAATGAGCATCTCCAGAGGGTCATGGGTTCGAATCCCAGCCATGGCTCGTCCCAAGATGGGGAAACAAAAAAAAAAAAAAAAGGGGCAGCAGAGGGACATCCGGAGTCATGAACCGGGTGTGGCCCAACCCCCCTAGAGTGCAGGAGATAAGGGCCGAAACACTTGCTTGAAGGGGGCTTCTCTTCTGAGGACTCTCTGCTGCCACGCTCTCCACGAGTTTCTTTCTACTAAACGCCCTTTGATGTTGTTAATGTGAGCTGTTTAGAACAGAGTTTTAATGTCTCGTTACTTTTTTTAAACATTCCTTTTTTATCTGCTCGGTGTCTGGCTGTTGAGAAAAACTTGCCCTTGCCTTTTTTTGAAGATCAAACTTTTGTCTTTTATAGTCATCAAAATCGGCCTGTAAACGACTAAATTCTTCATCCGTGATGTGCGAGTCAACTAGCGCTTTATTTATTGTCAGTTTGAACGAACTAAGTTTAGCTGTTATTAGTTGAACCATAGCTGTGTGCTTTTGGAGTTTAGTTTTTAATTTTTTGCCAGCAGCACTTACAGCTAATGAACACAGACCGAGAGCTAAAGACAAACCTCCTAGAGGTAAAGCTGCGGGTGCACCAACACCTGTTGCTAAGAGGCCTACACTCGTTCCTGCTGATAGTGCACTTATAGTTGATGTTCCAGTATTAACATATGTAACAGCATTAAAGGCAGCAGAATACCTTCGTTTGGTTTTGCTGTATTTTGAAAGGTCTTGCTCTAGTTTTTGTTGCATTTGCGTAATGTTTGTTAATCTGAAGGTTTTTATGTCGGGGGTTCTACTATCCCTTCTTTTGGTGGCTCTGGCTCCGTAGGCGTATTTGGATAAACCCCAAACAGACATGCTTTTTTAAAAATAAAAATAATTTAGTATTGTATATCTTTTAATCTGTTATCTTGAATATTCAGCTGCGCATCATATATTAAAAACAAATGTACATTAACTGGTTTATCGCCATCTTTTTCTTTATCAATTTGAATGTTTATTCCGTCTTTAACTGTTCTCCCACTTCCATGCAACTGATCTTAGGTCAATCCATAAACCGTATTTTGTTGTTAAATAATCATCGAGCCTAACACTGTGAAGGTGTAGATCTTTAGACACAAGGTCTACCGTTGGCTTCTACACCTCCCACCCCCAAACAATTTTCTTATTTCGTCAAAATGATGATAAGGTTTAAGCCCGCTAGCGTAGATTTGGTTAGGACTACCCTCAATCGAACATTGTACTTTCGTTATTTTAGGATTAATAAACTTTTCACTTCCTCTTTTGAATGGTTCTTCATCTTCACACAGCAATAAAATACCTTTACGCGATCTTGCTGCGGCACTAAAACTAAAATTCCATATAGTGTCTGCCCTGCTTCTGGGATATGTTGTATGATGAATCACTCTTTCGTAATATATTGCTAATTTTGACTGATATTGTTGCTCAATCAGCCTTGCTAAATTAGGGTTGCTAACAACGTCAAACTCTAACGAGATGTCAGAAATGCTGTACTTTGCTTCGGTGTCTGATGATCTGATAACACGTTTGTATTCATTAAAAGTTAGTTCATATGACAATCTGTCTTTTAATGCTCCTTGATAGTATGGCGCATGCGCACTTAACAACTCAAAATCTAAGGGAATAGAAAAGCGATTTCCATACGCAAAATTTACAGCTACATACTTTTTGCCGTCTTTAGTATCTGCGGCGCCTATTCTATGTTTTAGTGCTTCTTCATTTTCGATTCCTTGAAACGCAAGATCAGCCCTTTCATCCGCGGTTAGCCATAGATCAGAATAGGTTAAAAATATGTCTGCATTGTGTAAAGAAAATATTTCTTGCCCCTCAAGTTTTATAGAAATTTTCTTAACGATTGCCCGTCCCAGATTCTGGACAACTGTCCTGTTTGGGTCTGTTGCTGATTCAAGTTCTATTTTAAAAGTAAGTTGCGCAGAGTCTGGCACAATCACTTCATCTGCTCCTAGGTCTGGAAATTTGACAGTAATAATTTGATCTGCATCAATAGTAGATGGATTATTTGGAACAGTAATATTCCGTTTATTTCCCTTCACACCAAAGGGCTCTTTCAGTCTTCTATGCGGTCAAGAATTGAACCATATGCTTGTGACATTTTTTATAAAACAAAATAAAAAGTTAATTATTTAAAAACATGGCAGGCATTGAAGGTGAAGAAGATTATGATGTTTTTGATCCTGGAGACGACATGAGTGAAATGACTCCTTCGACACAGCATCGCTCAGCGATCTCAATGCGGCGTGAATTAACAGAAAGTCATGTTAGATCATTGTACCAAAATTTAGGCCTTGAACCTCCCGAAGTTTTAGACCCTAATGATTTTGAACGAGATGATGATGGCCATTTGTTTGTAAGAAACGACCAAGGACAACGCGTTCAGCTTACAACTAAACGAGACCCATTAAAGTTTTTAGCCGTGGGTTCAATTAGACAAAAACTCAGTGTGAGAGAACAAAATCGCCTTGGCATTGCTAAACCAAAATTAGATAGGGATGCAGTTGCTAAACTTCAAAACACGCTACAGGAACTCCCAACAGATAACCAAATGCAAAACATGGAACTTAAAGAATTAAATCAATCAGCAGGTGAAATAATAGAAGCAGAAACCAGTTTTTCAGAAGAAACAGCATTAAAAACAATTAATGATTCCCCATTGCCTATGCGAGAAATAGCGGCTCTTGATCATGCTTTGAGAAGCATCAGAGGCGAATTAACAAACAATTTAGCAAAACTAGGTGAACTAGATGAGCATATAAAAAGAGAAAAAGAAAAACTCGTTGAGGCTGATGACGCCAACTTAGGGCATGATATTAAAGAAAGAATAGCCCAAAGACTAAAAGATCTTGAGCAAGAAAGATCAGCAAGACTAGAAGTTTTGTCTACTAACCGAGAACAATTACGAACTCAAGTGAGCAGAATAAGAGAAACTATCCAAAGAATTTTATATGAAGACACAACGCTAGCAGAAAGAATAAGAACACTGTTTAGAGAGCTGGGAGTCACATTAGCAAGCGTTATAACGGCCTTAGGATTTGCAATAAGTACACTGGTGATGGCTATTACAGGCGGTGGTGGACAACGCCCAGTGCCTCCACCGCCATCGCCTCCATCACCGCCTGATAAATCATGGGTAAAAAAACAGCTTGATCATCTTGCGGGTTTATTAAAAAATTAGCCAGTAAAGCCATAGACGATTTACCAGGTATATTAGGGGTGTTGTTAGCTGGCTTTTGTCTACAGCAGGCAAAGTAGTTGGTTTTATGGCCGAGCACTCATGGGCATTAGTTCTCTTAATAGTTGGGTTAATTTTTAGTAAGATAAAGACCAAGTAATCCTAGGCCAGTTAATACAAAAACAAGTGCTGTCTTTTCAGATTCATGGTCATTATTTTTTTTACTTCTTCAACGGCCTTTGGGCTTTGGCCACGGGGATTGGATGACTTATTCTTGGGGGTCATCTTGTTTGTTTACTGCTTGCAATATTACTGGCTCAGAATTTATTTCGTTTTTTCCGACCTTCTGTTCATTGCCTGCCACGAGGATTTCATTATTGTAGTTTATTATTGTTCCTATCTGGAGTCTGAGGTCAGAAGGCAGCATGTATAAACCAGTGCCAACAGCAAAGTCTACTTTCGATCTTGCGTATTGTAAAACATTCTGGTACCTTTTAATACTTGAAGGTAAATCAACTGTAGAATTAATGGCGTCCTCTAAATTTGCTAAGTAAGGTTTTTGTGCATCAAAACCAGTAGAAGGATCTGTTATGCTCGACCTCGTTTGTGCTTGCGAACCTAGCAAACACCAAACGTAAGTACGAACAGAGTCGTTTATTAGTTCTATTCCTGCTTTAGTTAGGCCCTTAGAAGTGCCTAAGATAAATGTTGTCCATGCTGTTTTATGCTCTTGCTCTATGGACCCGAGGTGAACAGTTGTGCCTGAAGAGAAAGATGTGTAAGGAGGATTCCAGTCATATTTATACTTTCTGTGCACGCCCCAAAAATAAGGGGTGCCTAGACCATGATTGCGGTCCAACTTTTGTCTAAAGTCTGTCTTAGCCTTAATATTGAATTCGTTACAGATCCTTTCAAAAGCCTTCATGTCTATTCTGTTGCTGAATGGATTAAACGGTTTGTCATTCGGTAATGGCGCTTGCAGTTCAGTCAAAATACGCCTGAAGGTGTAATAAAAATGAAATCTGTACACTGACCTCACCAAAGGATCAGGATGATTTAAGTGATCAGCATACGACACTCCACACCCAGTTGATGCACAAAACACAGCAAAGTTTAACTGGTTCTGGTAAAACTGCATCGGATGACTAAACCACACTTTTGGGATGTGGTCGTTTTTAATAGGGGGTTAAGATATCTGTTTAATGGCGTACTCACATTTACTTGAAAGGTGTCAGACTGGGTCACAGAAATGTCAAGAGTATCGGTTGTTATATTTTTAAGATTGTAGTGCGGCCCAACAAAATATTTTGCATTAGTATATTTGAATGCACTCATTTTTATTTCGTTTAAAAAATGTTTGTAACAATAACAACTCAAGACCGTCCTTCGTTTTTAGAACATGCTATTGATAACAATTGCGGAGCCAAAATGGTTGCACTTCATGAAATATTTTACAAAGTCGTATGGTTTAATATAACCGAATCCAAGGAGAATAATAAGATTAAAAAAGTTAATAATAGAGGACCATTAGTTAGCCAGTTAACCATACCTGATGGTTATTACGGGTTTTGCTCACTAAAAGAAGCAATGAGCAACTTTGACATTACTCTCAAACTTAACAATGCGAATCTGAAAACAATGTTGACCTTTAAGCCTGAAGAAGAAGAAGTAGGGTACTATTTTGATAAAGAGCTAGCTAAAATGTTAGGCTTTACAACTGCCGATCGGTCCATTCATAGTTTTAGAGTTGCGCCAAACAAAACTACTTATGAGGGGGAAAATCCGCTCGATCTTGCATTACATTCATTACTCTATGTTCATTTGGATGAGCTGAGCACTGATGAAAACTTATATGATGGAAGGCCCTCAACTGTTTTAAGAGCTCTTCCATCTGGGAAAGCTGCATATTGCGATTATGAAATTATACAATTCCCTAATTTACAGTTTAAAAGATTAGTTTGTGGAGGGTCGGATCATTTAATATAAAAATCACAGACAAAACAGGGAAAGTCGTGAAATGTGATAACCTGCACATTGTTTTAGAAATAAAATAATACGTTGTACTAAAAAATAATGTCGCGTGGGCCAGAAGAATCAGGAGTTACATTAGCGCCTGTGAGGTGTATAACTTTAGAATTAAAAGACCTTGCAGATGTTGCGGATGAAAAGTCACTTCTGACTATACTAAAAAGTCTCCTCGACTTCAATCTATCGCATCACTCGATACGACTCGTTAAACAGCGTCCTACGCCATCGCTCGTTGTCAAGCCTACTCCTCTCACCGTTTCTTCCTCCACTCAGTCATTTCCGGTAATAACTTCCGGCTCGCTATCGTCGTATCGAAGCAACACATCTATCAAACTCATCTCTCTTTCTATTATTTTTAAACGTCTGAACAACTAATTGTCTAACAAATAACTTATTGTCTTACAAATGACTAATTGTCTAACAAATGACTTATTTTCCAACAAATCGTCTCGGTTTAGTGATGCAAATGAATTCAGCAGTCCAGGGAAATCTTTCCTTCTTGAAGAGTTTTCAGCAGTACTGTTGATGAAGCTCCTCTTGGTGAGACAGTCTGCCAGTTGTCTATGAGTGCCAGACCACTTCACTTCTTTCACAATGCCTTTCTCCATCAAGTCTTTTATCCCACTGATCTCCAGCCTCAGACGTTTTTCTGTGACATGTTTTGTTGACTGCAGAGCATCATGTAAAGACTTGCAGTCGGTCATGCAGACTAGAGGTAGACCATCCGTGGTTGCTTTTCCTGTTGTGATCTCCATGAACAATGTTGCAATGAATATTGCTTCATCAATTCCTTCTGCCATCGCCAGTGTCTCTCCAGCCAACGTGCTTCTGACTACTCTGCAAATTTTCTTTGAACTCCAGCAAATTGGAATAATGTCTCCTTCCTCGTTTGCTAAGAAGACAATGAATCCACCTTGAGTTCCTCCGTCATTGAGATTTCCAAGTGAAGCATCAGTGTATACCATCAGTTTCAATGGTCCTGATCCCAAATGATGAAACTTCAACTCTACATGTTCTGACTTGATTCTTTTGATGACTTTATTTGCTTCTGTCAGATGTTCTACTTTTCCATCTTTGATATTTGAAGCAAGCTGACAAGCATTGAATGACACATCAGACGACTTGTCGAGCTGTCCATAGAATCTGTCCAACTTTTGATCTGTAAGCCTGTTTATCATCGT
>CM031607.1:3157985-3160485 GCA_018398815.1 Conus ventricosus
CTGTATGACCTGTATGACATGTCATCTCCTGTATGACCTGTCATCTCCTGTATGACCTGTCATCTTCTGTATGACCTGTCATTCTCCTGTCATCTCCTGTATGACCTGTATGACCTGTCATCTCCTGTATGACCTGTCATCTCCTGTATGATCTGTCATCTCCTGTATGACCTGTATGACCTGTCATCTCCTGCATGACCTGTCATCTCCTGTATGACCTGTATGACCTGTCATCTCCTGTATGACCTGTAACCTCCTGTATGACCTGTCATCTCCTACATGACCTGTCATCTCCTGCATGACCTGTCATCTCCTGTCATCTCCTGTATGACCTGTCATCTCCTGTATGACCTGTCATTTCAATCTGCACGGACCACACTGTGTGTATGCACTGCCTGACACCTCTACCTGCCCGCGGCCCGCTCCCGCTTGGAGAATGAAAATACCCATGTGTCTCCCTACTAATTAGAATACGTTACTATTTTGGATGCAGCCCAGGGAGAAATGATTTAAAGAAAAATTTCAGTTGGGCGTTCACCTGTTAAAACAAAAATTTCCTTGTGTGCATTGAAGACGAAATTTATTCAAAACGGAACGAAGCTGAGTTTGATTCTAGATTCTTAAAAGTTTGCCCCCCCCCCCCCCCCCCTCCCCCTTCTCCGAATATCCGTCTCTTCCATTTTTGAATGTGTCGATTGATATTGGGGTACAGGAGTCGTATAATTCAGTGCACTTCCTCGAGGGATGGGGTAGTAGGAAGAGTTGTCGGTATTCTTGTCTTGGCAATTTCCCTCATAGTGTTTTCCCTTACCTCCAGCGTGTAAAAACATTCCTCAGTGAAGCTGACGAGCGCGCGCGCGCGCGCGCGCACGCACGCACGCACGCACGCACGCACACACACACCACCCACACACACACACACACACACACACACACACACAGCGAGAAGCTGGAAGGGGGAAGAGAAGAGGGCAGTGGGTGGGATCAATCATTGCTCCTGCCTGTCATCTAAGCCAGTAAGGTAACTTCTGTGTAAATAATCTCTGCTCGCTTAGGTGGCCAGGCTGCGTCCCTCCCACATGTCATTTGACCCTGGGAAATAAAAATATATTTTCTCAGACATTACAGAAACTATACTGGTACATGAATCAAGACTATATCCCATGTGTGTTATTGTATTTTCAATTTGCCAGGCCGCTTTCTAGTTGCAGATTAAATTTTAAAAAAAAAGATACGATGTTTAATTACAGTGACTATTGATTTTAATGACGCAATATTTATGTTTAATTAATCTGTTGATAGAATTGTGTAGAACATCAATGTTTGTTTATCGGATGCCTCATGTTTGAAATGGGAACGGCCCAAATTGTATACGTGATCAGTTTGTATACGGCTATTATAAGAAGTGAAAACATACAACGATACTCTCTCTCTCTCTCTCTCTCTCTCTCTCTCTCTCTCTCTCTCTCTCTCTCTCTCTCTCTCTCTCTCTCTCTCTCTCTCTCTCTCTCTCATTAGGCTGGCACCAAGAACGTTTTTCAACAGCTGCTGAATATTTATTACCCAATCTTTATTGACAGAGAACTACAGTGCGTCAGGAGCCGACCTACTGACTTGTCCAGACAATGTGTTCAAGAACACTGTCCTTCAAAGCTGTGCATAATTCATTCAGAATCGGCGATTAGGAAACACAATTGAAAAATGGATGATTTTTTCCCCTTTCGAAATAGATGAAAGAGAAGACAACTCCGTTCTACATTGCACACAATTCATTAACGAAAATTCCCCCCCCCCCCCCCCCCTCCCTGAGAAGGTGTTATGAAGTTTGGGCAAAGTCAGGGTTTGGAATGGGGTTACATTGGGTTAAAGTTTGTGGGCAAAGTCAGGGTTTGGAATGGGGTTACGTTGGTTTAAAGTTTGTGTGCTAAGTTAGGCTTTGGAATGGGATTACATTGGGTTAAAGTTTGTGTGCTAAGTTAGGCTTTGGAATGGGATTACATTGGGTTAAAGTTTGTGTGCTAAGTTAGGCTTTGGAATGGGGTTACATTGGGTTATAAGTTTGTGGGCAAAGTCAGGGTTTGGAATGGGGTTACATTGGGTTAAAGTTTGTGTGCTAAGTTAGGCTTTAGAATAGGGTTACATTGGGTTAAAGTTTGTGTGCTAAGTTAGGCTTTGGAATGGGGTTACATTGGGTTAGAGTTTGTCTGGTTGGGGTTGGGGTTTAAGGAACGGTAAGGATTAGGTTTTGGACATGCATTCCAAATCTGAAGAGTTTTCCGGTTGTGTTTCAAAGTTCCCATCCGTTGTGCATAAACACTTTGTCAACACAAACAGTGGTCGTGTTTCGTTTGACCCCCACCCCTCAGTCTACTAGGACTGCCACACAAACTCATACTGACAGCTGACTTAGCTTTACATTAGAAATGCCCAGGGCAAATTGCCAGAGGGACGAAACGGGCTGAAGCACCGGTAACAGGATAACTTCAGTCAACACAAGAGC
>CM031607.1:3170485-3200485 GCA_018398815.1 Conus ventricosus
CTTTGACATTGGGAACGTGAACTGCATGCAAAGTTTTCCATCTGAAAGGGACAGAAACGTGGATTAGAAGCACAAGACATTCTTTTGATGCTTCTTACACAAACGCCATTGACAAACAAAAAACGACGAACGACAATAAGAGTAGTGTGCTATAACAAGGAACTGACATAGCTTAAAACACATAAGGTTGTGATGTGATTCTGAAGTTGGATGCAAGTTTCTTTCAAAGTAGATGATGCTTTTCAGTCAAGAACAAAATGCATTTGAACTCTCTCGACATTTTGCACAAAGAACTTAATAAACCAGAGTGACCAGTCATTGACGGCGATGGTCATGTTGTTCCCATAACGGTAACAGTTATTTTGTACCCATAACGATAATAGTCATTTTGTATCCATAACGATAACAGTCATTTTGTACCCATAACGATAACAGTCATTTTTGTACCCATAACGATAATAGTCATTTTGTACCCATAACGATAAAAGTCATTTTGTACCCATAACGATAATAGTCATTTTGTACCCATAACGATCAAAGTCATTTTGTACCCTTAACGATAATAGTCATTTTGTACCCATAACGATCATAGTCATTTTGTACCCTAAACGATAATAGTCATTTTGTACCCATAACGATAATAGTCATTTTGTACCCATAACGATAATAGTCATTTTGTACCCTGAACGATAATAGTCATTTTGTACCCTTAACAATAATAGTCATTTTATACCCTTAACGATAATAGTCATTTTGTACCCATAACGATAATAGTCATTTTGTACCCATAACGATAATAGTCATTTTGTACCCATGAGAAGTCTCTGGTGGAAGGAATGAGGCATACGTCACCTCTTGGGGTCGGCTTCATCCTCAGATCATGAGAAGTCTCTGGTGGAAGGAATGAGGCATACGTCACCTCTTGGTGTCAGCTTCATCCTCAGATCTGTACTGGTCTCCTGCCCTCCGGGCAAACCTGGTGAAATGGGTGACATCACATGACCCTGACTCTACTCTGGCGGGGAGCAAACAAGCAGTGGAACAGGTCTCTACATCATACACAGCAGCAATGACGTAAGACAGGTGTACGTGTGAGCACATTGGAACAGGTCTCTAAATCATATGACGTAAGACCGGTGCACAGTGGAACAGGTCTCTAAATCATACACAGCAGCAACCTCAGAGAAGAACCCTCCCCCACACCACCTCAGAGAAGAACCCTCCCCCACACCACGTCAGAGAAGAACCCCCCCACACACCACCTCAGAGAAGAACCCTCCCCCACACCACCTCAGAGAAGAACCCTCCCCCAAACCACCTCAGAGAAGAACCCTCCCCCACACCACCTCAGAGAAGAACCCTCCCCCACACCACCTCACAGAACCCTCCCCACACCACCTCAGAGAAGAACCCTCCCCAACACCACCTCACAGAACCCTCCCCCACACCACCTCAGAGAAGAACCCTCCCCCACACCACCTCAGAGAAGAACCCCCCCCACACCACCTCACAGAACCCTCCCTCACACCACCTCAGAGAAGAACCCTCCCCCACACCACCTCAGAGAAGAACCCTCCCCCACACCACCTCAGAGAAGAACCCCTCCCCTACACCACTCAGAGAAGAACCCTCCCCCACACCACCTCAGAGAAGAACCCTCCCTACACCACCTCACAGAACCCTCCCCCACACCACCTCAGAGAAGAACCCCTCCCCTACACCACCTCAGAGAAGAACCCTCCCCCACACCACCTCACAGAACCTCTCCCCTACACCACCTCAGAGAAGAACCCCTCCCCTACACCACCTCAGAGAAGAACCCTCCCCTACACCACCTCAGAGAAGAACCCTCCCCTACACCACCTCAGAGAAGAACCCCTCCCCCACACCACCTCACAGAACCCTCCCCCACGCCACCTCAGAGAAGAACCTCTCCCCTACACCACCTCAGAGAAGAACCCCTCAACTACACCACCTCAGAGAAGAACCCTCCCCTACACCACCGCAGAGAAGAACCCTCCCCTACACCACCTCACAGAACCCTCCCACACACCACCTCAGAGAAGAACCCTCCCCCACACCACCTCAGACAAGAACCCTCCCCTACATCACCTCACAGAACCCTCCCCCACACCACCTCAGAGAAGAACCTTCCCCACACCACCTCAGAGAAGAACCCTCCCCCACACCGCCTCAGAGAAGAAGCCTCCCTACACCACCTTAGAGAAGAACCCTCCCCTACACCACCTCATAGAACCCTCCCGACACCACCTCAGAGAAGAACTCCTCCCCACACCACCTCAGAGAAGAACCCTCCCCTACACCACCTCACAGAACCCTCCCCCACACCACCTCAGAGAAGAACCCCCCCACACACCACCTCAGAGAAGAACCCTCCCCCACACCACCTCAGAGAAGAACCCTCCCCCAAACCACCTCAGAGAAGAACCCTCCCCCACACCACCTCAGAGAAGAACCCTCCCCCACACCACCTCACAGAACCCTCCCCACACCGCCTCAGAGAAGAACCCTCCCCAACACCACCTCACAGAACCCTCCCCCACACCACCTCAGAGAAGAACCCTCCCCCACACCACCTCAGAGAAGAACCCTCCCCCACACCACCTCACAGAACCCTCCCTCACACCACCTCAGAGAAGAACCCTCCCCCACACCACCTCAGAGAAGAACCCTCCACACACCACTCAGAGAAGAACCCCTCCCCCACACCACCTCAGAGAAGAACCCTCCCCCACACCACCTCACAGAACCTCCCCACACCACCTCAGAGAAGAACCCCTCCCTACACCACCTCAGAGAAGAACCCTCCCCTACACCACCTCAGAGAAGAACCCTCCCCCACACCACCTCAGAGAAGAACCCTCCCTACACCACCTCAGAGAACCCTCCCCCACACCACCTCAGAGAAGAACCCTCCCCCACACCACCTCAGAGAAGAACCTCCCCCACACCACCTCAGAGAAGAACCCTCCCCCACACCACCTCAGAGAAGAACCCTCCCCCACAACACCTCAGAGAAGAACCCCTCCCCTACACCACCTCAGAGAAGAACCCTCCCCCACACCACCTCATAGAACCCTCCCCCACACCACCTCAGAGAAGAACCGTCACCCACACCACCTCAGAGAAGAACCTCCCCCACACCACCTCAGAGAAGAACCCTCCCCTACACCACCTCAGAGATGAACCCTCCCCTACACCACCTCAGAGAAGAACCCCCCCACACCACCTCAGAGAAGAACCCTCCCCCACACCACCTCAGAGAAGAACCTCCCCCACACCACCTCAGAGAAGAACCCCTCCACCACACCAACTCACAGAACCATCCCCCACACCACCTCAGAGAAGAACCCCTCCCTACACCACCTCAGAGAAGAACCCCTCCCCTACACCACCTCAGAGAAGAACACTCCCCTACACCACCTCAGAGAAGAACCCTCCCGTACACCGCCTCACAGAACCCTCCCCCACACCACCTCAGAGAAGAACCCTCCCCACACCACCTCAGAGAAGAACCCTCCCTACACCACCTCACAGAACCCTTCCCCACACCACCTCAGAGAAGAACCCCCCCACACCACCTCAGAGAAGAACCCTCCCCCACACCGCCTCAGAGAAGAACCCTCCCCTACACCACCTCAGAGAAGAACCCTCCCCTATACCACCTCACAAAACCCTCCCCCACACGACCTCAGAGAAGAACCCCTCCCCACAACCACCTCAGAGAAGAACCCTCCCATACACCACCTCACAGAAACCTCCCCACACCACCTCAGAGAAGAACCATCCCCACACACCACCTCAGAGAAGAACCCTCCCCCACACCGCCTCAGAGAAGAACCCTCCCCTACACCACCTCAGAGAAGAACCCTCCCCTACACCACCTCACAGAATCCTAACCCACACCACCTCAGAGAAAAACCCCTCCCACACGACCAAAGCGAAGAACCCTCCCCTACACCACCTCACAGAACCCTCCCCGACACCACCTCAGAGAAAAACCTTCCCCCACACCACCTCAGAGAAGAACCCCTCCCCACACCACCTCAGAGAAGAACCCTCCCCTACACAATCTCACAGAACCCTCACCCACACCACCTCAGAGAAGAACCCTCCCCTACCCCGCCTCAGAGAAGAACCCTCCCCTACACCACCTCAGAGAAGAACCCTCCCCCACACCACCTCAGAGAAGAACCCTCCCATACACCACCTCACAGAACCCTCCCCATTCCACCTCAGAGAAGAACCCTCCCCCACATCACCTCAGAGAAGAACCTCCCCACACCACTCAGAGACGTACCCTCCCCTACACCACCTCGAGAAGAACCCTCCCCCACACCACCTCAGAGAAGAACCCTCCCCCACACCACCTCCGAGAAGAACCCATCCCCTACACCACCTCAGAGAAGAACCCTCCCCCACACCACCTCAGAGAAAAACCCTCCCCTACACCACCTCACAGAAACCTCCCCCACACCACCTCAGAGAAGAACCCATCCCCCACACCACCTCAGAGAAGAACCCTCCCCCACACCGCCTCAGAGAAGAACCCTCCCCTACACCACCTCAGAGAAGAACCCTCCCCCACACCACCTCAGAGAAGAACCCTCCCCTACACCACCTCACAGAAACCTCCCCCACACCACCTCAGAGAAGAACCCATCCCCACACCACCTCAGAGAAGAACCCTCCCCCACACCGCCTCAGAGAAGAACCCTCCCCTACACCACCTCAGAGAAGAACCCTCCCCTACACCACCTCACAGAACCCTAACCCACACCACCTCAGAGAAAAACCCCTCCCACACGACCAAAGCGAAGAACCCTCCCCTACACCACCTCACAGAACCCTCCCCGACACCACCTCAGAGAAAAACCTTCCCCCACACCACCTCAGAGAAGAACCCCTCCCCACACCACCTCAGAGAAGAACCCTCCCCTACACAATCTCACAGAACCCTCACCCACACCACCTCAGAGAAGAACCCTCCCTACCCGCCTCAGAGAAGAACCCCTCCCCTACACCACCTCAGAGAAGAACCCTCCCCCACACCACCTCAGAGAAGAACCCTCCCATACACCACCTCACAGAACCCTCCCCCATTCCACCTCAGAGAAGAACCCTCCCCCACATCACCTCAGAGAAGAACCTCCCCCACACCACCTCAGAGACGTACCTCCCCTACACCACCTCAGAGAAGAACCCTCCCCCACACCACCTCAGAGAAGAACCCTCCCCCACACCACCTCCGAGAAGAACCCATCCCTACACCACCTCAGAGAAGAACCCTCCCCCACACCACCTCAGAGAAGAACCCTCCCCTACACCACCTCACAGAACCCTCCCCCACACCACCTCAGAGAAGAACCCTCCCCACACCACCTCAGAGAAGAACCTCCCCCACACCACCTCAGAGAAGAACCCTCCCCTACACCACCTCAGAGAAGAACCCTCCCCTACACCACCTCACAGAACCCTCCCCCACACCACCTCAGAGAAGAACCCTCCCCCACACCACCTCAGAGAAGAACCTCCCCCACACCACCTCAGAGAGAACTCTCTCCTACACCACCTCAGAGAAGAACCCTCTCCTACACCACCTCAGAGAAGAACCCTCCCCTACACCACCTCAGAGAAGAACCCTCCCCCACACCACTCAGAGAAGAACCCCTCCCCTACACCACCTCAGAGAAGAACCCTCCCCCACACCGCCTCAGAGAAGAACTCTCCCCTACACCCCTCAGAGAAGAACCCTTCCCTACACCACCTCACAGAACCCTAACCCACACACCTCAGAGAAAAAAACCCTCCCACACGACCAAAGAGAAGAACCCTCCCCTACACCACCTCACAGAACCCTCCCCGACACCACCTCAGAGAAAAACCTTCCCCCACACCACCTCAGAGAAGAACCCCTCCCCCACACCACCTCAGAGAAGAACCCTCCCCTACACCACCTCACAGAACCCTCACCCACACCACCTCAGAGAAGAACCCTCCCCCACCCCGCCTCAGAGAAGAACCCCTCCCTACACCACCTCAGAGAAGAACCCTCCCCCACACCACCTCAGAGAAGAACCCTCCCATACACCACCTCACAGAACCCTCCCCCATTCCACCTCAGAGAAGAACCCCCCCACATCACCTCAGAGAAGAACCTCCCCACACCACCTCAGAGACGTACCCTCCCCTACACCACCTCAGAGAAGAACCCTCCCCCCACCACCCAGAGAAGAACCCTCCCCACACCACCTCAGAGAAGAACCCCTCCCCTACACCACCTCAGAGAAGAACCCTCCCCCACACCACCTCAGAGAAGAACCCTCCCCTACACCACCTCACAGAACCCTCCCCCACACCACCTCAGAGAAGAACCCTTCCCCACACCACCTCAGAGAAGAACCTCCCCCACACCACCTCAGAGAAGAACCCTCCCCTACACACCTCAGAGAAGAACCCTCCCCTACACCACCTCACAGAACCTCCCCCACACCACCTCAGAGAAGAACCCTCCCCCACACCACCTCAGAGAAGAAACCTCGCCCACACCACCTCAGAGAAGAACCCTTCCTACACCACTCAGAGAAGAACCCTCCCTTACACCACCTCAGAGAAGAACCCTCCCCACACCACCTCAGAGAAGAACCCTCCCCCACACCACCTCAGAGAAGAACCCCTCCCTACACCACCTCAGAGAAGAACCCTCCTCCACACCACCTCAGAGAAGAACCCTCCCCCACACCACCTCAGAGAAGAACCCTCCCCCATACCACCTCAGAGAAGAACCCTCCCCCACACCACCTCAGAGAAGAACCCCTCCCCAACACCACCTCAGAGAAGAACCCTCCCCACACCACCTCAGAGAAGAACCCTCCCCTACACCACCTCACAGAACCCTCCCCCACACCACTCAGAGAAGAACCCTCCCCACACCACCTCAGAGAAGAACCTCCCCCACACCACTCAGAGAAGAACCTCCCCACACCACCTCAGAGAAGAACCTTCCCCCACACCACCCAGAGAAGAACCTCCCCCACACCACCTCAGAGAAGAACCCTCCCCCACACCACCTCAGAGAAGAACCTCCCCCACACCACCTCAGAGAAGAACCCTCCCCCACACCACCTCAGTGAAGAACCTCCCCCACACCACCTCAGAGAAGAACCTCCCCCACACCACCTCAGAGAAGAACCTCCCCCACACCACCTCAGAGAAGAACCCTCCCCACACTACCTCACAGAACCCTCCCCCACACCACCTCAGAGAACCCTCCCCCACACCGCCTCAGAGAACCCTCCCCCACACCACCTCACAGAACCCTCCCCCACACCACCTCAGAGAACCCTCCCCACACCACCTCAGAGAAGAACCCTCCCCCACACCGCCTCACAGAACCCTCCCCCACACACCTCAGAGAAGAACCCCCCCCCACACCGCCTCACAGAACCCTCCCCCACCCCACCTCACAGAACCCTTCCCCACACCACCTCAGAGAACCCTCCCCCACACCACCTCACAGAACCCTCCCCCACACCGCCTCACAGAACCCTCCCCCACACCACCTCAGAGAACCCTCCCCAACACCACCTCACAGAACCCTCCTCCACACCGCCTCACAGAACCCTCCCCCATATAGGATTATGATGCATGTGATTATGATGCATGTGCCTATGCATCTTTGTATCCATGACGACCTGACTCCCAGAATGCATTCCAATAAACGGACCTAGAAATGGTAGCCGTGTCTTTGCTTTCCTGAAGCAACTAGATCCTTCTGCCTGTCTTTCTACATGGTGGCAGCGGTGGGATGGACAGCGCACCTCTAAATCACCTGCCTTCTTCCTTCAACCCACTGACGGATCAGTGGGAACCGTGGTTCCATCGTTTCGAGCGATTCAGGACTGTGACTGGGCTCAATCAGAAGCCTGACAAGGAGCAGGTCGCTACGCTCTTGTTCTCCATCGGACACTCTGCAGATGATTTGATTGCTGTTCTGGAATCGACGAACAAAAAGACAGATACAATAATGTGACTAAAAAGCTGAACGACTACTTCGCACAGAAAACCAACCTCATCTTGGAACGAGCGAGATTCAATCGACGGACTCAGAAAGCGAACGAATCTGTGGAAGAATTTATTCATGATCTGCACAGACTGGCCGGTAAGTGTTCTTACGGCGCACTTCGCGATGAACTGATTCGAGATCGAATTGTTGTCGGTGTGCGCAATGAAGCTCTAAGTGATCGACTTCAGAGTAAAGACAATCTTTCCTGGCCGAAGCGATAAGATTCTCCAGACAAACAGAATCACGTCAGCAGTCGAAAGACGTCATCAAGGAAGAAAAAGAAAATGACGCTGTTCCGGTCTATGACGTCAAGTCGCAGAAGAAACATCACAGAACAGAACGTCATCAAATTCCACGAACAATGATCGCAAGTGTTATTACTGTGGCCAATCTCCTCGTCATCCCAGACGCCTGTGTCCAGCAAAACAAGCAACCTGTCATGCTTGTGGTATCATAGGACACTGGCAATCAGTCTGCAGGAAAAGCCAGTCCCCGACATTCCTTCGCCGACGAAAAAATCGCGTGCAGCAACTCCAAGAAGAAGACGAAGAAGTGGACCTAGGCCTCATTGGTCAAGTTGGGGGCGACAATGAAAGCTGGAACGCAAAGATCGACGTCAATGGTCACTGCGTTGACTTCAAGATCGATACCGGCGCTTCAGTATCTATACTCGGCGACAAAGAAACGTGCTCAGTTCTGTCACCCTCAATCCCAAAGGGCGGCGACTTCGTGGAGCTGGTGGCATCAAGCTACAGCATAAGGGATGGTTTGAGGCCACCCTACGGTACAAAGGCCGAACCTTCAGAGAAACTGTGTACGTTCTGAAAAACCAATCATGCTCTCTGCTCAGCAAAAAGGCATCGGAAAACCTTGGAATAGTGGTAAGAATCGACGGCATCGACCAAACTGATTCCACCTTCAAAACCGAGTTTCCTCGCCTCTTCAAGGGTCTTGGACAGCTTCAGCATCCTTACCATATTATGCTCTCGCCCGACGCTGAGCCTGTGTGTGAGTACACGGCAAGAAAGGTCCCTCACCCACTGCTACCTAAAGTGAAGGAGGAGATTGACAAACTATTGGAGCAGGGTGTAATCTCTCCTGTCACCGGACCTACAGAGTGGTGCTCGGGTATCGTGGTCATCCAGAAACCCAACGGCAATGTCAGAATCACCGTCGACCTCACCCGTCTCAATCAGGCTGTTAGAAGGGAGGTTCACCCCATGGCATCAGTCGACGAAAGTTTAGCAAAGCTCAGTGGAAGCCGGACTTTCACCAAACTAGATGCCAATAGCGGCTTTCATCAAATTCCCCTTGATGAACGGTCCAAACTGCTGACAACCTTTGTCACACCTTTCGGCAGGTTTTGTTACAACCGCCTCGTAATGGGAATCTCCAGCGCCCCGGAGGTGTTCCAACGCACCATGTCTACCATCCTGGAAGGTCTGGACGGTGTCATCTGCCACATGGACGATGTTCTGGTCCATGGACGTGATCAACAGGAACATGACCGCCGCTTACGTGCTGTGTTGGCTCGTCTCCAAGAAGCTGGACTGACCCTCTCAAACGAAAAGTGTGAGTTCTCAAAACGGTCCGTCAAGTTTCTTGGACACATCATCGACGCCACAGGCATCCATGCATGCAACAGCAAAGTGTCCGCCATAACCCATTTCCCAGAGCCCACAAATATCATTGAGCTGCAGCGTTTCCTGGGGATGGTCAACCAGCTGGCCAAGTTTCTGCCCCGTCTAGCTGACATCACTGCCCCACTACGGCAGTTACTGAAGAAGGACAGCACCTGGCTGTGGGACCAGCCCCAAGCCAGTGCATTCACCAAGATCAAGATTCTCCTCACCTCGACTCCCGTCCTTGCACACTACGACCCCAATGTCGCACCATTCTCTCTGTTGACGCGTCTTCCTCTGGACTTGGGGGAGTTCTTTTCAGATTCAGGATGATGGCAGCCGTCGTCCCGTTTTCTACATCTCTCGTTGCCTCACAGAGACTGAGAAAAACTATGCCGTCATCGAAAAAGAGGCCTTAGCAGCGTTTGGGGCTGTGAAAGACTGTCTGAATACATTCTTGGACTTGACTTCCAACTAGAGACTGACCATAAGCCTCTTGTACCGCTTCTTGGTTCAACAGATCTCTCAAAGTTGCCCCCAAGAATACTTAGATTTCGACTTCGGATGACACGTTTCTCCCCAACTATCGTTCATGTTCCAGGAAAGGACCAGATCAGTGCTGATGCTTTCTCACGTGCGCCAGCGCTCAATGAATCAAGCAACGAGGACTTAGTCCAAGAAGTAGAATCTTCTGTCAGCGCTGCGATCACTACTCTTCCTGCAACAACACAACGCCTCGACGAGATCAGACGGAAGCAGAAAGAAGATGCTGAAATCATGCAGATCAGGAACTACTGCACTCAGGGCTGGCCGAGTGACAAACCCGATTCCCCTTCTCTGAGACAGTACTGGACAAATCGTCAACACTTCACCATTGTGGACGACCTCTTGCTGTATGACGATCGCCTCGTTATTCCCGAGTCCATGCGTGAAGACATTCTCAACTGCCTACACACGGGCCATCTCGGAGTCACCAAGTGTGTTGCCAGTTCACAGAGGTCAGTGTGGTGGCCAAACATCACTGCCTGCATATCCTCCAAAGTGTCAAACTGCGAAGTTTGTGCCAGAAACAGGCATCTTCAGCAAGAGCCCCTCCTCGCTACTCCTTTCCCTGAGCGCCCATGGTCACGAGTTGGAGTCGAACCTCATGGAATACTCAGGCAAGACATACGTTGTAGCTGTGGACTACTTCTCCAGGTGGGCTGACCTCAGGGTACTCGACAGCCAGTCAAGCAATGACGTCATCATAAAGATCAAAAGCATCTTCGCCTGCCACGGAATTCCGGACATTGTCATATCAGACAATGGGCCGCAATTCAGCAGTCGTCAGTTCAAGGAGTTCTCGTCAAAATATGGTTTCAACCACATCACCAGCTCGCCAAGGCACCCTCAAGGAAATGGCGAAGTAGAAAGGGCCATCCGGACTTTGAAACAGCTCTTGAAGAAGAACGACGACCCCTACTTGGGACTTCTGGCTTACCGCACTGCTCCAGTGCAAAACGGGCTGTCCACTTGTCAGCTTCTCATGGGAAGGCAGCTGCGGACAACTCTTCCCGTCGTCGATAAGCTGCTTCTGCCAGAGACACCTGACCTCAAGACAGTGCGGGAGAAAGAAAACCAGAACAGGCAGACCCAGAAGAAGAACTTTGATCGCCTCCATAAGGCTCGGGAGTTGCCTGTGCTCAAGGACGGCGACAGAGTGTGGGTGCGCGACATGGATAGACCTGGAACTGTTGAAAAACAATTCCACTCGCGCTCCTACCTCGTCAACACTCGATCAGGCACTGTCCGACGCAATCGAAGTTCCCTCGTGCTTCTGCCCCAATCTGACATTATCTGTTCTCCCTCTGTTCCATAAATATACGTTGAACAAACCGGGCCCACTAGACCTCTGGCCCTGAAGATATGGACATAATTGTAAATCAATCAGTTACATTTTATTTTAATTTATTCATTTATTGATTTTTGTTGTTGTTGACTAAAAAACCATCTTGGGGGGAGATATAGGATTATAATGCATGTGATTATGATGCATGTGCCTATGCATCTTTGTATCCATGACGACCTGACTCCCAGAATGCATTCCAATAAACGGACCTAGAAATGGTAGCCGTGTCTTTGCTTTCCTGAAGCAACTAGATCCTTCTGCCTGTCTTTCTACACCCCACACCACCTCACAGAACCCTCCCCACACCACCTCACAGAACCCTCCCCCACACCAAACCCCACAGAACCCTCCCCCACACCACCTCACAGAACACTACCCCACACCACCTCACAGAACCCTCCCCCACACGACCTCACAGAACCCTCCCCCACACCACCTCACAGAACCCTCCCCCACACCCACCTCACAGAACCCTCCCCCCAACCACCTCACAGAACCCTCCCAACACCACCTCAGAGAAGAACCCCTCCCCACACCACCTCACAGAACCCTCCCCAACACCACCTCAGAGAAGAACCCTCCCCCACACCACCTCAGAGAAGAACCCTCCCCTACACCACCTCACAGAACTCTCCCACACCACCTCACAGAACCCTCCCCCCACCACCTCACAGAACCCTCCCACACCACCTCACAGAACCCTCCCCCACACCACCTCACAGAACCCTCCCCCACACCACCTCACAGAACCCTCCCCCACATCACCTCACAGAACCCTCCCCCACATCACCTCACAGAACCCTCCCCCCACACCGCCTCACAGAACCCCCCCACACCGCCTCGCAGAAACCCTCCCCCACACCGCCTCACAGAACCCTCCCCCCACACCGCCTCACAAACCCTCCCCCATACCGCCTCACAGAACCCTCCCCCACACGCCTCACAGAAGCCTCCCCCACACCGCCTCACAGAACCCCCCCCACACCGCCTCACAGAACCTTCCCCCCACCACCTCACAGAACCCTCCCCCACACCACCTCACAGAAGCCTCCCCCCACACCGCCTCACAAAACCCTCCCCACACCGCCTCACAGAACCCTCCCCCACACCGCCTCACAGAACCCTCCCTCACACCGCGTCACAGAACCCTCCCCCACACCACCTCACAGAACCCTCCCCCACACCCGCCTCACAGAACCCTCCCCCACACCGCCTCAAAGAACCCTCCCCCACACCGCCTCACAGAACCCTCCCCCACACCGCCTCACAGAAACCCTCCCCACACTGCCTCACAGAACCCTCCCCCACACCGCCTCACAGAACCCTCCCCCACACCACCTCAGAGAAGACTTTTGGTCCTGAACTCCGTGCACCTTCAGGGGAGCGGACCACACACGCGGTGCCTCTCTGCTACCTGGATTCGAACCTGCAACTCCAGGATGGTCCGGTCCCCCTGAAGGTGCAAGGGGTTCTGGACCAAAAGTCTTCTCTGAGGTGGTGTGGGGTGTGTGTGTGAGGGGTGGGGGGGTGGGGGTTTTCTCTGAGGTGGTGTGTGTGTGTGTGTGTGTGTGTGTGGGTTCTTCTCTGAGTGGTGTGTGTGTGTGTGTGTGGGTTCTTCCTCTGAGGTGGTGTGTGTGTGTGGGGGGGGGGGGGGCGGGGTTCTTCTCTGAGGTGGTGTTTGTGGGGGGGGGGGGGGTTTTTCTCTGAGGTGGTGTGGGGGAGGTTCTTCTCTGAGGTGGTGTGTGGGGGGTTCTTCTCTGAGGTGGTGTGGGGGAGGGTTCTTCTCTGAGGTGGTGTGGGGTTCTTCTCTGAGGTGGTGTGTGTGGGGGTTCTTCTCTGAGGTGGTGTGGTGGAGGGTTCTTCTCTGAAGTGGTGTGGGGGAGAATTCTTCTCTGAGGCGGGTGGGGGAGGGTTCTGTGAGGTGGTGTGGGGGAGGTTCTTCTCTGAGGTGGTGTAGGGAGGGTTCTTCTCTAAGGTGGTGTGGGGAGGTGGTGTGGGGAGGGTTCTTCTCTGAGGTGGTGTGGGGGAGGGTTCTTCTCTGAGGTGGTGTGGGGGAGGTTCTGTGAGGTGGTGTGGGGGAGGGTTTCTTCTCTGAGGTGGTGTGGGGGAGGGTTCTTCTCTAGGTGGTGTGGGGGAGGGTTCTGTGAGGTGGTGTGGGGGAGGGTTCTTCTCTGAGGTGGTGTGGGGGGGGGTTCTTCTCTGAGGTGTGTGTGGGGTTTTTTTTCTCTGAGGGGATGTGGGGAGGGTTCTTCTCTGAGGTGGTGTGGGGGGTTCTTCTCTGAGGTGGTGTGTGGGGGGTTCTTCTCTGAGGTGGTGTGTGTGGGTTCTTCTCTGAGGGGGTTGTGGGGGGTTCTTCTCTGAGGTGGTGTGGGGGGTTTTTTCTCTGAGGTGGTGTGGGGAGGTTCTTCTCTGAGGTGGTGTGGGGGAGGGTTCTTCTCTGAGGCGGTGTGGGGGAGGGTTCTTCTCTGAGGCGGGGTGGGGGAGGGTTCTTCTCTGAGGCGGTGTGGGGGAGGGTTCTTCTCTGAGGTGGTGTGGGGGAGGGTTCTTCCCCTGAGGTGGTGTGGGGGGGGAGGGCTTCTCCTGAGGCGGTGTGGGGGAGGGTTCTGTGAGGTGGTGTGGGGAGGGTTCTTCTCTGAGGTGGTGTGGGGGAGGGTTCTGTGAGGTGGTGTGGGGGAGGGTTCTTCTCTGAGGTGGTGTGCGGGAGGGTTCTTCTCTGAGGTGGTTTTGGGGGAGGTTCTTCTCTGAGGCGGTGTGGGGAGGGTTCTTCTCTGAGGTGGTGTGGGGGAGGTTCTTCTCTGAGGTGGTGTGGGGGAGGGTTCTTCTCTGAGGTGGTGTGTGGGGGGTTCTTCTCTGAGGTGGTGTGGGGGAGGGTCTTCTCTGAGTGGTGTGGGGGGTTCTTCTCTGAGGTGGTGTGTGTGGGGGTTCTTCTCTGAGGTGGTGTGGTGGAGGGTTCTTCTCTGAAGTGGTGTGGGGGAGAATTCTTCTCTGAGGCGGTGTGGGGAGGGTTCTGTGAGGTGGTGTGGGGGAGGGTTCTCTCTGAGGTGGTGTAGGGGAGGGTTCTTCTCTAAGGTGGTGGGGGGAGGTGTGTGGGGGAGGGTTCTTCTCTGAGGTGGTGTGGGGGGGTTCTTCTCTGAGGTGGGGTGGGGGGGGGTTCTGTGAGGTGGTGTGGGGAGGGTTCTTCTCTGAGGGGGGTGGGGGAGGTTCTTCTCTAGTGGTGTGGGGAGGTTCTGTGAGGTGGTGTGGGGGAGGGTTCTTCTCTGAGGTGGTGTGGGGAGGGGTTTTTCTCTGAGGTGGTGTGTGGGTTTTTTTCTCTGAGGGGATTGTGGGGGAGGGTTCTTCTCTGAGGTGGTGTGGGGGGTTCTTCTCTGAGGTGGTGTGTGGGGGTTCTTCTCTGAGGTGGTGTGTGTGGGTTCTTCTCTGAGGTGGTGTGGGGGTTCTTCTCTGAGGTGTGTGTGGGGTTCTTCTCTGAGGTGGTGTGGGGGAGGGTTCTTCTCTGAGGTGGTGTGGGAGGGTTCTTCTCTGAGGCGGTGTGGGGGAGGGTTCTTCTCTGAGGCGGTGTGGGGGAGGGGTTTTTCTCTGAGGCGGTGTGGGGGAGGTTCTTCTCTGAGGTGGTGTGGGGGAGGGTTCTTCTCTGAGTGGTATGGGTGAGGGTTCTTCTCTGAGGTGGTGTGGGGGAGGGTTCTTCTCTGAGGCGGTGTGGGGGAGGGTTCTGTGAGGTGGTGGGGAGGGTTCTTCTCTGAGGTGGTGTGGGGAGGGTTCTGTGAGGTGGTGTGGGGGAGGTTCTTCTCTGAGGTGGTGTGCGGGGGGGTTCTTCTCTGAGTGGTGTGGGGGAGGGTTCTTCTCTGAGGGGTGTGGGGGGGGGTTCTTCTCTGAGTGGTGTGGGAGGCTCTCTGGTGGGAGGGGGGTTCTGTGAGGTGGTGTGGGGAGGGTTCTTCTCTGAGGCGGTGTGGGGGAGGGTTCTGTGAGGTGGTGTGGGGAGGGTTCTTCTCTGAGGCGGTGTGGGGGAGGGTTCTGTGAGTGGTGTGGGGGAGGGTTCTTCTCTGAGGCGGTGTGGGGAGGGTCTTCTCTGAGGTGGTGTGGGGGAGGGTTCTTCTCTGAGGTGTGTAGGGAGGGTTCTGTGAGGTGGTGGGGAGGGTTCTTCTCTGAGGCGGTGTGGGGAGGTCTTCTCTGAGGTGGTGTGGGGGAGGGTTCTTCTCTGAGCGGTGTGGGGAAGGGTTCTTCTCTGAGGCAGTGTGGGGAGGTTCTTCTCTGAGGTGGTGTGGGGAGGGTTCTTCTCTGAGTGGTGTGGGGGAGGGTTCTTCTCTGAGATGTGTGGGGGAGGTTCTTCTCTGAGGTGGTGTGGGGAGGGTTCTGTGAGGTGGTGTGGGGAGGGTTCTTCTCTGAGGTGGTGTGGGGGAGGGTTCTGTGAGGTGGTGTGGGGAAGGGTTCTTCTCTGAGTGGTGTGGGGGAGGGTTCTTCTCTGAGGTGGTGTGGGAGGTTCTTCTCTGAGGTGGTGTGGGGGAGGTCTTCTCTGAACACCTTTTGTCAAGCTCTCCCAAGCTCTCCCGAGTTATCTCCCAGTTTCATTGTTTGAAATATCGATTGGGCCATTGTTTCTTTTGATGATGTATTGTACAGTGACCTCATTGTGCTTGAAATGACAAGGAGTCATCTTGGGTGTTTTTTTTCTCTTTGACCATTTCTTTAAGTTTGATGCATACTCTTTTTTGCCTTAAAAAATGCTCTTGCGCGCGCGCGCGCGAACACACACACACACACACACTCACACACACACACACACACACACACACACACACACACACACACACACACACACACACACACACACACACACACACACCAGCTGCACCAGCAGCAGCAAGCACATATGAACATACGGCGGCACTGAAAACCAAAACATTAGATCTCTCTCTCTCTCTCTCTCTCTCTCTCTCTCTCTCTCTCTCTCTTCTCCTCTCTCTCTCTCTCTCTCTCTCTCTCTCTCTTTTTGTCTATCTGTCTACCCTCTCTGTGTGTCTCTGTCTGCATCTCTCTCTCTCTCTCTCTCTTTCTCATTCATTCTCTCTCAATGTCCCTCTCTCTCTTACTCATTCATTCTCTCTCTCTCATTCTCTCTCTTTCTCTGTCTCTGTCTAACCCCCTCCCCCCATCTCTCCCCCTCCCTCCGCTCACTCTCACCGATTCAGGCCAGTGGCCAAAACTTGTGCTAAGCCCAACCAACATTCCAGACCTCGGTAGTGGCATTGCCAGGCAACTAACTGTGTCTGCTGCTAACCCAGGGCCATCGCTACGTGCTCCAAATAAGTGTGTTGGCACTAACTGACGGCGACAGTACAGGGGGCAACACCGCACGTGCCAACTACTACAGCCTCTCTCAGCGCAAAAACAGCACGTGAGAGAGAGAACGCTCAGAGATCACAACAGCAGATATAACAACGACGATTTTGACGATGATGGCAACCACAACTTGAAATAGATTTAGGCTAACTGGCCTCATTCCCCCCCCCCCCCCCCCCCCCAAACACACACACATACACGTAATGGTGAAATTCAGTTGATGACATTCTTCTGCATTGTCTGGGAAGCGGTGGATAGCTGATTAATTTCAGTGAATGCCTTTATGACGTCAGTTGAAGAACCAGTGATGTCACTGAATGACTGAATGATGTCAGTGGATGACTGAATGATGTCAATGAATGACGTATTGATGTCAGTGGATGACGTAATATCAGTGGAAGACTTACAGAAAGGATCAGTAGAATAGTGAATAATGTGTTGTCGACGGATCGGTAAATTGAAAATTGAAAAACTTGATTGTGTAGTGTGTATGGGTCAAGTTGTAACACTAGTGTTTTCACTGCAGCGAACGAGGAAACCGATTTTTGTTTTGTAAAGAAAGATATGCATTTTGTAACCCAATAGATGAACTTTTCTTTAAGTGGAAAAAAGGCGATATTTTCGTATATGCTTGACTTCGTGATGGAAGGCCTGCTGATCTGAATGTGTTTTCCTCCACTACTTACTGCTTTATCACGTGAATTGGTATATATTGATCATAAACATCCATACGAGCCAGAGGAGCTGAGGTTTCCAATGTTTTATATTCTGCCTCATTGTCTGTGCTCTCCTAGCAGTCCAACTCCCATGTTTTCCAAACAGTCCAGCTCCCATGCCTTCCTAGCAGTCCAACTACCATGTCTTCCTAACAGTCCAGCTCCCATGCCTTCCTAACAGTCCAGCTCCCATGCCTTCCTAACAGTCCAAATCCCATGCCTTCCTAGCAGTCCAACTCCCATGCCTTCCTAGCAGTCCAGCTCCCATGCCTTCCTAACAGTCCAGCTCCCATGCCTTCCTAGCTGTCCAACTCCCATGCCTTCCTGGCAGTCCAACTCCCATGCCTTCCTGGCAGTCCAAATCCCATGTCTTCCTAGCAGTCCAACTCTTATGCCTTCCTAGCTATCCAACTCCCATGTCTTCCTAGCAGTCCAACTCCCATGCCTTCCTAGCTGTCCAACTCCCATGTCTTCCTAGCAGTCCAACTCCCATGCCTTCCTGGCAGTCCAAATCCCATGTCTTCCTAGCAGTCCAACTCCCATGCCTTCCTAGCTGTCCAACTCCCATGTCTTCCTAGCAGTCCAACTCCCATGCCTTCCTAGCAATCCAACTCCCATGCCTTCCTAGCAGTCCAACTCCCATGTCTTCCTGGCAGTCCAAATCCCATGCCTTCCTAGCTGTCCAGCTCCCATGCCTTCCTAGCTGTCCAACTCCCATGTCTTCCTAGCAGTCCAACTCCCATGTCTTCCTAGCAGTTCAACTCCCATGCCTTCCTAGCAGTCCAACTCCCATGTCTTCCTAGCAGTCCAACTCCCATGCCTTCCTAGCAGTCCAACTCCCATGCCTTCCTAGCAGTTCAACTCCCATGCCTTCCTGGCAGTCCAACTCCCATGTCTTCCTGACAGTCCATCTCCCATGCCTTCCTAGCAGTACAACTCCCATGCCTTCCTAGCAGTCCAACTCCCATGTCTTCCTAGCTGTCCAACTCCCATGCCTTCCTGACAGTCCAACTCCCATGCCTTTGCGTAAAGAGGCATACACAGGCTTGTTCCAGCCCCGGCAATGACAGTCTGCAGGGGACAGCCACCATTCTGTCAGCGTAGGGCCAGCCGCCAGATAGTGCCCATGACATCGCTGAAACCGGAGTTTTGACGAGACTCCACACACAGGTATGGAGGTGGAAAAGAAACTTAAATCATTTCGAGAGTCAGACCCAAAGGGCAGAAGAATTTTTTTCTTTGATGATGACCAATGGTGATGATGATGAAGGTAATACTTTGCAGATTCCATTTCCGCCTGAGACTGCACGACAATGCTGCTCTCTGTGTTTCCGCTCATGGTATATCCTGGCATTAGCCAGGGTCAGGAGATTTGTAGAGTTGCAATGTTGGTCTGGAAAATTGAGCTACACTCTCAGAGTGCTATCAGTTCAGTGGACCATTCTGGCCTGCGTGATTCCAGTCTTCCCATTTCCCACAGCAGTGACTGACTCTGGGTAGGAGTTGATCGAACCAGCTTCCTCCACTCCTCCCAGTTCTCAGATGCTCCAAGGCAGTCGCTGAGTGTGAGACCAGTCTATGCACTGATGTTGTCCGCCCATCTCTTTCTCTGTCTTCCTCTCCGTCTGCCTCCTTGCACTGTTCTTTGTGGAATGGTTTTGGCAAGTCCTGTTGATCTTGATATGTGACCATACCATCTCAATTTCCTACTTTTCATTGTGGACAGCAGCTCTTCGTATGGTCCATTGGTTTTGGCAAGTCCTGTTGATTTTGATACATGACCACATCATTTCATTTTCCTTCTTTTCATTGTGGACAGCAGGTCTTCGTATGGTCCAGTGGCTTCCTTACCCTGGTCTGGTCCTCCAAGGTGGTAATGTGGTCTTCGTATGAGATGCCAAGGATCTTGCGGAAACATCTCATCTCTGTCTGATTCCTTCACTCACGTTCAGCTGTTTGAGTCCACGTCTTACAGGCATAGAGAAATATGGCAATGATCAGGAAGTGCATCAGTCTGATCTTGGAACTGATTGTGATGTTTCTGTCATTGTGATGTTTCTGTCATTGTGATGTTTCTGTCATTGTGATGTTTCTGTCATTGTGATGTTTCTGTCATTCCAGATGGGTCTTAGTCTGCGCTGCTGTCGTTTGCACAACTCTGGAGAGCACTTCAGGTTTTGATCCTTCATATGAAACACCCGAGGTACTTGAAGCTCTGAACTGCCTCTAGTTTTTCTCTCTTAATAGCGATGTTAGCGCTGATGCCGTTAGTGTTGCTGGTCATAAGTTTTGTCCTTTCGGTGCTGATCTCCCATGCCGAATGCAACAGAGTCAGGGCGCTCTGCTAGGCTGCCTAGTTCCTGCTCTTCTCCTGCCAGTCCGTCGACGCGTCACTGTCATCAACACAAAGTGTAGGTTTGTTACTATCCTGCCGCCAATGCTCACTGAGTCTTGATGTCCATCCAGTGGTCAGTCACAATTCACGCCGGTAACTGTTGAAAGCGTGGGTGAGAGTAAACAGCCTTGTCTCACTCCAACAGTTGCTCCATGTATCAGAAGAAAAATCGCAGTCATCACGACTGGAATATTCATTAACCAAACAATGAATTTATCTATCAAGTTCACTGCCAACCTGTTATGTTTGTTGGTAATTGAATGTTTAAGAATAACGTGGAACATTCATGTGTGTGTGTGTGTGTGTGTGTGTGTGTGTGTGTGTGTGTGTGTGTGTGTGTGTGTGTGTGTGTGTGTGTGTGTGTGTGTGTGTGTGTGTGTGTGTGTGTGTGTGCGCGTGTGTATGCATGCGCGCGCACCCACGTGCGCGTATGTGGAGACGCTCACGTAAGCGCTTGCGCATATGTGTACATGCTGGCCCAGTTCTGCCCAGGTGTATGTCTTACCAGGGATGCTGAATATGCTTCACACCCGTCGCTTCTCTATGAGGCCAGACACTCATTATAGCATGGTCTTGGTCCATTTGAAATGCAGAGTAAAGGGGGTGATAAATGTAACTGGGAGATACCGATGAAAGTGGACGAAGGGAAGGGGGTGGAGTGTGGGAGGGGGGGACAGAGAAATTGGATATACAGAGTCCTTCGAATCCGAGCCTGGAATTTCTGTCGTTACCTCATCTGCATTTGTTTCCCTCATAGAACCCTCCCTCCCGTCCACCCACCCACCCTTCAACCCCTCTCCATTCATGGTGCCATTGACCCTCCCTGGAACCATGAAGGAGATACCAGACATACCCTTGTCTTGCTTGTCTCGGCAGAAAGGAAGAGAGCTGAAGTATGGAATATCCCTGGTCTCAAAAGTGTACATTGATGTTTTATTTCACGAAAAGACTGATGGCTGATATTGAGGACTTTATTAACAGACAGAAATTGTAACATCGTACTAAACATGATTTATGTTGATTTAGGTGGGTGTGAGGGAGGAGGGAGGAGGGAGGATGGATGCCATTTCAGTCCAAAATGGTTGTAAGGAAGACTTTTTGTGTGTGTGAAATCACATAGATTCCTAAGCACACAGACTTTAAAGACTTTAAATATAATAATGAAGTTATTTTCTGAGCAAGGGAAACAACTCTCGTACAGACGATCTGCTGTCTGCTATACTAGGACTCAGGGAGGTAAGGTGTACGCGCAAAATTGTAACCCATGACAAATGCATAATGCTGATATGGTCTGTTATTGTTTGAGAGCATGAATATTTTTGCTTCAAGCTTTGAATTGTGTCCCCTTTTGGACATTCTTTGTACACTGAACAGTGTAACAATGGTGGGTGTGCTGGGTGGTCCATTTGCGACACGGAAGACGTGTACAGTGAAGAGAATACTGACAGTGCTTGTTTGCGAGAATCCTCATGCAAAATACTTCTGAGAACTTGCTCTGGAGTCGTGGTCAATGGTTTCATGCTTACTTCCCTTTATGACTGAATATCAATGCAAAAGGGAAGGTAATAACCGTCACAATAAACGAAATTTAAGGACAAGTATGATAACCTCTCTCTCTCTCTCTCTCTCTCTCTCTCTCTCTCTCTCTCTCTCTCTCTCTCTCTCTCTCTCTCTCTCTCTCTTCCATATGTATAATCATTGGTCTCGGCATGTCTGTGAGTGTCTGTTGGTATGTAATTGGATGCAAGTAGTATGCTCATAAGCACATTCTTTGATTTCCAGTACATGTATTGTGTATAAATGTATTCCTTGTTCATTATGTTAATTTGTTTAAGTTATTTTTTTTGCTTGTAATTCTTGTTCCCCCCGTTTTTTTATAGGTGGCTTGATGTAAAACAAACAAAAAACCCAAACAAGCAAACCTAAAAAAAAAAATTAAAAAAAAAAACGAAAAAAGCAAACAGCTGCTCATTTAGTATACCAATAAATTTTGCCCCCCCCCCCCCCCCCCAAGTGTGTGTGTGTGTGTGTGTGTGTGTGTGTGTGTGTGTGTGTTAGATAGATAGATAGATAGATAGATAGATAGATAGATAGATTACAGAGATTTCGACACCAATGTTGGTCCATAGAGTTGCACTTACTCCGTCTTGCAAACTCCACGTGCTGCTGCTGCTGCTGCTGCTGCTGGTGTAATAATATAAGTGGGCACCAGCTCTGTACGGGGATGAGAGAAGACAGTGCAGCAGCAAATGATTGCAAGCTGTGCGTTCTCGTGCGCGTTCAACAAACCACAGCCCTGTCACGGCATGCGGTGAGGTTCGCCAGCACGCCTGATCGCACCCAGAGAGAGCGGTACACGCCGACTACACGGGAGGCGAGGAGACTAGGTCACGCAACGGCTTCCAGAAGGGCTGTTCTTTTGCTGATTACACGCCATTAGCTCAATGAGCGCTGAGTCAGGCTTCGTGTCAACGGCTTCCAGGGCTGTTCTTTTGCTGATTACACGCCATTAGCTCAATGAGCGCTGAGTCAGGCTTCGTGTCATTCTAGGCGCGGGATTCGGACGTTGCTCAGCAATGAAGAGGCACTTGGTTGATGCTGCCATGTCCGTCCCTTTGAGCACGACGTATTTGAATGCTTAAAATTTCAAGCGTAACAAACCGAGAAAGAAAATATTAAGCACACTGGTGGAATATTCAAACTGCAGCAAAAGAACGCTTACACGCGTACCGGTACACACAGACAGGCACACGCACGCACGCACGCACGCACGCACGCACGCACGCACGCACACACACACACACACACACACTCTCTCTCTCTCTCTCTCTCTCTCTCTCTCTCTCTCTCTCTCTCTCTCTCGTATACGCACGCAGACACTCATATGAAAAGATCTAAACTAAGCACCCGCACGTACGTGCGCACGCGCGTGTACACACACACACACACACACACACACACACACACACACACACACACACACACACACACACACACACACACACACACACACACACACACACACACATACGCGCGCGCGCGCGCGGGCAAGCCTCAACGCCGCACTTCATCCGTTGAACTGAGAAACTGCTGGTTGTTTGCCTTGAACTTCTCCGTGTGAAAACAAGCACTTGTGCAAATAACACTCCGCTCCGTGTCTCCTTCCGTCTGCCTCGTCAGGTCTGTCTGTCGGTCGGTCTGTCTGTCTGTCTGTCGGTCTGTCTGTCTGTCTGTCTGTCGGTCGGTCTGTCTGTCGGTCGGTCGGTCGGTCTGTCTGTCTGTCTGTCGGTCGGTCTGTCGGTCTGTCGGTCGGTCTGTCTGTCGGTCTGTCGGTCGGTCGGTCTGTCTGTCTGTCTGTCTGTCTGTCTGTCGGTCGGTCTGTCTGTCTGTCGGTCGGTCTGTCTGTCTGTCTGTCTGTCTGTCGGTCGGTCTGTCAGTCTGTCTGTCTGTCGGTCTGTCTGTCTGTCTGTCTGTCTGTCTGTCGGTCTGTCTGTCTGTCTGTCTGTCGGTCGGTCTGTCTGTCGGTCGGTCGGTCTGTCTGTCTGTCTGTCTGTCGGTCTGTCTGTCTGTCTGTAGGTCTGTCTGTCGGTCTGTCTGTCTGTCTGTCTGTCTGTCGGTCTGTCGGTCGGTCGGTCTGTCGGTCTGTCGGTCTGTCTGTCTGTCGGTCTGTCGGTCTGTCTGTCTGTATCTGTCTGTCTGTCGGTCTGTCTGTCGGTCTGTCTGTCGGTCGGTCTGTCGGTCGGTCTGTCTGTCTGTTGGTCTGTCGGTCTGTCTGTCTGTCTGTCTGTCTAGGTCAATGGGGCCGTTGGGAAGATGTAGCCCTTCCCGTCTCAATGTTTGTTTTCTCAGTCTTTTCTTTGAAAGGATGGGAAGAAATAAAGGAGGGAGGGATAGAGGGGTAGGGGTTGAGAAAGGACGAGGGGGAGGGGAGGGGGAGGAGAGGGACGAATAGTGACGAGAAAGCCATGCACAACAAAACAAAATGAAACAAACAAACAACCAACCAAAAGAACAATTAGAATGATAAAGAAACGACCAACGTTGCATGCAAGGTCAGCCGAAAAGATTCCGCTATCTACTGGTTCTCATCAGTCTCACTGCATGGACATGATAACACAGCGCTTTTGTTCAGTCAGCGTTTAGAGCTGGGTGTCAACTGTGAAAAAAACCCACAAATGAAAATGCTTTATGATTTTTGTCTTCCGTATATCAGACTGAATGAAGATGAAATACACGAGATATAGAAAGGACACACTCTCCATCCACCTTGAAATACATGCAGGTGATATTCAGCTGAACCGCTCTGCCCTTCCTTCAAGCTGTAGCCATCTTGTGCAGTCTTTTCAGGATAGCATCCCCCCCCCCCCCCTCCATGTCATGGAGGTCAAGTGACGTAACTGCTGACAAGACAGAAACCCTGCAGCATGCCATCCTGTATGGGCGCACGGTAGCGTCGAAACGCGACAAAAGCTCAATGGAAGATGGCTCTCATCCTTGAGTACAACAATCAAAACTAGGGGGGGGGGGGGGGGGGGGGGGGGGGGGGGGGGGGGTGAACTTATTATCGTTGTTCTCCTTCAGGATCGCAACTGTTTTCCTTAGGATCACAACTGTTTTACCTCAGGATCACAACTTTTTTCCTCAGGATCATAACTGTTTTCCTTAGGATCACAACTGTTTTCCTCAGTATCACAACTGTTTTTCATAGGATCACAACTGTTTTCACAGGATCACAACTGTTTTCCCTCACGATCACAACTGTTTCCCCTCAGGATCACAACTGTTTCCCCTCAGGATCACAACTGTTTCCCCTCAGGATCACAACTGTTTCCCCTCAGGATCACAACTGTTTCCCTTCAGGATCACAACTGTTTTCCCTAGGATCACAACTGTTTCCCTCAGGATCACAACTGTTTCCCCTAGGATCACAACTGTTTCCCCTCAGGATCACAACTGTTTTCCCTAGGATCACAACTGTTTTCCCTCAGGATCACAACTGTTCTCCCCCAGGATCACAACTGTTTTCCTTCAGGATCACCACTGTTTCCCCTCAGGATCACAATGTTTCCCCTCAGGATCACAACTGTTTCCCCTCAGGATCACAACTGTTTCCCCTCAGGATCACAACTGTTTTCCCTAGGATCACAACTGTTTTCCCTCAGGATCACAACTGTTTCCCTTCAGGATCACAACTGTTTCCCCTCAGGATCACAACTGTTTTCCCTCAGGATCACAACTGTTTTCCCTCAGGATCACAACTGTTTTCCCTCAGGATCCACAACTGTTTTCCTCAGGATCACCACTGTTTTCCCTCAGGATCACAACTGTTTCCCTTCAGGATCACAACTGTTCCCCTTCAGGATCACAACTGTTTTCCCTCAGGATCACAACTGTTTTCCTTCAGGATCACAACTGTTTTTCTTCAGGATCACAACTGTTTTCCCTCAGGATCACAACTGTTTTCTCAGGATCACAACTGTTTTCCCTAGGATCACAACTGTTTTCCCTCAGGATCACAACTGTTTTCTCAGGATCACAACTGTTTTCCCTCAGGATCACAACTGGTTTCCCTCAGGATCACAACTGTTTTCCCCTCAGGATCACAACTGTTTTCCTTCAGGATCACAACTGTTTCCCCCAGGATCACAACTGTTTCCCGTCAGGATCACAACTGTTTTCCCTCAGGATCACAACTGTTTTCCTCAGGATCACAACTGTTTTCCCTCAGGATCACAACTGTTTTTCCTCAGGATCACAACTGTTTTCCTCAGGATCACAACTGTTTCCCCACAGGATCACAACTGTTTTGCTTGTTGTCCTCAGACAAATCACTGTTTTTCCGTGTTCTCTCAGGATCACAGCTGTTTTTTAAAATTTTTTTTTACCTGCTTTCTTTGAATAATGGCTATCATCCCTTTCCATGAGAAAAAGAACGGGTATTATTTGGAGGAAAACGTTTCCCTGATACGTGCATTTCACAGGAATCATTTGTATTACACTAAGCGACATAATGAAACGGCAAAACAGGAAAAACAGTCCTTCTCCCTGGGATTTTTGCTATTTTCCTTGAGGGCGATCACTGTTTTCCCCAGGAAATAATATAAAATAGCTATAATCCATGGGGTAAGATCAGTAATCGCTGCTTTATGGTGAAAGCAGTTTGATCATCAGGGGAAAAAATAGGAGGGGGAGGGGGGGGGGGGGCAGTTACTAAACTGGGGGAAAACAGGAAAGACCGTTTTGATCCTGAGAGAAAACAGGGAAAACACCATCCCAAGGAAGACAGTCATGACCTTAACGGTACCAACGTAAAACTATCATCTTGAAGAAGGATACCTGTTTTCCTCAGGAAAACCAACCAACAAACAGCAGCTATCATCAGCTGACAAAGCTGGCATGGTTCCTCTGACTCCTTCCTTCGTCGTGGACTTATGTCCTCTGCACTCTGGCATTCCAGGAAACACCACCACCTCCTTCTTTGATTCCATGCATGACCTTGGCTTTGTCTCGGTGCAACCGGCACCGGCAGCTGAACCAGCCTTTAAAAAGTGCCAGCCACTTATACTGAAAAAAAAAGCCAAATATAAAAGAAAAGATGCAAAGCAATGAATGCTTAATACAGAATACGAAAGAGATGAGTGAAAATCCGACAAATATGGTTTCCATGTCATTGGAAAAAAAGACGCACCCTCTCCCCCTTCTCCCTCCCCCTCCACCCCCTCCCCCCAATAAAAAAAGTGCAAAATAATATTCCCTCAGATTGCTACCAGCAGGAGAAACTGTTTTAGACGGATGAGAAAGTCACTTTTCATTAACTTACACGCCCCCCCCCCCCCCCTCCGAAAAAAAAAAGAAAAACCCAGAACCACAGCCTCGTTTTCATTCAACGCCCATCTTGCGCTGAAGTGAATGAAGATAAGTGATTGCTCGTTCATTTTCCTTGTCCAGAGTGTTTTGTATCTTGCCTGAAGAAGACCTAAGAGGTGGAAACGCGTCGTGTTTTGTCTTGTGATTCATTTGTCTACGTTTTCTACGCGGTTGGCTAATTAATTACATTTAAAATATTCTTAAGATTTCTGCCTGCAGTCACCTCACTCTCCAACCACAACCATGGTTGGATAGGATTCACTGAGTGCAGATGTAGAATTCATCGCCTTGGTCTGTTAGTCACAGTTAGTCCATCACTTACATCTTTCACAACCATGGTTGGATAGGATTCACTGAGTGCAGATGTAGAATTCATCGCCTTGGTCTGTTAGTCACAGTTAGTCCATCACTTGCATCTTTCACAACCATGGTTGGATAGGATTCACTGAGTGCAGATGTAGAATTCATCGCCTTGGTCTGTTAGTCACAGTTAGTCCATCACTTACATCTTTCACAACCATGGCTGGATAGGATTCACTGAGTGCAGATGTAGAATTCATCGCCTTGGTCTGTTAGTCACAGTTAGTCCATCACTTGCATCTTTCACAACCATGGTTGGATAGGATTCACTGAGTGCAGATGTAGAATTCATCGCCTTGGTCTGTTAGTCACAGTTAGTCCATCACTTGCATCTTTCACAACCATGGTTGGATAGGATTCACTGAGTGCAGATGTAGAATTCATCGCCTTGGTCTGTTAGTCACAGTTAGTCCATCACTTACATCTTTCACAACCATGGTTGGATAGGATTCACTGAGTGCAGAGGTAGAATTCATCGCCTTGGTCTGTTAGTCACAGTTAGTCCATCACTTACATCTTTCACAACCATGGTTGGATAGGATTCACTGAGTGCAGATGTAGAATTCATCGCCTTGGTCTGTTAGTCACAGTTAGTCCATCAATTACATCTTTCAGAATTTTTTTTTTATAGATGTTTAGTAAGACGTTGGTACGTCTGTGCGTTTGGATGTTGCTTTTCTTGCCTCTCTGCACCGGTTTGAATGATTCTGTTTGTCTCTCTGCATCGCTTTGAATGATTCTGTCTGTCTCTCTGCACCGCTTTGAATGAATCTGTCTGTCTCTCTGCACCGCTTTGAATGATTCTGTCTGTCTCTCTGCACCGCTTTGAATGATTCTGTCTGTCTCTCTGCACCGCTTTGAATGATTCTGTCTGTCTCTCTGCACCGCTTTGAATGATTCTGTCTGTCTCTCTGCGCCGCTTTGAATGATTCTGTTTGTCTCTCTGCACCGCTTTGAATGATTCTGTCTGTCTCTCTGCACCGCTTTGAATAATTCTGTCTGTCTCTCTGCACCGCTTTGAATGATTCTGTCTGTCTCTCTGCACCGCTTTGAATGATTCTGTCTGTCTCTCTGCACCGCTTTGAATGATTCTGTCTGTCTCTCTGCACCGCTTTGAATGATTCTGTTTGTCTCGTGTGCGTTTCAGCGTGGGAGTAGGATTTACACGAATAGCGAAGGGTTGGATTGCGGAGGAGTTGAACAGATGTGTGCGTGTCAGCGTGTTTATGCGCTTGCCTGTGTGTGTTGAGTGTGTGGGGTGGTGGGGGTGAGGGGAGGGGAGTGGGGGGGGGGGGGGGGAAGATAATGGAGTCAAAGGGGGGGGGGGGGGGGGGGTGGAGGGAGGTAGGATGAGAAGAGCAAAGGGGAACAACACTGAGGAGGAGACAGGAAGGGAGCAAGAGTGGCTGCATGCACACACACACACACACACACACACACACACACACACACACACACACACACACACACACACACACACACACACACACACACACACACACACGCGCACGCACGCACACACGCACGCACGCACGCACGCACGCACGCACGCACACACAAACACACACACACACACACACACACACACACACACACACACACACACACACAACACACACACACACACAATTATGCGCCAAGGCCTTGCTTAAGGAGTCCAATATTTATAGACTGGCGCAATTACATTGTTTTGAGAAGTTTTATTGTGTCTGCAAGTTGATTTTCCTCATTTGTATGATACACAGTATTTTATTTGTCATCATAGAATAAAAGGAAAATTTATTTGTGGTGCCATCATCAAAATTCACATATTATAAACAAATTATGAACATGTAAAAATTAAAAATAATTCCACTCTTTCCACTGTGCTCGGTACGGTCATTCCTTGTAAATTCATTTATCATCTTGTTTTAGTCTCTCTCTCTTCTCTCTCTCTCTCTCTCTCTCTCTCTCTCTCTCTCTCTCTCTCTCTCTCTCTCTCTCTCTCTCTCTCTCAATCGTGTACGTTGTAGTACACTTACATATGTATCCCAGCCCACCTCACTCCTACCCCCGCTCTCACCTTCCTCTTCATTATTATTATTCTCTTTTTTATTTCATTTTATTTTTTGTTATTATCATTTTTTAGTTGTTGTTTTGTTTATTGTTATTCTTATTTTTTTGTTTTGTTTTCATTTATCTTCTATTTTCATTTGATGTTCCTCTATGATTACATGACCGCTTTGCTTGCTTCTTTGATTTCTTACATTAATTGATTTCACTGCATGTTGTAGTCCCTACTCAGGGCGAGGACTGGATGTAAAAAAGCACGTTAGTGCTTATCTATTATCCTCGTAAATAAAGAATTTTGTCTTGTCTGTCTTGTCTCTCTCTCTCTCTCTCTCTCTCTCTCTCTCTCTCTCTCTCTCTCTCTCTCTCTCTCTCTCTGTGTGTGTGTGTGTGTGGTGTGTGTGTGTGTGTGTGTGTGTGTGTGTGTGTGTGTGTGTGTGTGTGTGTGTTCATATGGCCATCAAGATACAAGCCAGGTGGTTCCAAGCAGACAGAAAGAAAATAAAAGGAATGGGACTATTTTGGGCTCTTGGAGCTGGCGCAAAGATAGGGTCGCAGGTGAGTGCAAAGGCCTGAAATGTGCCGTGGATTAAGGGGAAGGTCATGTATTTGAAGACTGTTTGTGATGTCATCGGTCGATATCCCCAAACAAGGGAAATAATTGGGGATGAGTTGTTCTT